>OZ035961.1:36426683-37026683 GCA_964034945.1 Chrysopilus asiliformis
TTTTCTTATGCTGCTTTCTAAATTTCGGCTGCGGAATAGTTTTCTCAAGAAATTATCATTACATAGCATTGTATTGTATTCTGTGATATATTTCTGCAATTACATATATTTTGGCTATTTCGCAATGAGTTCCAAGCAAAATGACAATATATATTTAATACAGCATTGCTGTCCATACTAGATTTAACTTTTCAGGACAATTTTTCACGATTTTTACTTTCTTATGCGAAGTGTAATATGGTATGGAATTCATGAAACATTTTGACCTCTTAATTTTGCTTGAAAAACATTTCCAGAGTACTCCTAAGTCGATTGGAGTCATAATACGAACATAACAAAAGCTATAATTGCCAATCTGGCAATCATTGGAGACCCGTATGGTGATATTCGTATCAAAATTCGAACAGTTGTACCAAAATTCCAGTTTGAAGTCAAAGTTTCCAATAAGATTTTTTACAATTTATTCCAACCGGATTTTGAGTTTTATGTAGAATCATATTCTAAATCACTTTTGTTCTTGGACTTTTTTGATAAGATGCACCGTTTTAGAGATATTCGCAAAAACGTTTTCGTTCGTATGGGGTGGACTAATGGTCCATTTTTGCCCATGAACGAACTTAGCCTCGCATTTTACGAAAAACTAATCTGCGCAAAATTTCAAGTCTCTAGCTCAATCCATGCGCCCGGAATCCGCGCCACAGACGGACAGACGGACGGACGGACGGACGGACGGACGGATGGACGGACGGACGGACGGACGGACGGACAGACGGACGGACGGACGGACAGACGGACGGACGTGCAAAATTTAATTATTTTTATCATTCTAAACACACTGGTGTAATTCATTTTTTTGTGTGATGACGGGATCTTGGCGTTACAAACGGTAAGGCAAATCTAATATACCCTTTCGTTTCACCATACGGGTATAAAAATGTATTCCTATCTGTCAGTCTGTCTACAAGATTTATCAAAAACTACTGGAGCTGGGCCATGATATTTGACTGGTATGTTTGGTCCTGAAATGGGACGATCCTATCAACTTTTAGCAAAAACCTGTTAACTGCAAGTAACTAAAATGGCAGCTTGTTAAAAATTGTAATATCGTTTGTCGCGATTTACTCCGAAACTACGTGTTTTTCAGTAGTATTATGTAGGACGAAAATTGGAGACAATAAAATCTCCTACACTTTTGTTTTCCACTTGAACTGCATGCATATCCCAAGTCATTATCGTGATATGCTATTATTTTTTAAAAAAAGTCAGTTTTTGCGATTATCTCGAAAAATAACTGATTTTTGGTGGTTGCATATATGATTTGAATTGAAGAGAATAATGTTTGCCACAATTTTGACTTTTACTGTTGTCCGCTATCTTTTACCATTATTGAGATATTTTCATTAAAATGTAAAACACATTGAGAGGTTTTTATTAAGTAAAAAATGTTTGCGAATTGTTTGCGAATTATTTGCAAACTAACGGTTTTTCGAAAAAAAATACTTAAAGGAGAAATTAAAGACATTAAAATGTATAACTTTTACCGTTATCGGGATATTTCAGGTTTTGTAAAATAAAAATTCATATTTCTATATTAACTAATATTTTATTCGTCGGGTTATAATGTAAATACTGCAGAAACGTAGATTTTGTACAAGAAAGTCATGTGCTTTTCACATCAGATATGTTGTGTAGAGTTTAGTACTAACCGCAGACACCCCTGTATGGGACGCCTAAAAAGTGGACTGAAAGACGGAAAGGTTGAGAGCCACTGGCTGATCAGACTGATTAAACAGAGACAACATTTTAAATTTTATTCTCTATTTTTAAAAAATGTCAATTAAATATCATACAGTCTGTAGCAAAATTAATCGGCTTGTCCTGTTATTAGAAGCAATGATTTTGTAAGACTTGAACCGTTAAGGCCGCTCTCCATTACCATGACTTTTCCCAACCGCAAAAAATAGAGACACATTTATGTGAAGATACCTTGGCGAGAAAGGCAGATAAGAATCAACTGCAAAAATTTGTCGGCAACTGCAAGAATAATTTCCCCTGTTTTTTATGGCGATTTTATGGTTGCAGTTGACGGACTTGAACTTTTTTATAGCGATTTCTACTACAATCACACATTGTCCCTGTAAGTGAATAGTGAGCACAGACACATACAAAGTGCTATTATAGCGTAGCTGTAATTTTTCATGTAGTTCAAACACACACATGCAGCTGTATAGCTTTAAAGTTGTTAAACTGGAAGGGAAAGCGTTTATACCTGTATTCAGTCATTCCTCTTTAGATCTATATAAGTCTATCTTGCTCTAGTTTTCTGCATTTTTTTGCAGTTACAGAAGTCATGGTAATGGGCATCCTCCTTTACATATCACAAACGACTCGTTAGATTCGTCGTACCAAAACACATCAGTTACGGTGATTTCACAAAAGTTCTTTATCTTCTGCTTTTAAGCTTTTCTCATATATTTAAAATTATCTTGATTTGTATCGCTATAGCTAACGAGCTATGCTTCTAATGGAAGTGCTTCCTGAGACAGTATGACAGTATGTTTAGGTGTTAAAACACGATTGACGTGCCCGTAAATCTACAGAGAAACTCACCGGCGCCCTCCGTTAAATCAATACGGCGTTAAAATAGGTAAGCATATCAAAATTATTACAGCTACAAAAAAAACCATTTTTTTTCGTTTATTTTTACAATATTTTCGGTGAGTTTTAAGAATATTTTTTGTTTGCGTATAGTTTAAGCAAAAATATTTTCAGGAATAGTTTAGTTCCAATGCAAGCATATTAAAAGTTACTTTATTTGTAGTCTATTAAATTGCGGTTGAATTTTATTGTATAATTTTTTTACGCATTTGACGTTAGAATTACAGTTGATAAACGTGCAATTTTAACTTCAACAGTGTAAAAAGTGCTTACAATAAAAATAATGTAAAAAATCTGTTTAGTATAAGCTTTATATGTACATATTTTTATATTTCGTTAAAAGTAAACACTGCAATCATAAAATAAGAAATCTCTAAGAAAATTTTAATACAAATAACTTAAACTAGAGCGAAGCAAATAAATTATAAATATTTTAATGTGAAAAAATCATCGACTTTAAAATAAAGTCTTGTTTCCACAGAAAAAAGCTCGCAGAAGCTTTGTTCTCGTCGAGTAATTTTGCAAGTTAAAATTCGCCAATCCAAAATTTTTTTTTCGTCAATTTCATAAATTTTTTATGAAAAAAATTACGCACCCGCTCAGAGCAAAAGTTGTGCGAATTTTTTCAATGTAAACAACGCCTACACTTTTTTTTAATAATGAAAAATATTCAAAAATGATAGAAAATACTTGAATTTGGCTTGAATACCTTTTTTTTTTCTTATTTTGGTATTTTTATATAGAAGTTTCTTTATATTCTAATTGACTTAAAAAAGAAAGCAAAATTCTTGAAATTTTTACAAAAGATAAAAAGATTAGGGGTATTCATAAAAGCTATTACAGTAGCTGTTATCGTCGTAAAATAGTATTATTTGTTAAAGTTTTGTAAACAAGAATAAAATACACGCCAACATTTTTTTACAACTTTAACACAATTTTTTATGTATTAACCACTTGGTGTAAAATATTAACTTTGGGTAATTATTTGGAAAAAGCTAAAATTCGCTCATATTTGGCACTTTTAGTTAATTGTTTAAAAAGTTTTGAAAAATTGTGTTCAACTGATTAGAGTAGGTATGTATTGCTTAATGTTTTAATTATTTGGTGATTAGTGAAAATATTTAGAGTGGTTTCCAAAAAGAAAAGATCGGGCACAGTGAATAATATGAAAATATGGGTATTTTTTCGATTTTACTACAGCCGCGGAAAAATTCGTCCTCGGTTTCGAACAAATCTTTAAAAAATAATACTATTTTACGACGATAACAGCTATTTTAATAGCAAATGCGAATACCCCCAATATTATTTAGAATTTTTTAAATTCCACTATCATTTTTTCCAATAAATTTTTGAAATGATATAGCAATCAAATATACATTTTTTGGATTTTTTTCTTAATTTTTTTAAAGATTTTTCTTATAGCTTTATTAAATTTACTTTAAATTGATTTGGACTAAATACGAAAGGATATAAGCGATATATTCCTTTCTAATGGTTTTTCTGGTCTCGATTGTAAAATTCTATGATTACTATTATTATCATCTAGTGGAAATTCTTTCATTGGCAACGCTTCGGGCAGTAAATGTCGTATGTGGCTTGGTGATCTTCTAACTTTATACTGGTGCCTAAAATTTAACAAAAAAAGAAGAATATTAATGCGTTTTTAACATTTACAATTTATTCATGTTAACAATAAGACTTTTTTGGAATATTACCGCTCACAAAATACTTTACAAATTTAGGAGGAATGGGAATTTGCTATAATGTGAAGTGGTTTCGAAATTAGTGCAAAGTATTTTAAGAACATTCAACATCCACGAGTTTCGTTGATTTAAGGAGCCGCTCCATTACCATGACTTTTTAAGGAGCCGCTCCATTACCATGACTTTTTACCATGACAAAAAAAATGAGACACATTTATGTGAATATGCCTTGGCGAGAAAGGGAGATAAGAATCAACTGCAAAAATTTGTCGGCAAATGCAAAAATAATTTCCCCTCTTTTGTTATGGCGATTTTATGGCGATTTCTACTACAATCACACCTTGTCCCTGTAAGTGAATAGTAAGCACGGACACATTCAAACTGTTATTATAGCGTGATGTCATTTTTCTCCTTCGCATGCATAGTCAAAAGCTTTGTTACCATGCCAATTTGAACATTATATTCATAGCATAAGGTTTGATATGATTGCTATAAAATTGTAAAACTGGAAGGGATAGCGCTTAACTTGTATTCAGTCATTCCTATTTAGATTTACATAAGTCTATCTTACTCTAGTTTCCTGCATTTTTTTGTCATGGTAAAAAGTCATGGTAATGGAGCGAGCCCTTTACTTGAAAAAAAGTTGACAGAAAATACGGAACCATAACTGACTTTTGTTCGTATATTAAAATTATTTCTGCTTATGATTTAGGTACAATAAATGGAATTAAAGTTGTTTGATTTTTTTATTAAGTTGTCCGCAAATATAAAACTTTGTTTCTTTCAAATTTATAGAGATTTGCTTTTTGCAATTTGTCTTTAGAGCTCCTGCAAGTGGGAATTTTTTTTTCAGAATTTATGAGATATGCTTAAAAACGTCTTTTTCAAGCTGACAAAAAGAAAATATCTAACTTTGTATTTGTTCTGAATATTTTGAAAGAGTTGAAATTTCAAATCACAATTTTTGAAAGTAAAAACACACGAACAAATGGGCAGAAATCTTTTAATAAATGCACCTTTTTGTCCTTTTGGTTTGATCGTGCGCTTTTCATGCGATTTCCATATGCGTTCGGTTGTAGTTATCAAAAAAGGATATTCCACTGTAACTTTTGAAGCCCTCAGCGCCTTTTTGTATCAACACTTGAAAAAATATATACCTCAATACATGTGTAATTAAGTCTCAAAATTTCATTTTAATCCATTCGTTAGTTATTGAGAAAAAAATTCTCAAAAAAGGGTTCATTGTTCAGCGCGCTTGGGTAGAATAACCCCTTAACCCTCTAGTAGGCCAATTTTTGTTTGAAGAGAAAAAATTAGAGCAGGTTAATTGTGCTTCAGAACGGAAACCCAGAATGGAAACCCTTTTGTCCCTAGGTAGTTGTTTGAGTTTCCAGTGGGTGGAAAAAGGGAGTGTATCTAGAGCAAGCATCATCAGCTAGTGGCTCGGCTGGCTCATCACACAGATTGGCTTTAACAGCGTAGCTCTATAATCGACCTTTTATTGTGTGCTGTAATGCTTGTGTGTTGCGGTTTCAACCGTGCTTTGGAGTTGGAATCGGTGCTGTGTTTTAATTTGTAGTGGTTACAAATTTTGATTGTAAAGGGAGCGATAGTTACTTTGATGACCCCTGATCTAGAGATACACTTGCCGGGGTAGTAGTACGAAAAAGAAATACAGTAGAATCCCGATAATTCGTATTTCAAGGGACCAGCAAATTCATACGAATTATCGGGGTACGAATTATCGGGATTCTACTGTACATGTGTATATTTTTTAATGACATAACGTAAGCTGTATCTATCTACAGATCTATCTACTTGCCTACTAGAGAGTTAAGATTACGCCGATCTTTTTAACCATGTTCGCAGCAGGAATCTCCCTGAACTCTGACTCCCTCAAATGCTAACTGGAAAACTAGTCAAAGGATTTTTATGGGGTGTCCTTCAAATAGCCCAGAAAAATCACAATCTTCTTTCCCTTCTCACCCTGATGCCAGTGAACGCACTTTAATTGGGTTTTCGGTATTGGATAGAGAATGTTAAGAGTGATATCCCAACTAACAAACTCTCCAGACCAAAACTCTTACGAATTTTGAAATCTTCTCATTAAACTTTCGTAACACACTGGATACTCTCATAACATAGTTCTTGTAATGACACTCTAATTTTTTCTGATAGCGTTCTTTTTATAAGAGTATGACGCTACTAGAGCTACTGAATCTTTTACGCTTATAGCAAGGCGATTTTTGAACTCTTGTAGCGAGCTTTTAAAAACTTATGTTCTCATTGTATATTTTTTATAAAGTTTTAACACTTAAAGAGTTTAAATCTTAAATAAAAATGTTATGAGCAGTTAAATCGTATGATTCTCATAAAAACGAGCTTGTAAAAGTTTAAGTATAAAGATACTTGTTAAAATGCTCATATGAGACATAAAAGAGTTAAACTCGCATAACGCGAGCTTATGTTCTTATTAGTAGAATTTTATTCTTAAAATAAATCTTCGTCAACAGGCGCCATATTTTCCCTTGATCTTTTTTAACAGTAAAACTTTGAAATTCCAAAAACAGCTTATATATATAAATTAGGACCTAAAAACACTGCAAAAAGCTATTTTCTTTAAAAACAAAAACGCATTAAAACAATTGAAACAGTTTGATCAATTATATTAAAAATTTAATTTTTCCATATTATATTTCCGATTTATAATATATCTCACTTTTTCGATTTTTTCGAGGGGTTTCGCGTTTTTTCGAAGTAAAATATCTTATATCATCAGTAAAATTGCATTCCCCATTAAATTTTTGTCTATATATCCGAAAAAATAGAATTTAAAATCTATGTCATATGAAATTCTAATACAATATTATCATACGCAAACGTAGACATAACTCGGATCCGAAAATAAATAAACACTTCAAAAATAACTTTTACTCTTTAAAAAATTACTTTAACTCTTCAAAAATAAAACCGGCTAGATATTTTTATATACTCTTCTCTCTTTAGCAAAGCATAAAGTACTTGTTATGAAAGTTTTATGAGAATATCAATAAACTCTCATTAGAATTCAAATAGTGTTCTTGTGAGACTTTCGTGACTCTTACAAAAAGAACTGATGTCTTGTTATAAGATAAAAAAAGTTCTCATAAGTGCGCCATTTAAGCCTCATGAGCCACTCACAAAACAGTTGTAGCATTCTACAAGGGTGAAATAGCCCTGTATGAAAACTCTCGAAAGACTCTAGTAGAGTCTTATGAGACGAAAATTGTTAGTTGGGATATGTGGTTAAAAATATACCCAAACTAACAATTTTCGTCTCATAAGACTCTACTAGAGTCTTTTGAGAGTTTTCATACAGAGCTATTTCACCCTTGTAGAATGCTACAACTGTTTTATGAGTGGCTCATGAGGCTTAAATGGCGCACTTATGAGAACTTTTTTTTATCTTATGACAAGACATCAGTTCTTTTTGTAAGAGTCACGAAAGTCTCACAAGAACACTATTTGAATTCTAATGAGAGTTTATTGATATTCTCATAAAACTTTCATAACAAGTACTTTAAAAAGAGAAGAGTATATAAAAATATCTAGCCGGTTTTATTTTTGAAGAGTTAAAGTAATTTTTTAAAGAGTAAAAGTTATTTTTGAAGTGTTTATTTATTTTCGGATCCGAGTCATGTCTACGTTTGCGTATGATAATATTGTATTAGAATTTCATATGCCATAGATTTTAAATTCTATTTTTTCGGATATATTATAGACAAAAATTATATGGAGAATGCAGTTTTACTGATAATATAACATATTTTACTTCGAAAAAAGGCGGAACCCCTCGAAAAAATCGAAAAAATGAGATATATTATAAATCGGAAATATAATATGGAAAAATTAAATGTTTAATATAATTGATCAAACTGTTTCAATTGTTTTAATGCGTTTTTGTTTTTAAAGAAAATAGCTTTTTGCAGTGTTTTTAGGTCCTAATTTACATATATAAGCTGTTTTTGAAATTTCAAAGTTTTACTGTTAAAAAAGATCAAGGAAAAATATGGCGCTTGTTGACGAAGATTTATTTTAAGAATAAAATTCTACTAATAAGAACATAAGCTCGCGTTATGCGAGTTTAACTCTTTTATGTCTCATATGAGCATTTTAACAAGTATTTTTATACTTAAACTTTTACAAGCGCGTTTTTATGAGAATCATACGATTTAACTGCTCATAACATTTTTATTTAAGATTTAAACTCTTTAAGTGTTAAAACTTTATAAAAAATATACAATGAGAACATAAGTTTTTAAAGGCTCGCTACAAGAGTTCAAAAATTGCCTTGCTATAAGCGTAAAAGATTCAGTAGCTCTAGTAGCGTCATACTCTTATAAAAAGAACGCTATCAGAAAAAATTAGAGTGTCATTACAAGAACTATGTTATGAGAGTATCCAGTGTGTTAAGAAAGTTTAATGAGAAGATTTCAAAATTCGTAAGAGTTTTGGTCTGGAGAGTTTGTTAGTTGGGACACTATTTTACATTCTTCTAACGCCACCCATAAATACAATAGAATATTCATAGAATTCTTGAAATTCTTTTTTTTTTTTTGTTAAATGATTTACGTTTTAGCATTTAATCGGCTTAAAATTCCATCTTTAATTTCCGTTTAAAAAGGAAATTTTATATTTTGCTTTTTTTTATATTTTGGAAAAAACATAACAAAAGCTATAATTGCCAATCTGGCAATTATTGAAAACCCGTATGGTGATTTAAGTGAACAGCGAACAGTTGTATCAAAATTCCACTTTGAAGTCAAATTTTCCAATAAGATTTTTTAAAATTTATTCCAATCGGATTTTCATGTATGGGAGTTTTATGTAGAATCATATTCTAAATAACTTTTGTTCTTGGACTTTTTTGATAAAATTCACCGTTTTTGAGATATTCAGAAAAAAAGTTTTCGTTCGTATGGGGGGTACCCCCCCTAATGGTCCATTTTTGCCCATTAACGAACTTAGCCTCGCATTTTACTAAAAACGGATCTGTGCAAAATTTCAAGTCTCTAGCTCAATCCGTGCGCCCGCAATCCGCGCCACAGGCAGACGGACAGACGGAGGGACGGACGGACGGACGGACGGACGGACAGACGGACAGACGGACAGACGGACGGACGGACATGCTAAATTCAACTTTTTTTTATCATTCTAAACACAATGGTGTAATTCATTTTTTTGTGTGATGACGGGATCTTGGCGTTACAAACGGTAAGGCAAATCTAATATACCCTTTGGTTTCACCATACGGGTATAAACATAATTCAATTTACAATAAAGTGCGCTAACTTGTAGCTAACTTGCCTGCATTCGGCGAGAGTGGGGAGCCAGCTAAAGTCAAGCTAATAACTAAAATTGCTCAACATGTTTTTATGCTTTGCATCTAACAGTATTGATGGGCCAATTATGGAAATCCCGTCCTTGACCTATGCAGATGCACATAAAACATATGTCATGTCTAATTATAGACATTGTAGTATCTAGTAACTGTGAAAAAACAACAAACGCAGAAAAGAAATTGACGACCTTCATAATTTGATACTCTCCAGAATCGCATCTTTGAATTGATTCCAATAGTATTTAGATTTTATATATAAGTTTTAGAACTAGACCCTGGCTTAATCTACGACATTCATTTTTTTTTTGCATCTTTCAAGAATGAAAAGCCGACCTACTTTTGGCAAAACTCTTTCCTCGAAGAAAGACAATATCAAAAAAAAGGTCAAAATTAAATCAAAATGTGCAAATAAATATCTGAAATTGTTTGTGACTGTTTCTTGAAATTGTTTCACTTAAAAAATGTAAAAAAAAAAAACTAAGAGAACTTGATTCATGTTTTTAGTACAAATTACCTAAACTGCGTGTAGAAATGAATTAGCGGTTCCTTTTAAATATTCCAAAGTATATTTGATGGCAGTCTGGCCTACTGTGTGTTGTTTTAAAGCTTCTGGGATGGAAGATCATATAGGGCGCCATTCTTTCAATGGTAATAAACTTGAATGCATCAAAAATATTCAATTTGATTAGGTATTATTTACGCCTGCTTCGACAATAAATACTATCTTATCTAAACATTTATGTAACAATTTAAGGAACAATTTCGTTTGCCATTTTCTTAAATAAAACATTGTGGCTATAAATAAGAAATTTTTTAACACAACTATACGTACTACAACCAAAAATAATTAAACTTGCGCTAGCGCGTTTATATAAATATATGCTTGTAACAGTAAAAACTTTTAAACACACTTTAAAAAAACACACAATAGTTTATAAATTAATATTGTTTGACATAAATATTAAAAAAAATATAATCAAATGGCTCTGTTGATAAATCGGAAATAAGTAACAGATTTTTTCAATGATACGATAAAATCTTGTTTCCATTTAAATATCTAAAAGCTTTATCTAAGCCACAGTTTCCCAAAATGGTACCCAATCTGGTTCCAAAGGCACGCGAAAAAGTTGCTGCTGGTAGTACATAATAAACGTTTTTTTTTTAATTTTTAATAATAATCTATCTGTAATAGAGCATATTAAAATTTCGAATTAAAACATCACAAAAGCTATAATTGCCAATCTGGCAATTATTGAAAACCCGTATGGTGATATTCGTATCAAAATTCGAACAGTTGTACCAAAATTCCACTTTGAAGTCAAACTTTCCAATAAGATTTTTTAAAAAATTTTCCAATCGGATTTTGATGTATGGGAGTTTTATGTAGAATCCTATCCTAAATAACTTTTGTTCTTGGACTTCTTTGATAAGATGCACCGTTTTTGAGATATTCACAAAAAAAACGTTTTCGTTCGTAGGGGGGGGGGGGGGGTACCCCCCTAATGGTCCATTTTTGCCCATTAACGAACTTAGCCTCGCAAAAACGGATCTGTGCAAAATTTCAAGTCTCTAGCTCAATCCGTGCGCCCGCAATCCGCGCCACAGACAGACGGATAGACAGACGGACAGACAGACAGACGGACAGACAGACAGACGGACGGACATGCAGAAATTAAATATTTTTATCATTCTAAACACACTGGTGTAATTCATTTTTGTGTGTGACGACGGGATCTTGGCGTTACAAACGGTAAGGCAAAGTTAATATACCCTTTGGTTTCACCATACGGGTATAAAAAATGTTCACCTGCGAAGCTTTATTAAAATTGTTTTATTGCCACTTTTTTTATAATACTTAGTTATTTTTTATTATTTTTATAAAGGAGTTCGGGGAAAAAAGAGGGTCGCCAGCGAAAAAGGCTGGGAAATATTGATATAAACGAACAATACATCTGAGGAAATGTGTATTTGTTGTAAAATTTGTTTGTACATAAAATACGTCACACTTTTAGGGGGTCTGCGGTAAAAATTCTGAAAAAGCGTGACGTATTTTATGGACAGCCCAAAGCATAATTCTGATGGCAATTACACCGTCCAACACGATTTTTCTCACACCTAACTGGAAGATACTGATAAATTTTTTTAGCCCTATTTTCAGAATCTGTTGGATTTTCTCATGTGTGAAAAAAAGTTGGACTCATCGAACTAAGTCGATGGTTATATGTCCCGAGGTCGATGGTTATATGTCCCGAAGACGTGCGGGGCTCCGTTATGCTATCAGTTTTTGGAGTGAATTTAATACCTTGATTTTAAGAATGAAAGGTAAAACCCCGTATTAGAATTAAAGGTAACTTATAACTTGCAAAACCCCCTTATAATAGTAAAAATAGTATCAAAATCAAACACGAACTCATAAGTCATTTGTTTTGCAATCAGATTCCAAATAAAAAGAATTGCACTGTCCACCTGTTTTCGATTTCTTGTTATCAACTCCGCAGGGTTTCTTGTCCGCTTCCCGTATTTTCGTCAACTCCTCCAACGCCTTTCGTAATCCTTTCTTAACAGCCTCGCCTTGTTGTCGCTCCTCTGGCCCACCATAGTCGAACAGAAATCGTCCACCACTGTTACGAAGCCGTCCAACTCTTTGAACGGCAAATGTTTGTACTGCAAAAACAATAGCGGATAGTATTTCATATTTTACTAGAAGGAATTCTCCCCTGACTCATTTCTTTCTTCTGGATTATATATCCCTTGCTGGAATACTTCTTAGCAGCACTTAAAATCCTGTGCGATTTTTGGAAGATCGCTGGCCAAATTGAATGCCCTTTTTAAAAGCTTTTATTTAGCTTGCCTTCTATTTTTAAATCCAATTATCCAATTATGACCTAAATACTTCCCATCATCCGATTGACTTGAAATTGTCCACACGTAAATCGGATAACAATACAATATTTTCACTATTTCGTCCTTGTAAGCATAAGGGAACATCCTTTAAGGATAACGCAATTATCCTTTTCCTCCAATTTTCCGGAAAAAAAAATCTCATTTGGGGGTTTTTGGGATCACTGAGTCTGACTCTGGAGTCAAAAAGTCCGTAAGGATAACGGAAGGTCCTGTAAGGATAATGGAAGGTCCTGTAAGGATAACGTGATTATCCTTTTCTTTTTGGATTTTTAGTCATATTAATCAATCACAAAATAACTAAAAAAAATCAAATTAGAAAAAAAATGAAAAAAAATTCAGTAAAAAGGAAAAAAAATAATTTTTTGGGCACTGTATATCACAAAGAAAAGCGAGATAAGGACATAAAAAATAAAATAATATATATATTTATAAAAAAAATCAGTTTTTACGATTTTCTCGAAAACTAACGGGATTTTGGTGGTTCATTGTATGAGTTGAAAAGATTTTTGTCTTTTATTGATATCCGCTACCTTTTACCATTATTGAGGAATCTTCATTAAAAAGTTAAAACTTAGATTTTTGCGAATTTCTTGCAAAACTAACGGCTTTTCGAAGAAAGAAAAAAAACAGTCAAGGAAAGAATTAGAGACATAAAAACTATTTATATATTTGTCGAGATATTTCAGATTTTGTAAAATTTAAATTCATATTAATTAATTAATAAGGGTATTCACAGTCCTCTTTTAATTTTGGGTATTCGGTGTTTTCGGTAATATTAAAAGACTGAAAATATTCTTCTGTGAACATCCCACAGCACAGATTTGAGAACAGTGCTTTTATTGGATACGTGACCAAATCATGAACTGCGAATTTGATTGTCACATACCTTTAAATCCATGTTTGTTGTATTCTTTTGAATTTCTATTGTGGCAACGGCTATCAAAATTGAAAAAATTTGCAGTCCGATGAGATAACCAGCGAGAAAATTTGACAACTAAAAACATTACTAGCGCCACTCGCGGTTGATTCTTGATACCGAATAACCGGGCCGGAAAACACGACTCAAGGCATGTCTACAATTACCGAATCCGGTAATTCATTTTTACATGAACCAAATTACCGTCTCGGTAAAAATCTGTTAAATTTGACTGAATTACCGAGCGGTAAAATTACTCGCAATTCAAAAGAGGACTGTGAATACCCTTATTATTTTATTCAGTCGGGTTATAGTGTAAACTGTGCCCAAGCGTAGATTTTGTTCAAGAAAGTCATGTACTATTCACATTTAGATATATTTTTTATGGAGTGGTTGGGATATAAAATTTCAATGATTCAATGGTTTTTGGTTTGTATCTCTGGGTAAAATATAATTTTCAAAATAACCGTCCGTATTATCAGAATAAGGTATTATTTTTTATTATATGCAACATATGAGAGCATAATTTTAAAAATCCTATGCAGATGTTTTTCGAAATCAACTGAAAAGTAAAATACAGTACGAAATACGATTGATTCGAATCATAAATTTAATTTTGTTACTGTTTTTACAATTCGAACCCATCGTATCGTGTTTGGCGAAGGGGACCAACTTATTTTTCGTTAAAAATAACTTTGAGCAAGATATTCGCAACAAAAAATCTAAATCCCTGAAAAAAAAGCTGCTAAGAATTATAACGAAAAGAAGCTCCTACAGACTACTCGTACTTCTGATTTACACTAGGATTCTTTTCCAAATACATAAGTTTACACAAATTATTAAAAGATAATTCAAATTTCCTGAAAATTTTCACCCCATAAAAACGACGCCAACCAAGCAAAATAAATATTTCATGCATGACACAATTTATTTTGATACTATAAGCAATTATTTATTTATACTCACTTTCTATGTCTACTTGCCCTAAAACAGGCACAATGACAAGAACATATGGATGCATTATCAGCATCGATAGATGTTGAATCATGTCCTATATAGCCGCTAAGGATTGAACCATTAGCAGTTATAACATCGCCTTCTAATCTTACTGCCACTTGAAGCGCCTGAAATTGAAATGTTAGAAGTTAGAAATGTGAATGATTGAAATTTAAATAAAAACATTGAATTATAATTAAATGAATTTAAATTAATAAAAATTAAATTATAAAAAAAATCACCTCCGGCGTCCATAAATTGGACTTGGTCATATACTATTTTGGTTGCCGGAAAGAAAAACTACGTTAGTCCATTTGATCACTTTGCATTTTTTTTTAAATTTTATTTATTATACAATATTAAATCATTGTTTAATGAATTTAGCAAGAAAATCGTATTTGAGAAAAAAGTTAATTGGTGTTCGGTACACAAGTGTGTTGGTAGTAAGTATGTTTAATAAAATTTATTATTTTGCCAAAGAGAAAAAAATTAATCTATTTCAATTTAATCACGGCGATTTAAACTACAGATATCTCATATAAAATTTTGTTTCTTATACTAATTTGATTGAAATTGGAGTTTCTGTTAGGGCAACATGTCAGAAAAGATTTATAAAAAATTATTTGGTATTGATCAATTAAAGTTCTGTACATAAAATATCTGTTATTAATTATTTGAAGCGGGCTCATCGGTCATTTGTAGGTTGTTTTTAAATCAAAGAGTGTTTTCTTTGTAAATCCTTCATTATTTATTAATTAATGTTAATTCCTCGACGTTTCGACTACGTTTGTAGTCATCTTCAGGATGGGAATCTGTTTTTTTACAAGTTTCTTACAAATTTGTTTTTTAAGGATTTGAAATACAAAAATACTTACTTACTATGTTTCTTTGTTTTATGATGGTGACGTCGTAATAATTTTCATGTCTTTGTTTTTTAAAAAATTTTTTGCGGTTTCTGTTATTTTTAGTTGAATGTCATTTACTTTACATAAAAACTTTTGAACAAATAAATTACCTAAATGTTTATTGATGTCAGGAAAGTTAAAAACGTTTAAAAAACTTAGTCAAAAAGGTAAAATGGAAATTAGAACAAAAAATTGAAATAAATTAAACACGACGTCACGAACGAAAATTAATTTTTTGAAAAAAGCTAATGATGGTACGGTAAGTAAACTAATAATGATAACAGGCTTTTTTTGTTTGTTAGTTTGTGTGTTATTTCTCTCTTAGTGCCTCGAGCGTTTGTTATTGGTGTTATTGTCTGTGTCGGTAACAGTTCTTCGTCGTTTGCGTGGGTTTGTGTTTTCGTTGAGTAGTGCACAATAAATGGCTGATATTTGGTCCGTGTCTCTTTTTATGTTGTATGTGTTTTCTGTATAAATGTGTAGAGCCTCTACTGTAAGTCTCTTGTTGTAGTTGGTTTGCCTAGCTAAGATTTCTGTTCCCTCAAAGTCCGGTTCATGTGTGTGGGTTTTGTAATGTTCAACTAATGCTGTGTGGTGTGTGTCGTCAGTCGTGATCCCCATTCTCTTCAAATCGTTTTTATGGTTGTTGACTCTCTTTTCTAGATGTTGTTTGGTTTGACCAACATAATTTAGATCGCATTTTGTACCATTATGAATGTCTCCCTTGCAAGGAATTTTGTATATGACATTGGATTGTTTTAGTTTCGGAGTAGGATCTTTTAATTTTGTGTAAATTGAGCGTAATGTTGTTTTATTTTTGTATGCTAGCATTATGTCCTTTGTATGTTCTTTTAATGTTTTTGTTATTTTTTCTGTCACACCATTAATATATGTTATGCTTCTGTATACGCGGTTTGTGTCCCGCGTATACAGAAGCATAAGATCCTACTCCGAAACTAAAACAATCCAATGTCATATACAAAATTCCTTGCAAGGGAGACATTCATAATGGTACAAAATGCGATCTAAATTATGTTGGTCAAACCAAACAACATCTAGAAAAGAGAGTCAACAACCATAAAAACGATTTGAAGAGAATGGGGATCACGACTGACGACACACACCACACAGCATTAGTTGAACATTACAAAACCCACACACATGAACCGGACTTTGAGGGAACAGAAATCTTAGCTAGGCAAACCAACTACAACAAGAGACTTACAGTAGAGGCTCTACACATTTATACAGAAAACACATACAACATAAAAAGAGACACGGACCAAATATCAGCCATTTATTGTGCACTACTCAACGAAAACACAAACCCACGCAAACGACGAAGAACTGTTACCGACACAGACAATAACACCAATAACAAACGCTCGAGGCACTAAGAGAGAAATAACACACAAACTAACAAACAAAAAAAGCCTGTTATCATTATTAGTTTACTTACCGTACCATCATTAGCTTTTTTCAAAAAATTAATTTTCGTTCGTGACGTCGTGTTTAATTTATTTCAATTTTTTGTTCTAATTTCCATTTTACCTTTTTGACTAAGTTTTTTAAACGTTTTTAACTTTCCTGACATCAATAAACATTTAGGTAATTTATTTGTTCAAAAGTTTTTATGTAAAGTAAATGACATTCAACTAAAAATAACAGAAACCGCAAAAAATTTTTTAAAAAAATTTTTTAAAAAACAAAGACATGAAAATTATTACGACGTCACCATCATAAAACAAAGAAACATAGTAAGTAAGTATTTTTGTATTTCAAATCCTTAAAAAACAAATTTGTAAGAAACTTGTAAAAAAACAGATTCCCATCCTGAAGATGACTACAAACGTAGTCGAAACGTCGAGGAATTAACATTAATTAATAAATAATGAAGGATTTACAAAGAAAACACTCTTTGATTTAAAAACAACCTACAAATGACCGATGAGCCCGCTTCAAATAATTAATAAAATATAAAATAACGGTCGATAACAAATTAATAAAATATCTGTGTAAAAATTGCTGAAAGTTTTTAAATTTGATCAGATCAATTTTTTCCTCTTGGTACTGTGTAGACATTTGAATTATTGAATCTTAAAATTTTGTTAGATTTAGGCGTGAAAAATTTGAAATATAGATTCTGTGAAACATAATCCAGAAACTTCCCAATGAATTTGTACATAAAAAAATTGATTGAACTAAAGACAATAGTTTTAGAAACATGTAACAAGTATTAATTTTTTTACAGTAAAATTTTTTACCTGCATAGCTTGCGCTTCATCTCTTCGTTCATCTTCAGTGTTCATAGTGACAAATCTAAGAACTAGAAGATTCAAAGATGCAGCTACAATCGCTAATCCAAATAGAATAAATATTAAAGCGAACATTACATATTCTGGCTTCTTATTAAGTGCATTATCTTTTTGTAACGCTACCATATCTCCAAAACCTGAAAATAAATTATATTAATGTGGCCACTGTCCCCTGTTAAAGTAGATATCAATATAGGATAAATTTTCCATATTCTAATGACGAAACCAAGGATTTTTTTTATTATTTTTTAAATTTAATATTTTTGGATCTTGAGTTAGTTGGTTCCACAGTACAATGACCCTTCATCTATCAGAAACACCTGAGAGACTACCTTAAATAGTGGGCAATGCAGTGGGGCAGGGGGTTAGAGAAAAAGCAACGGATAGCTTTCAGTGGACCAAAATATTTCTTGAAGGATAACTTGCTTTATGGTAAAAACTACGTAAAAACATTTACAGAGGTTTAAAAAATAGCAGGCGAGGGGGCGAAAGTGAACGAAATTCCAAGGCATACTCAAGAGCTAGCGATCGAATTTTGTCCACTCTAGTTAAATTTTACGACAGTTATTAGCGAACAAACACGCATTTGCATTGTCACTATTTTTTTAAGACTAAATTGTTCAACACAAAATGCTAAAAGGAGGAAATTTCAAAAAAAAATAACTGAAAACATTTTTTTTTCTAAATTTGGCAATTTATCCTATATTTTATTGATATTTTTATTACGAATTAGTTACCTATAGTAGTTAGTGTTATAAAACAGTAATATACTGAATCAAAATAGCTCCAACCTTCAAATTTCGAAAAGGCTGCAGCGCCACCGGCTATTGTTAAAGAGCTTAAAGTCGTAACAACACATATTAAATCTAATTCGGAAGCTGCAGTTTTTTGGCAGTGAAGCGATGTTTTCACTGTTTGAATTACAAAACTAGAAAAAAAAATTTAAAAAAATTGAAACGCTGTCGTTTAGCCACTAAAAGTAATTAAATAAAATTCTCGTTTATTATTAAGTAAATTACCTGCTCAGTCTATTCACTCTTTCTCCAATACTTTGGAACATGACAAGCCCTAATGGTATACCAACTATTGCATAGCACATCGTAAATAATTTTCCACCAATTGTGCTTGGGGTTGAGTGTCCATAGCCAATTGTTGTTAATACAGTGGTGGCGTAGTAGAATGCGCCAGTGAATTTCCACTGTTGCCCAGCCTTATGAGGTTCCGATTTCAGCACAACCGTCTCCATAACTTTAAAATCTTCCCCCGATATATTATATTTCTTAATTATCATATCTTCGATTGCTGAAACAAACAAGAGAAAAATAACTTAGGCAACATAAATTAGGCTTAACAATTTTCAAAAAAATCGAACTTTAACACTTTGTAGTTCAATTTAAGGGTGTTGTTTCCTTTTTGTGCGGAAACGAGCTATGATACTGAAATTTTGTAGGTGGGTGTCAATCAGTGGCGTGCAAACGCGGACTCAAAAGTAATCGGCCTAGGCAAGGGATAGCGCCACCAGTATCAAAGCAATGTTGTTTTTCGTAAATACTATCAGTCAAAGGACTTCCATCAAATTTTCATTTTGCGCAAGATTGCTGAGGATGTGGGCATCTCAATTGAGTGAGAAGAGAATTGCATGAATATTTATACCCCACTGGAAAAGAAGCTCGCTGCCAGACGGGTGCCGCGTTTGTTTGACGATGTGCTACCGCGAAAAAAAGGACTCTTTGCCCCGTTTCGTAACCGTGGACGAAACATGGATCCATCACAACACACCAAAGACCAAGGAACAGCTGAAACAGTGGCCAGGATCACAGTTTTTTGAGATGCGCACGACATCATTCACATCGATTACTTAAAAAAGGCCAAAACGATCACCGGTGTATATTCTGCAGAGCCTTTGGATCGATTCGACGCGGATTTGAAGCGAAAGTGGCTGCATTTGGTAATTCGGTCGATTTTATTTGGAGGATATCAAAAAATTGGAAAATTGTGGGACGAAGTATATCGCCCTAGTAGTGTTTTCTTGCTTAGGCCGATTACTTTTCAGATTACTTTTCCTTTGAAACTAGGGGGTGTATACAACGGTTGGCCCAAATCAGACTAAAGCCCAAATCAGACTAAAGGCCCAACTACGATCGACATAAGAGCGCATATGTAGCTGCATATGTCATTTCCAGAATAAAGGCCCAACTATGATAGACATAAGAACGCATATGTAGCTGCATATGTCATTTCCAGAATAAGAAAGTCAATGTTATTACCCACAATAGACATGTGCCAAAGTGTTGCCACTTTCAAACCTTCGTTAAACTTTCGTTAAGCATGAATAATTCGATACAAATGGAACTGGCATATGTAAATAGTGAACATAACCTAAAATTTTAGTGTGAATTTAATAATATTGGTGCCATATTAATTTCCACTTGTGGTAAAATGAAGATTAGCTTTTATGTTGACAGCTATGTATGTCAACCTTCGTTGGGAATTTGACATTAACATATACGCTCCTATGTCGATCGTAGTAGGGCCTTAACGATTGCGATCACGATTATGATTGCGTTTCTTCGACCAATGAGATCGAAGCTTTCATTTTCCTATCGTTGAAAGCTTTGATCTAATTGGTCGAGAAGCTTCAATCGTAATCGCAATCGTTACTCTGAATTGGGCTTAAAGGTGGGTTTAGAAACACGAGCATTTTCATTTTTACTGGCAAAGTGAGCGGGATAGCGAAATTCAAATTTACGTGCGCAAAAAGTCGATCACATCAGTGTCTCACACGTACTTTCCCTTCCACTTTATGGCGAACTGTCACTGCACATCACCTTCTCGCAGCAATACGTTTGTTAGCACTTCAATTTCACCTAACAAAATCATTTTGTGTGATGTTATAATTAATAACATAATTATTATTACCTCCCGTTTTCATTTAAAATGCGTAACTTTCAAATAAACATCGAACTTAACCTTACTTTTGCTGGCTGCCATAAATCCCCATAATTCAGGGGTAACATTTTGCTGGCAGGGCGGGGAAGTCCAATGTGTTTGTTGTTGTTTACTGCCATAACTTTCCTATCGTCGACGAAAATTATGGATAGTAAAACCACTACATGCAAGCAAAATTTCCAGTAAAATTTTTACTGGGTGGTTTCCCGTCCCTTTCCCACTTGGTGAAAAAGTCATAAGAAATCTGGCATTTCACTCACTTTGCCAGTAAAAATGAAAATGCTCGTGTTTCTAAACCCACCTTAAAGCTGCAAACAAAGTGAATACGATTAGTTATGCGGTGAGATTTCCAATGCGGTTATAAATTTCCAGTGCACATAATGTGGAATCCGATGTAAACGACCTTTATCAGCTGTGAACTTAATGAGGCTTCATTTAATATGACTTTATACAGCCATTCCAATCATTTGTAATCGAAAGTATCCCCAAGATGAATTAAAAATTACATTTCTTAACACTTCAGAAACAAACATAAGATTCAATTATTTTAGACAAAACTTCTTTTTATTCACTCTGCCACCTTACTTTGACTAATTTAACCGGAAACTAAATGTTATATACGTTTTAATTAAAGTTATTTTGTGAAGTGGGTAAACAATGTACACGACGAAATGGTTTCGATTCCATCGCATCGTACATCGCATAGTTCATCGCACTCACTTTGTTTGCAGCCCTTAGAATATACGAGTATGCAAAAGAGATTTTTTTCAGTGAGAGGAGAAGCAGTGGTCCAATCGAATTCAGATGTATGGAAGAGCTGCGTCAAATTAAACACTTCTTGCATTTATATTTTTTCAACAAGTTGAAATACAACCTTAAATTGAAAGCTTAACAGTTTTCAAAGAAACGAAACTCCATGTGTTGTCCTTTCTGAGATTCGATTTAACGTAGCGAATTTTCAAATGAAATTCATGACCCGAAAATTTTAATCATGTTGACAAATCAGAGGGTTGAATCTGTTGTATTTATCTATGTGGCGATTTTAACACCCTCTGCCTCGACACGGCCCTACAAGAGAGCCTCCCTTCCAGTTGATTTTGGGTAGATTTCGAAATAAATACTGATTGCAACCTTTGTATATAAAACATAACAAAAGCTATAATAGCAATTATTGAAAACCCGTATGGTGATATTCGTATCAAAATTCGAACAGTTGTACCAAAATTCCACTTTGAAGTAAAACTTTCCAATAAGATTTTTTAAAATTTACTCCAATTGGATTTTGATGTATGGGAGTTTTATGTAGAATCATATCTTAAATGTCAAATCGAAAACTATAAATGCGAGAAGTGTTTAGAAAAAATTTTTACACAACTCTTCCATACATCTGTATTCGATTAGACCACCTCTTCTCCTCTCACGCCTAGAAATCTACCTTTTTCTTATGGCTACTGCTTCTGCCCCTAATGAACTAAACCATTTTCTTTTATTAAATGAATTCATAGATTTCTAATAATATATGTATATTGCATACCTTGTAGTGCCTCCCAGCGTTTCTTTTCTGTTTCCGATTCTAGTGCATCAAAAACAGCAGCACCGACGAGTAAATATGTGAATGTGCACACGATTAAGGATATCGTGCGAACATTTTGTTTCTTCATTCTTCATTTGCGAGACTATGCAGGGGGGCCCTGGCAATTGAAATGCCCCTCACCTTTTTGCTAGCTTCGCTTATTCACGGTACACACATTGTAATTTATCTGTACCATGTTATATAGATATCACGAAAATCAGAACAAAAAATAAATAAATAAATAAAATTAACACACACTGGCAAACGCACAAGTATGGACCACACACGCACACCCACAAAATTGAGATTTTTAGGACACCTTGTTAAAAAGTTTATTCTTTTATTTATCTGTGTCTATTCTATTGTTGGTTAAGTCCTTCTAGTTTAACTTTAGCTCAAGTATTTTTAGACTGGCGCTTATTTTTAGTTTGGTTCTTCCTTTAATGTCTAAATTTAATATGAATCATAAAGTGCATGACACATATTTATACAACCACCACACATAAAGAATGAATTCTTTTTTTTATTACATACATATATAGATACCTTGGTATCTTTTAATAGCTTATGTTATTTAATGCTGTAATTGTAACTGAATCAGGAAGCAAATCGAACGAGTTTTATTTAATTTCTTTTTTTTTTTAATTTTACTAAAAACTAATTAAATTTACACATATCGTGATTTAAACAGCATAATTTAAGGCATATCGTCGAATATTATAAATCTAAGTTAAAATTAATTTCAATATATTATTTTTTTATGTATTTTTTTGGTTTGTATATCGAAGAAATTCACTTGAAAATTCACAATAAAATAAGAACTTAATTCCACTATTGTATTCAGGAAGAAAAAGGAAGAACAATAGTTTTTAAAAATTCACAATATGACACGATTGCAGTAAATTCTTTGTTGTATGTACCTTTACTAAATATCATTCCTATATGTAGTTCTTTTTCCCCTTTAATTTTTCTCTGATAATTAATTTCACTTGAAAAACTTTCACATTTTGTCATTATTTGTCATATTAGGGAATGATTAATAATAGTAGAACACAATTTTGTGGCTATTCTTGGTATTTAGTTATCAATTCTTCTTAGAACGGAAGAATTTTTGGGGAATTTTATTTTTTCAACAATGTCATCAGTATTCATATTTTTATGATTTTTAATATTTTAATAATCATTTTTGTCACCTAATATTCAGCCCATATTTACATTATTATTATTATTTTTTTCGGATTTCACCTCTTAGTATAGTTTCTACTTTTCACAGCTGTGGTAGTCACTTGCGGAACACATTGCGAAAAAAAATGTCGCTTATCGGCAATAGAGAAAGAACATTTATCCACTTTTTATATCATTTATGGTGCTATTAAAAAAATAAAAATGTTTAAAAAGTAAATCAAAGAATTTCTTTCTGTTCGAATGCATTCTAGAATCCGAAGCACAGCAACAGATTTGAAAGTTCATAACACACGGACGAAGAAGTAAACTGAAAATTAAATTTGCCGATATATTTCCGTATATTGAGCCATTATGTAGCTAATAAAACGTTTCTAATTAATTTTCCCAAAAGCACAGAAATCAGACATTTAATCAAAGAAACAATTAAAATCCTTTTCTCGTTCTTTTATTTATTTATTTATACTCGCAAATTGTACCCTTGAGGCAAAGTCCTTCAAACATATTTTTCATCTCTAATTTTTCACTTAGTTTTTAAACGAAAAAAATAAATACTAAAAATTTCACAATATCTACGAAATTTTCATGTCCGTTAAATAAAATCCGAATTGTAATCACTTGAAGTCACTATTTTTAGAATAAAATTCAATTAAACAATTAGATAACATAATAATAAATGATTAAATTTAAAGAAATCCTTATAAATCCTTATGGTCATACAGAGAAAAATTAGAGACAGAAGCTATAAAAACTACGCGCCTGACTGTACTAAATCATAGTTTTTTTTTTGTTTCATTCTATCTACCAAATCGTTTATTTCAGTTAGTTTCCCTCTATTCCAGAACGTCAACCAGTTTCAACCCCCTCCGTCTATGCCGTAGAGAACGATTCATTTCGAAACGTATGCAAAAACAAACTGGTCTCATTTAACTTCCCCTAATTTCAAGTCCCCTTTTCTGGAATCCCCTGTTTTTTGTACTGACTTCATTGTCCTAAAAATCGATCGATATCAAAGACGCGATGCGCTGTAATATGACGTCATAACATTCTTTTCTATTCAAAGATAAAAATTTGAATCATTCGATATAAGTTGAAATTTCCACCCCATTCGATTTACAAACAAGAATTTCTGAATAACCAAAAATTGATAAGGCCTGATAATAAATAACTGTTATCTTAGGAATTAATTTGGATTTAACTATTTGGATTTAATCTTAAATTCAAATGATTCTAATGTTTAAAAGATTTATTTACCCAATTATTTATTAATTAAATTTATTTAGTTATAAAATATTTATAAAAAAACCAAATTTCGTTTTGTTTTGCCCTTGTTTGGTATTACTTTAGAAGAATATCTCATATTTGTTACACAATTCCCAAGTCTATTTTGATAATAGATTAAATAAAAATGATGTTATGTTTATCTGTGATTAGTAAAATTGATTCTTCGAGAAAGTATTTCACCTTTTTGATCGGTTTTTTGAATCTCGCGGCATCGATGCAGGGTTGCGTCGAAGTACTCGCCCGCAGCTCAGCCAAAGTATTCATTCAAGTATTCTTACTTTGGTGGATGAGACAGCAAACATATAAATATTCCTATTTTTAAGATAATTTCTTGTGAGTTTAAAATAAAATAATACTCAAAAGATTTTTGGAAACCGAGCCATATTGTCTTTTACTTGGCATAATATGTTTGTTGTTTTATGGATCGTGTGCTCAATTTTGTGACATACTCTTTAGCTGAAAGCCCCAAATCTGTTCGAATTGGGGAAATTGAAGGAGAAATGTTACACGGAAATAAACACCGTTAACTTCAATACGGGACTGAATTAAGTTATATAACAATTTTGAAGAAGAATTTTACCCTCGAGCTAGTATTTATTTGTCCCAAAACACTGAAACTTGTTCTAATCAAGAAGATTTCGTCGATGTACAAGCAGAATCCACTAGCAAGTAAGCCTCGCGAGGAGTATTTCTCAGATCTTGATGTTGACAAATAACGTATTTTTTATCGGCAACCATCCACATTTAAAGTCCTTTTTGGCCTCCCTAAAAGTATGCAAATTTGTTTTTTTTTGCATTTTTGATAGACGGTTGACGGATTTCAATGAAATAAAATCTAAGATTCTTCTATCGTCGAGTACAAAAAAATTTGATCAAAAATATTTCGAAAAAAGTCATAGGGTAATGTTTGACCACTACTTTTTGCATCCGACTCCAGTGTAAATTTTTATAAAAAAAAATTTGCGTTTTGAAATATAATTCAAAATAGAAGTTTACATGTTTTTGCTTTTGTGCAGGTAAAATCGTTTATTAGGGTAAAACACCCTGTTTCAGTTTTGACATATTTGCCTACTAATACGCTCATAATTCATAACCACATTCATCTAGAGCAGGGGTGTCCAACCTTTCAGCTTTCGTGGGCCACATTGGGAGAAGACGAGTTGTATTGGGCCACAAATAAAATATACTAACCCTAAGGATAGCTGATTAGTAAAAAACGTAGAATATATACAGACTTAGTTAACAATTTTAAGTAATTTAAACTTCATTAATTCATAAAGTTTGTAAATATATCAATTTTTGTCGGGCCTCATGCAAACATGTCTTGGGCCGCAGGTTGGACAAGCCTGATCTAGAGCGTTTAAATTTCGCATTAAAGTTGGTTCTAAAAGACCTAAAAGTGGAGCAGTAACCCTCAAAATGTTCCTTTTATCTCTCCCCATCACCATGTGAATCTTAATGTTTTTATACACTTTCTTAAGTTGCCAATATATTTTCAAATAGTCAGAAGTTTATATTTCCTCAACTATGGAAGATGAAATTTAACCACCTTACGTAGTTCCATTGATAATACATAATTTTCATTACTTCGCCCTTCTAATGACAACGGAAGGCCCTGCCACTCCCCTTTTGGGGTCGCTGAATTCGATTCTGATGTTAATATGTTATAATAATAATCTCTCTCTCTCTCTCTCTCTCTATCTCTCTCTGTCTCTCTCTCTCGGCGCTACAACCGGTTTCCGGTCTGGCGAGAGATTCTGCGGTAGGCCAAGACCGGAAACCGGTTGTAGCCGCAAAATCTCTCGCGTCCTGGTCAAGGCTGTCTTGCCATCTGAGGTTGGGTCTTCCTAGTCGCCTTGTTGTTAATAAACTAACGCAGAAGACTTTCCGAGCCGGGTTACTTTCTCTCATTCAAGTGACATGACCAGCCCACTGGAAACTATTGAGTCTTATATGGATTTTGATGTATGGTAAAGTTGTTGAAAATCATATTCTAAACTCGTTTTGTCTTGACCTTTAACTATGGGCGTGTTTTATTTTTCACACTTCCAGGTACATTGGGTCTCACATACAGTATACTTCATCTTGAGATTTCTCAATAAATAATAATACATCCTTAAAAAAAATCACTGAGGCATGTTTAAAAGTCTAAAATAAAAGCAAGATCAGTGGTTAGGGGAGAAGTTTTCAATTCTTAGAAATTAAAAAAAGCGAAACCTCTGGGTTCCCACTTTTTTACTAGGTTGAGTTTTTTAAAAAAAACTAGTATTTTGAGAAATATCACAAAAAAAAACTTTTCCAATCGTGGTTCGATTTGCCCCGTTTTTTATTATACTTTCTAGTGATAGAACAATCTAAATTGATGTCTTGATTTGCTTCTTCAAGACCTTTAAGTTGCAGCTCCTGATTTTCAGACGAACAAACAAATCTTTTGAATGTTAGACGTTGATTTCTCTACACCAGAAGTTTGAAGTTTTCCGTCTTGGTTCTCATCTTTTCGATTGTTTTTCAATAAAAGAACATCGTTTGGTGTTTGCTGATTTGCATTTTCATTTAAATTTTTCTCCCGGCTTGTAATATTTTTTATTTGCCCGTTTTTATACCCGTATGGTGAAACCAAAGGGTATATTAGATTTGCCTTACCGTTTGTAACGCCAAGATCGCGTCATCACACAAAAAAATGAATTACACCATTGTGTTTAGAATGATAAAAAAAAAGTTGAATTTAGCATGTCCGCCCGTCCGTCTGTCTGTCCGTCTGTCTGTCTGTCTGTCTGTGGCGCGGATTGCGGGCGCACGGATTGAGCTAGAGACTTGAAATTTTGCACAGATCCGTTTTTCATAAAATGTGAGGCTAAGTTCGTTAATGGGCAAAAATGGACCATTAGGGGGGGTACCCCCCATACGAACGAAAACTTTTTTTCTGAATATCTCAAAAACGGTGAATTTTATCCAAAAAGTGCAAGAACAAAAGTTATTTAGGATATGATTCTACATAAAACTCCCATACATCAAAATCCGATTGGAATAAATTTTAAAAAATCTTATTGGAAAGTTTGACTTCAAAGTGGAATTTTGGTATAACTGTTCGAATTTTGATACGAATATCACCATACGGGTCTCCAATGATTGCCAGATTGGCAATTATAGCTTTTGTTATGTTTTATTATACTTTTTATTATTTAGATGAAATCCTACTCAATTTACACTTTAGAAAGACGTCAAAAAAAATAAATATTGTGCACTTAAATAAGGAATAAGAAATAAAGGATTTTTCAAAATTTAATTAATAAAAAATCACATTTATATAATATTATATTCAGTTAAAAATATACCAAATATTGTGAATTACAATCATTTATAATATAATTACTAAAGCAAAAGATAATTTTAATTACTTATTTTCTAATTTTAATTTTGCAATGGATTGTTTATTAAATGTAAATCAATCAAAATAAAATTGGTTTAAAAAATTTTAAAAAAAATCATTAGATGCTTTTTCCAACAATATGTTTTCTACAATACAGAAATGTTGAAATCTTAAATATATTTTATATTTGTTACCTTTAAAGTTATTTCTAAATAAACATTTTCTTAAATGTAAATCTTGTTGCCATGCACAATCATATGGAATTTGATTTCTCAGCACTAGTTAAGTTGTTTGTTGTGATGTTTCCTGTTCGACAACTTGTGTTTTGTTGCATATTTCGATGTACCCATTTGATTTCCACTCCATATTTCCTCATACGTGCGACGTTTAAAATATCACTCCAAATCATATAAATATTATCATGCCAATTAAATGAAATTAAAATGCTTATATAAAAATTTCGACTAAATTAGTTTCAGATTCTTATTTCAATTTTTGTGCTAAATCATGATCGCCACTAGAACTTATATCTAAACTTGTTGTTTGTTTATCAACGTTTTGTTCGTCCTTCGTTTGGAAATTATTGGCAGGTGTTTCTTCCGTTTTAGTCAACGTAGAGCAATTGTTTGAATCGGTATCGGATGACACCGATTCTAGTTCGTCGTCAATACTTTTAGAAAAACGATTATGCTGGAGTCTTTCTGATACAGAACTTAAGTCGAATTTGGAGGTGGTCTCAAAAATCGCTCCACTTTTCACAGATTTTGCCTTTTTTTTATCATCTCCATCACAATCTGGATTACTTTCGGGGCTGTCTTGTTTCTTGTAACCAAACTCTGGTGGGCTTTCGGAACGAGTGTCAATTTTCGATTGATCGAGATTAGCATTTTCGATATCGGGGAGATCATCTGATAGAGATTTTAAAGTGGCAGTAGATATACTGGATCCGGAATCATCATTTATGTTAGCAGAGTGGCAGTCTTTTGAGCTACTTGGAAACTGCTCACGATTTACATTACTTGCAGGGCATTGAATACTGGTTTTTTGAACACTGACTATATTTGATGTGTCAATGGCGTTTGAAAATTTATGTTTTGCGGTGGATTTTACAATAGGATCGGCTAAATTTAAGTCTTCTTCATTTACGGATCGATCTTTAGCCTCTAAAATGTCACTTTTATCATTGGATTGTGGAGAACAGTCATCAAGTTGATTTGTTTCTAACGGTTCATGATCTTTGACTGACGAAATAGGTAGCTGTGTAAAATCTTTTATCGAATTCTTGTTGACGACTTCGGCTTTAGATTCACTTTTCTCATTATTTTCAGATAAAGTCAAGCTTTTTTGCATCGAACCCTGATTAGTTGGCTTTTTAATTTCAACCTCTGTGACAACTTTTTTCTTTTCGTGATCTGAAACATTAATTTGACTTTTATTACCCACCGTCGACTCTTTAATTATTGCCTGCGGAGTTTTTTCTTCCAGCAGAGATTCTTCATCAACGTCCATTAGATCGTCATCTGGATCAATTCCAAGAGATTCATCTTCATCAAGATTTATTTCCGAGTCATTCTCTAACAAGTCATCTTCTATTAAATCTCTATTCTGTGCAACATTCAATTGACTTTTATCAATCTTCTCCTTTAATTTGTTTATTGGAGACTTCTCCAATTTTAGAAGCTGCCCTGAAAGTTTGGAGCCACTTTTCCAACCGTCAAAAGAATTGGTTGTTTCCTCGTCGTTATCCACGTCCATTTTTACACATTTTTGTTCTAGTTTTGAGGATTTCTCTTTAACGGAGCCCGTGAATTGTTTCTGGATCTTAATCTGAGTTTTTTCCTCGTTGCATTCAATCGAATTTTTAGCTTTCTCATGCAAGCGTCCATAATTCTCATTCGATTCGCTGTCATCTTGACTTACATCCATGGATTCAACAACTTTAGCTGCAAAATTCAAGCTCTGCTCTTTTTTAGTATTTTGCCCGGTCGATTTTTTTAAAATTTCCTTATCTGCAGAATTAATTTCTACCGACTTCATAGTATTTTCTTCAAATTTCAATTCGTAATTATTTTTAATTACTAAATTTGTGGGCTTCTCAGCATCCACTTTTGGAACATCTAACATGTCATCGTTTTCCAAAAATGACTCTGACTCAGAAATATCTTCTAGAAAATCTTGTGTGAAAATATTTTTTGTGGATGTAAATTCTGATCCTGAAACGTCATTCATTGCTGATTTTGGATTGAAATCTTTTTCTGCAACTTCATTAGAAGCTGAAATCTCTAATTCCTTGTCCTGCAATATTGAAATTTCATTCTGCTTAGCTTCCGTCTTAGACAGCCGACTTTTCTCCTGGAAATCTTTTAAATCAAAATCGGACACCCCCTTTGTACCGACATCTGATATCGTTTCCTTGTGTTTTCCTATAAAAATTTCACTTTGTATACTTTCAGGAGGTGAAATTTCATCAATTGAAGGACTTTTATTTGTGTTTTTATTTACTTCGGTAAAGACTTCGCATTTTGAGGATTTTTCTTTGCTTACAGAACTTTTTAACAATCGAATTTCAGATGATTGGCTTGAAACCGAATCAATATCCGACGTTTCTTGATTAATATTAATAGATTTTGCCCCTGTGTCCTCAACTGAAGAATCTTTAATTGATTGAACATCAGGTAATCGATTTTTAGTGATAGAACAATCCAAATTAATGTCTTTGTTTGCTTTTTCAAGACCTTTAAGTGGCAGCTCCTGATTTTCAGACGAACAAATCTTTTGAATGTCAGACGTTGATTTCTCTTCACCAGAAGTTTGAAGCTTTCCGTCTTGGTTCTCATCTTTTCGATTGTTTTCCAATAAAGGAACATCGTTTGGTGTTTGCTGATTTGCATTTTCAGTTAAATTTTTCTCCTGGCTTGTAATATTTTCTGTTTCTTTGTGACCTTCTTCCTCATTTTTCTTCGTACTTTCTGAGGTTTCTGTTTCAGGACCTTGATTTACGCTACTATCAACTACTGAAAGATTTTCATCAGCCAAAAATTTATTACACGATTCAACACTTTTAATTCTAATCTTTTTTGGCGAATTTTGCAGACTTTTGTCTTGTACCGAAGTTTCTTCAATAGTTTGATTTCGCTTTTCTAAGGAAGGCTCAGCAATATCTAAACGAGTATCAGTTTGGGTATTTTCTACCCGCGAAACATTCGCCACATCCAAAGTACATGCAATTTGCGTCATTTCAGAGATTTCATGGTTTTTATCTGTGATTGCCACTAAAGTTTCATTTACAAGCGACAATTCTTTGCGATTTTCACACACAGATATATTTTGTACTTCATTTGCCACAACGCCTGATTGACCAGCAGCTCGATTTTCCATTCCCCCATCACCCTTATCAATTTCTGTGCAATTCTGAGCATCACTCTGACGCTGGTTACCATCATCCAATTTGGTTTTCGCTAAAATAATTGCGGGTCTCTCATTAATCTCCGGATTCACATTTGTTTCGCAATTACTATCAAATATTCTAGCCTGATGGATCTCTAACATAGGTGGAATGTCCCGATGCAAATCATCGTATTGATCCCTGAATCGAAGCGATGATGAACTTTCATAGTCGGGATAAGTTGGCGATCTAAACATACTAAATTCGGATTTAACCCGAATAGTCGCACTCGAAGTTGATGGAATACTATCGCTACCTGCCGACTGTGATTCACACGGTAAACTCATTCCATCGCCCGATATTACAGACGATATCACTGGCAATCGAATATCATGCATTTCAGTGAATTCAGAAACAGAGGGCATGTGATCCATTCCATCCAAATGACCACCAGTCTCCCGCTCGAATTTCTCCTGTTTGATCTTTCTGGCCAACTCCAATGGAATTCGAAATATTTTTTTCTTTTTTTTCTTCTTCTTTCGAATCCCACCGGATTGATCGACGCGATCCACAAACGATGAGTTCAGTGTGCCGTGCTCTTTTTTAATCTTTAACCGTAAGGTCGGTTGTATCGGCTCAATGTTGGCTGCATCACTAGTGCCTACTGGTTCCGTGTCGTCGACTTCTCGTTTAATGTTAGCCAAGCTAACGGCGGGAATTGCCAATTCCTCTTCAGAATCATCATCAGAATTACGATCAAAGCCATCATCATTGTCGTAGTAGTCATCTTCATCGCCGCTTGAGGAAGCTGGCTCCTGTTTCACTCGAATCTGTTCCTCTCGCTGTGGTAACGCTACAGGTTGCTGTGGCACCGCTACAGGTGGCTGTGGCTCGAATGGTGGTTGCGGGCATATTTCCGATTCCAATTCTTTATCCTGCGTCTCCCGCTGAACTGGCGTCTCTAGTTCATGTGCTGGTTCCGCTTCAAGATTCTCAACTGTGTCCAAAGTCCTTCCATCACTTTCAGTTTCATGCTTTATATTCGCTAGTGTCATGTACGTAGTCTTCAGCAACTCTTCGCATCTTCTCATGTCCTCCTTACGAATTCTATTTGCCTTCTTGCTTCCACTTGGCGAGCTAAGGGTGCTACGAATCTCTTCACTTTCAGTCAGCGCTTGATCATTAGATGGTGTGGTTTCCATTGCAGAATTTGGCTCAATAACTGCCTCCCCAGAAATTATTTTATCGCTTATTTGTTGAATATCCAGATCTGGAATCCGCTCTATGACAACAGTTGGCAAAGTGGCACCAATGCATTTTGCCGAGTGCTTTTGTACCAGCAATTTCTTTGTGAATCGTTTGCCGCATTTCGGACATTCCAGATTCTTTGCTGTGCAGTTATGCCAAGTATACAATTGGCGAGTGGGGAAATCTTCACTGCACTTGTGACACTTGACTGGCGCCAGGCCCAGGGAAATTGCGATGCATTCTTGTGTATGCCTAAAAATGGTTTCATATGAAATTAATTTCAAAAATTTACTTAGCAAAAAAAAACCTCTAGAAATTTGGAAAAAAATCGGTCTATTGTTAAAACAATTTTATGCTCACTTGACATTAGGCTATCCATAAAATAGTCACCCTGTTTACTGTTTTACGATTTGTTGTATAAAATTTAATACCACAGTTTCGCTGACTCTCTATCCCCCATTTTCAACGTGTTCCAGTAAATATGTGACGTTTTTTTATGGACATCCCCTAATAACAACTAAACTCTTCTACTCACTTTGTATAACCACCGCGGCTGCTAAAGTTCTTATCGCATCTGCCACAAACGAAGGGCGTCCTCGAAAGTTTATGCCATAAATTATGATTTTTTATTTCATCTGATTTAAATAATGTTTCATCACACTGCATGCAATGATATGGAACTATTCGCGGTACGTGAACCGTTGATAAATGCTGCTCTAACATGAGAACACTTTCAAAAGCATTCGCACAAATTGAACAGATTTCGGTAAAGATGTTCTCTGATAGATCTGCTTTCACTTCTGCTAAATCTGGGAATTCGATCTTCTCAGCAGCTGCCGTTTTTTTACTAGAAAATATTCAATTTTTTGTCGTTAGTAAATTGGAAGTTTGTTTTGAATGACGAATTATTGATTCGGAGTGGGGAGAGCTATGAAAGGGGTGGTGTTGCGAGAGGGGAAGGGGTGAGAATAAGCAACTAAAATCGTAGTTGCAGAATGGACTTCAACTTCAAAAATCTTTCTTCTGCAACCCAACAACCTACACACTCCTTAAGTATTGCTTGAAGCAATAAGCATTAAAATGACGAGGGCGGGCTGAAAAGTAATCGGCCTAGACAAGAGATAGCGCCACCAGTATCAAAGCAATGTTATTTGTCGTAAATGACTTCTGTAAAATTTTTCGTCAAATGAATTCTTGGTGAAGAGCGTTCAAGACAAGAGGTCACCACACTTGAAATGGTCGATAAAATCCATGGCATCGTTATTGACGATCGACAAGTGAAGATGTCGCGTTTGCTTTCTATTGACAACAAGCGCGACTGTGTTACAACTTCAAAGGAGTATTTAGCGATGTTCAACCGCGATAAGGACTTTTGCGGTGTTTCGTAACCGTGGACGAAACATGGATCCATCATAACACACCAGAAACCAAGGAATAGTCGAAACAGTGGACTTCTCCTGCCGAATCGAAGTGAATCTGTCGACCAACAAGGTCATGGCCACAGTTTTTTCGAATGCCCACGGTGTTCTTCACATCGATTACCTTGAAAAGGGCAAAACGATCACCGGCGTATATTATGCAGAGCTGTTGGATCGATTCGACCCCGATCTGAAGCGAAATTTATGAAGAAAAAAGTGCTATTCCGCCAGGACAACGCAGCGGTGCACAAGTTCGCAGTCGCAGTGGAAAAATTTCATGAATTGCGCCACGTTTCCTCATCCACCATGTTCTACAGATTTGGCTGCCTATTCCCAAACTTGAAGAAATGGCTCGCTCTTAAAAGATTTGGGTCGAACGAGGTGTTCATCGCTGAAACAGAAGTATTTTTGAGTAGTTTGAGAAATCGCGTTATTCGGAGAATATTATTAGAGAATTGTCGGACGAAATGTGTTGCCTATGTTTAGAAATAAAATTACTTTGAAACTTTTGATTATCAGCATAGCACAGAAAATCAGAAAAGCATTTGTTTACAGCACTTCTTCTTCGCAGCACAACACAGCCGATTTGTACTTCCTTTTTGCTGTGCTTTCCTGGTTTTAATATATTTTTTATATGTAACGCCACTCGAGAATCCGAGTATATGTAAAGGTTGGGCGGACAGAGTTCCTATATGTAAATGCCAGTCGAGAACTCGAGAACAATTTGAGTTAGAATCTTGAAATTTAGCGAGGATCAGTCATTAATTAAAATGTAAATCAATGTCATTCAAATTCCGGAATAAATTAGGAACTGTGTTTCCCAGTCCCATACAACTTAATAATATTTTCACAATTTTCTTGAAAATGGTTCATTTTTCAAAAAAATTGCAAGAAAAAAAAGCTTTTATTTGCGGTCTCGATTAGAAATGTTTTTGTGCATGCCCGGCAGAAGTAAAATGTCTAGCGGAGACCGCGTTACTAGTAGTTTTGTTTTCTCAAAAAAAAATCAAAGACATCGATGAAAATATTTTTTCATAACACATGCATCGAAAATATGCCTTTCGATGCCTCCGTAGCGGGTCGAAAGTTGCGTTTTCGGCCCTAGGGGCGAAAGTGCGATTAGCAGGCCGAAACTGTGTTTTCGCGACGTAAACCGAAAATTTATGAATGAAACTGAACGAGTGAAGTTGGCTGTACGAGCGCAGTGTGATTTAGTTGCGCATTGTCGATTTCCATTTTTTGTTATGTTGATTTTTTATTTCAAAGGAAAGAAATTTAAAAATTAAAATCTGTTTTGACCAACATTTCTTAGTAATAAAACGAATTTATAGAATAAAGTTGTTTTGTTTCTTTTAAAACTTTACTTCTGTTCAAGTCAGGGGCTTCGCCCCCCGAACCCCCTGACCGGGGCTCCGCCCCTGGACCCCGTATATGGGGCTTCTCCCCCCAAACCCCCGTTTGCATTACTCTGCAATACGAAAATCGCGTTTAAATGGCATCTCAAGTCATATTTTCAATGAATTTGTTATGAAAAATTGTATACGCAACTCGGAGCGAGTCAACGATTTCACTCGTGTGATATCTGCCCTCGCTTCGCTCGTGCAGCTAACTTCGCACTCTTGAAAACGTTGACTTTCGCCCCTTGTTGCGTAATATACTATTTCATAACACATGCATCGAAAATATGCCTTTCGATGCCTCCGTAGCGGGTCGAAAGTTGCGTTTTCGGCCCTAGGGGGGAAAGTGCGATTAGCAGGCCGAAACTGTGTTTTCGCGACGTGAACCGAAAATTTATGAATGAAACTGAACGAGTGAAGTTAGCTATACGAGCGCAGTGTGATTTACAATAGTTGCGCATTGTCGATTTCCATTTTTTGTTATGTTGATTTTTCATTTCAGTGGGGAGAAAAACTGAAACAGCTGATCAGCACTTTTGCATTTCACATTGTATTTTGCGTGTGATTTAGTTGAGCATTACCGATTTCCATTTTTTGTTATGTTGATTTTTTATTTCAAAGGAAAGAAATTTAAAAATTAAAATCTGTTTTGACCAACATTTCTTAGTAATAAAACGAATTTATAGAATAAAGTTGTTTTGTTTCTTTTAAAACTTTACTTCTGTTCAAGTCAGGGGGCTTCGCGGGGCTCCGCAAAAAAATTTCAGTTACTCATTCACCCCTATTGGGAATGTCGTGTCGTTTTCGACAAGTCACTTCACGTGTTGTTGTTAGTGTTTTTCTACCAACAACATGTGAAACAACTCTTGACGAAAATGACACGACAATCATAATACAGGTGATTATTTCAGTTTAAACTTAATTTCATTGTATTATTCTATGGCCATCAGACATCTGGTAGAATAGAACTTAAATAAACATGGCTATGATAGAAACAAAGATATTCGAATATAACCTGAAAATTATTTAAATAAAATATTAAAAAATCCTAGAGGTCAAAAAAATTAAATAACAAAAAAAAATATTTTATATTGATATTCTGGGTTGAAATCGCGTACAATGATAGTTGACTTTTTTGGATTTCAATAAGTTGACAAATATAAAATTTGTTGTTTAAGCTTTCCAATGAAAAGCGAGAGCCACAAGAGTATCACTGCATTGTGATTGCTTTATGGTCAAAATTTGGAAGATTTTCTCACTACCGAGGTCTGGAAATCGCGCGTCCGCTACTGACGAGATTCCGCTGCTGTATTTTAGAACCCCGCTTATATGAAAACCACTCATATGAACTCAATATGTTTTGATGAGTTAATATAATCGCGAGTCTACTGTATTACTGAAATGTGTATTTTTGGAGGAGTAATCCTTCTACTGTTGAATAAGTTTGTAATATATTAAAGTATAAAATTGGCCTAGTACACATTTATAAAAAAAAAACTTTTGGTCCGGCAATCTGCGAAGGCAAGACTTATTTCTAATCGGGACCATTCTTATGTAATTGTGATACTTGAGTTTTATTCATCGTTTTTTAACCTTTTTAATAGTCAAAACGAATTTATATCAAATGAAATGAAATGTTACAGCCTAGAGCAGTGGCTCTTAACCGGTGCTCCGCGAGCTTGTTGCAAGTGCTCCGCGAAATTATGAAACCCGAAATTTAATGTTGGCTCATCTACTGGATGTGATTTGAGTTGCACTAAGAAACGCGCAAGACTTACTAATTTAGACGAAGAATTGAGAGTAGCTATATCAAATATTAGACCTAATATCGCTAAAATCTGCAAAAACCGACAAGATCAGGTATCACATTAAATGATTTTCGCCTCAAATAAATTTCATTCGAATGTACATATATTTTTTTATTTATTTTTTTAATTGATGTTATTTTTAACTGTTATGTAATAATCAGTTTAATTTTTAATAAAAGTTATGTCTGTTGGGTTTTTGACTCTGATTTTTGTGCTCCGCGATTTTTTCTTCTGATCAAAAGTGCTCCCTGACTTTAAAAAGGTTAAGAATCACTGGCCTAGAGCGATAACTTTTGGCGCACACACATATATTGGTGAAAAAGCGATATTTCGCTCACAGCATCAAAGTTCTGTTCCTAAAGAACGTAAAAACAAAGCGCAAATGTAAAGATCTTAAGAGGAAGAAATTAAAAACTATAATTTCATTCTCGTTCTATTGGGCGTTTTACTGAAAAGCCGAATTTTGTTCCCAGAGTGATTTTTATTTTCTATTGATGCAATTGGTCCTTGGGAGAACACATAGAGAATAGAAGTGGGAGCGTTTTGAACACTTCTTTTTAAGCATGCAATCGCTTGAAATGTGTTTTTTCCAAATTGGATAAAAATCTCAAAGACAAGTTTTGGTCAAACAAAAATTTACTATTTTTAGCATCTTTCAATACTTTGGCCTTTTGTATGGTTTAACCAAAGATTAGGAAACTAAAGATAAGCAACAACAGAATTTTGCAACTTTTAAAATGTGTGGAGAATTTTGTAGTTATGAATCTTAATTACGCGTGCATTTTAAATGTTTTTATTGATTTTTTTACAGTTAGCCGTCAAAATATAAACGAAAATAATCGCTTTGCAAGACATACTAAAGATTCCATTTCCACTGTCGGATGTTTTTCTTTATTTACCTAATATTTGGTTTAACTAACAAAGCTAAAGCCGTATTGTTTTCATTCATACCTGATTTTACTCTTAGCTTTTCTTTTAGTTTTCTGTTGACTATCTGAGGTTCCTGGCAAAACCAGAAAATCATCATCGAAGACTTTTACATCCTCAATTTTAACAGCTGAAAATAGTGTTAATAATTTAATTTGAAAATCAAAAAACAAATTATAATTTACCCTTCGCCTCCTTAGCTTTCGAATTTTTTCCCTTCTTTTTGCTATTTACGCCATCCGAATCAAGTTTAGCCTTTTTGCTTGGTCGACTATTAGGAATACCGCCTCTGCGCTGGAGCTTCGACGGTTCAATTAATTCGTCCTCGAATTCAGGTTTGAAATCATCAATAATGGAATTCTTTCTTTTGGCTTGTTTCTTAGCTCTGGGAGTCTTCGCCTTCTTTTTATCGTCCAGCCCCAAAATACTCTCACTTTTATCCAGTTTGATTTCAATCTGAAAAATCCTCATGGAAATCATTAGACATTTTAGTTTTCAGGTTCATTTACCTTTGCAATATCAGGCAAACCAAGCAATTTCCTAGTTTGAATGTTAGTGGAGGCGCACATTTCACGAAACTCGAAAAAATCGTTTATTTTGTCGTGACACAAATTGCACACCGACTGGGGCATTTTATCGTTGCGATCAACCTACAATAAATAACTCTTTCAGTGCTTTTATCCGAGCGTAATTGAAATAAATAATTCAATTTTTTTATTGAGACTTTGTTTGTTACCTGAATCCCAACACAATCGAAAATTTTCCTGCATAGTTCGACCTCACCATCAGCACAGCTATTGGGCCCTAATCCCATATCGTCTAGAATCGGAATTTTCTCCATGTGATCGATTCCGCAGAGCCGGCAAATCTTATACAAATTAAGCCGGACATTTTTGTCAATTTTGATGGCAAACCTTTCCATTTATTGATATTTTTATCGAAGGAACCAAAACAGCTCCGGTGAGCCACACGTTTGGGAGTGACAATCAAAAACTCGATAGTTCGATAATTTTTATAGCGAGTACTGTTAGAGTACCTGAATGCGCTGGCACTTTGAATCTTTCAATTCGAATTATTCGGAAACATATTTTATTTCATAAAAATTTTGCAATCGCATTGGAGCACATTTTTTGGCTAGACTTTACCTTAGCGGAAGCAAATTTGGGGTTAAAGTAAATATCTCTGACTAGCCTATGGTGAGTTATGAAATTCTGTGAAATCGTTCGTGTAAGCAGACGCCATTTTAAATGTACCATTATCGACGTGTTTTGCGAACGAATCATCCCATTGCAACAAAGTAAAATAAATTGTATGGCAATCGCTCGATTTTTTAGCTCTAGTAGATTTATATCATACTAGGGGCTGCGCCCTGAACCGCTTCGCGGTTCACCCCCCACTCACAATTCGGCCTCGAATCATACGCGGCCTACGGCCAAGCGTTTTATATCTTTATCTATACTGAGAAATATCGGGAAAAATTTGACAATATATTTTGAAATAATAGGTTATTTCCCATTACACAAAAAGATTATAAAAATACACGCAAATTTCAAATTAGACAATAATATAGATTCTGCGCCCCTGGAAGAACCATGCCTTACTCGGCTAGGTAGTTACTCTACTTTTGACCTCGGGTTTGACTTTGCATGAAGCGGGGTAGATATTATTGGGCGAACAATTTCCCTGAGGGCAGGCCTTTCTAATGGAGAAAACCGAAACCAAATCTCTCATTGTTGTAGAAGATAGCAGGCGAGGGGGTTTACTGAGAGGGAGGGCGAAAAATTTCCTTGAGGAATGACTTCTCTATTAGTGAAAGCCGCACCCCAATCGGTTGAACGATTCGAAGGTTTCAGAAGAGGGGGGAGATCAATAAAAAATAGCCTATCATTTATTCTGCCAGTAACTCTACGTGTGTGCAAAGTTTCGTCCAAACGTGATGTCTGAACAAAACAAAACAGACAGAATTACAGATTTAATATATGTGCAGATAGCTTCCATATCCGCCGTTGTGGGGTAAAAGTTTTTTGTAAAAATTTTCTTGCGCAAAAAAAAACAACGAAATAACTTAAAAACTTTTGAAAAAAATCGTTATGCTTTCAGGACCTCCTGTTCCGAATATTAAAATTCTAACACCAGATTCGTGATCAGCGACCCCGAAAACCCCCCAATGACATTTTTTACCGGGAAAAATGGGAAAAAGGATATTTGCGTTATCCTTACACGACCCTCCGTTTTGAATTTTGAAAATCTAACACCCGATTCGTGATCAGCGACCCCGAAAACCCCCTAATGCCATTTTTCCCGGACAAAATGGAAAAAGGATATTTGCTTTATCCTTACGAACCATCCGTTTTGAATTTTGAAAATCTAACACCGGATTCGTGACCAGCGACCCCGAAAACCCCCGAGTGAAACTTTTCAGCCTCCTATTGAGCAGGATTCATGGCGAAAATCACGGTTTAAAAACACCCAAACCCATGAATCATTGATTCGTGACCCAAACCCCCTTAGCGGTAAAATTTCGGAAAACCCGGCTTAGTGAGCGCCTACGTGATGGTTGGGACATACTGTGAAAGTTTTAAGTTCCTAGCTTTAGGGGTTTGGCCTGAGCGTTGATGAGTCAGTCAGTCAGTCAATCAGGTTAAACGATTTTATATACATAGATGAATTTTGCCAAAAAATTATAAATTTTAAAATTAAATAACTTTATTAAATGTCATGACATTGTTATGAAAATGTTTTTGTGGGTGTATTTTTATCTGGAGATTCTCGTAGTGACAATAACTCAAAAACATAAATCGAGTCACGATAGTCTTGCACGGAGGCGTCGATTTTTAAACAGTAATTTTCTAAAATAATCAAGTGTTTTGTTGTACAGTAGAATCCCGATAATTCGTACCCCGATAATTCGTATATCCCGCTAATTCGTATGAATTTGCTGGTCCCTTGAAATACGAATTATCGGGATTCTACTGTATTTTACTAAGTTCTGATTTTTGATACATTAGTTAGTAATTAGTTAATAGTGTATCATAATGTATCCAAAATCAGAACTTAGTAAAATACAACAAAAGACTTGATTATTTAACTCCTTTGTATGCAAGGTATGTTGGTATGAGTTAATACAAAGAAAATTATTATAGATTTTTATCTCACAATATACTTTTGATAGGAATTTCCTGATTACTCATTATCTTTTATTGAAATCAATTACGACAACAAATGTATATTTTATTGCATAGATATCTTATCAATAATCGTATTTTTTCAATTATCGCATCAGTCGCTTATTAAGCCTTCACGCGCTTGGTGCACCTAACTATGGAAAAAATAATCTTATACGGATTGTTAGTCATCTACAATTTATATGTAAGATTCTCTTTGTTTTCAATAAAAATGTGGCTATCTTATAAATTCTACATAGATGTGCTATGGCCATTCGCCGTGTGATTTCGATGTTCCTTACAACGACGAAGACTTATCATCAACTTGTAAAAGCGTAAAAGAGGATCCTGTACTGTTTGCACTATCAGAAAAAGAAACGAAACTTTTTAGAGAATTTGAAAATCTTCTTAATCAATACGATGAAAAAATGGATCCGAATTTTAAGCCCAATCCAAATGAGGAAGGAGTTCCAGAAAAGCAGTGGGTTTTTCGTACAGAACTGTATAACAAAACTCAATTGCATTCGTGTAGTAGCGCAACCGAAATTCAAGAGTTCTTTGAATGTACTCTAAAAATAAGACAGGAAATGATTGACGAAATAAAAAAAGAATTGTCATGACTTTAGTTCGAATAAAAAATTTTAATCGCAAAAGTTTTTTTTATATGTATTTCAATTATTTAATTCATTAACGAACATTTCGGCGATCTCATCAACTTTCGCATCATCACCAATTGCCTCTGTATTATCGTCTATTTCAATAACAGTTTCATTGTCTGTTGATTTTAAACGACTTTCTGCTTCTACTTTTTCTGGGGAATATTTTGGTTTTTTCGCCGAAGGTTCTTGCAAGTCCGTCATCTCTAAATCCTCGGAACTGCTCAACGTATTATTCGATGGTTTAACAATTTCCACGTCACTATCACTAGATAGTTGTTCCACTTCTTCCTGGTCAGAAATCGTTAAGTCGGTAGTTACATCGCCAACGATAGAATTTTTTTCCTGCTCGTCATTTAGAATAACATCACCAGAAATTTTTTTTGATTCGCTTACAATTTTTTCATCCAATTCTACTTCATTCTCGGAATCTTTATCAATATCTGAATCGTCATTTGTGTCATTTTCCAGTTGTTCAGCGTCACATGTTTGACTATCTGATATAATTTCGTTACTCGCTTTATAGTTTTTAAAAACAGACTTAATTTCATGGAAATCCGGAGCAAAGTAGAGGCAATCCTTTTCTGGATGAATGATTTTTTCAATTTCACTCAAGTGCTGACAACAAGATTCCCTAACACTGACAGACGAATCCTTCACTTGGGCAGCACTGAAAATTGCAGTAGCAATTTGTATAGGCGATGGGCATAAATGGTGAGGCGAAACCACAAGCGTATTTAACACATCGTAAAGACTTTTCCTGCATAAATTATTTGAATAAAGTTTCGTTTTTATCAATTCGTCATCAAAAGTAGTTATCGCTAGCTGAACAATATTTCCTTGGATGTCCTTGAATGCAAACAATTATAATATTTTATTTTGTGGATAACATTTAGTGAAAAAAAAAACCTCTACCTTAATTACCGTTGGCTTGGCAAAGCACGATGAAACGACAAGAGCATTTTCCAAACACTTTAGCGCCGCAACACATAGGAAAGTGTTTCCTTCGTCAGAATATGCCGCTTTAGTGACATTCACATTAACAGATTTCGAATGTGTTTGAGACAAATTCGATTCTTCATTTTGAGCTTTGTGCAATTTTTTTCTTTCCTTTTTCGAAATGTGTTTTTTAGCACCACTCAAAACCTATGTAAGGAGGAGTAGTTTAAATCCTTTTATATTTTTCTATATAATTTATTTTTAATACCTTTAAAGTGAGAGTCGTTTGGAAGGGAATTACGTCTAGCTTGATTTGTTGAAATAAATCGTCCAAAATCAATTCCACACAACTTCCGTATTTAAAAGTGTGACACATTAAAGAAAGTGTGCTATACGCAACCGATCTAAGGTTTCTGAAAAAAAACAACAAAAACTATTTGGAAAAAAAATCTTTTAAACAAAAAATGTTTAGAATATGGTTATACTTAACTTTCCCATACATCAAAATCCGATTGAAGACAATAAGAATTTTTCAAAATCGCAGTTGATGGGGTTTATGGGGGAAACGTATCAAAATCGGTTGAGGTTTAGTGTTAAAAAGTGATGTCACTATTTTATGCTACACACACCCACACAAATCATACATGCATACAAACACACAGAGGCGTAGCTATGTGTTGATCATAGGGGAGGTTTTAGTAAGAGCCAAATTTGTTAAGTGTAGAACAGAGCAGTCAATCTCAATTGCCACAAGAAGTTTTCTACACCAAATCGCGGGCCGCATCACAAAAAAATACGGTAATAGTTCTTTAATATTAGCACTGAAATTCAACTTAAAAATTTACATAATATCAAATCATAAGAGAATGTGATGCGCCGCAGGCGAAACTATTTTAGTCCTTTTCCATTCAGAATATTCTAAAATTCTAGGCTGCTAAACTCAAGGGCTAACATGGCCAGTAATCGCTGATAGGTAAATGTTGTGTTCCTCATTTATAAAACTTGCGGCCCACAGCGCAAGGTAAAGCGGCGCCCAGGGCAAAATCTGTATTTGGCGCCCCTTACATTTCTAAAAAATTGATAAAACGCATTTTCGTGTATGCTTGAAAATTTGGAAAGATGACGAATCAAAGAGAAGGAGTTTGTCTCAATTTTTATTTGTGAATAGTTATAAAAGTTTTCTTAGTAACAAAAATTGCACCATAGGGAAAATCTTTATTTAAAGAACCCATACAGGAAAAAGTCTTTGCAGGCGACAAATTTTAGTTTCCAAGATAAAATACACTCTTAAATTAGTCCGTCCGCTATTTCACTGCACGCTGTCCTCTATTTAAGGGAGTCCGAAAGTTTTTTCTAAATTCGTGGCAACATAATGCAGCCCTAGAAAAACAGCGCCGAGACACATTAAAAAAAATCCTCCGATCGCCTCAAAGAGCCTGTTCACATTGGTTGAAATAGTCCGCCTAATTCTGACAGAAACTGGCAACATTAGGGTAAGGTGAGGAAGTGGGGCTCAGTTGCCTTAATGTTGTCAATTTCTGTCAGAATTGAGCGGACTATTTCAACCAATCTGAACATGGTCAAATAGAGGACAATGTCTGCATAAAAACGGGAAAACAGATAAACCACAAAACTAAATTCAGTCGTCCCTGTCCCTCCACCATCCCTTCGGTTTTTAAATACATTTCTCTAGAACTGCTAAGAAGAGCTGCCTCAGTTAGACGATCTTGTGCCAAAATTCGAAAGGTCCTGTAAGGATAACGCAAATATCCCTTTTCCCGTTTTTTCCCGGAAAAATTGGCATTATGGGGTTTTTGGGGTCGCTGATCACGAATCCGGTATTCGATTTTCAAAGGGAGGGCCTGTAAGGATAACGCTTTTTCCCCAAGTTTTTGGTTTTTTGGAATTCTAAAATTTATACAAAAACTTCAATCTGGCAACGAAGGGTCTGTTAGTATTGTGAAAATTTGATCCCCCCCCCCTCTCCCACTTATCTACACCCCTTCACTCAAATACACACACTGATTCGGACATATCGACCTGTGTCGATGGGGTATATGTCCCAAGGTCGTCCGGACACCGTTATGATTTCGATTTTTTCAGTGATTTATGCAAAAATGGTAAAAATAGTAAAAAATTTAGTGCGAGCAAACCGTAATTTTTTCAAATTTTACACACGAATAGAAAGGGTTAAATTACATAAATGCATTGATATCGGAACTTATATCCGTAAAAATTATTCGTAATAGTCCATTAAGTATACTGAAATACAAATGGACGTTCAAAATATCAAAATAGTATGCTCGAAATCATAATTAAAATTAGAGTGACTACAAAATAGATACGTTCCACAAAAAGAGTGCGCAAAACGAAACCGCGCACTGCGAACACCCTACTTTGTATATAATTTCGGGGTTAGGAACATGTTTTTTTAAACGAAAATTATAAAAAAACCGCGCAGCTGCGAAACTTTTACCGCGCAGTTGGAAATTTTGGTATTAAAAACTTAACCGCGCAGTTAAAGGGATAACTAGAGTGTGGCCATTGGAAAATCACTGATGCGGTTCGAAAATGTTCGAACTCGAAAACGGCTATTTTTTTTTGTAAAATACATCTATTTTTTTGTAAAGTAATAACAAGAAAAACATTTTAACTTACGTAAATGGTTTCTTTTGACCGTGGGATTTACCCGCAGAAGTCCATTTCAATGTATCCAAAACAAATTTCAGAATTTTATCAATGTATAAAACAGCGTTTGTCTTCAATCTAAAATAAAATTTAATAAGTAGCTAAATTAAAAACCTTTTTTGAAGGGAGTTCTTGCCGTTTTTAAACCAAAATATAAATAATTGAGACAAGTTTTGTACCACCACTTTTCGTGCTTTACAAATCAATTTGAGTTCGTAATAACAATCTTTATGTTGCACTGCGGTAGAAAGCAAAAACGACAATAACTTCCTAAACTAATAATAAACTTACGTAAGAATGACTGTTTCAAGCAGTGCATATAAATTTGTATGAATTTCGGGAATAAACGCTCCAACAGCAACATTATCAATGATTGGGTTCTTTTCTAAAATACTACAATTAACTGCTAATCCACGATCAATCAAGTTAATTAATTTGTGCAAAGCTATAGATTTTGAAACCGGAAATGGCTCCCTGAAATTTTAAAAATGTTGTTAAGAAATCATTGCATCGTAAAAACGTTCCAACCTTAGACAAATTCGCAAATAAGTGATGAAATTTCTAAACCTCCGGTAAATTTGTGATGTCCGCTCAACGGGTTCATCACTTAAGGGGAACTCCCGTTCAGTCAATCGATCTGTTTCTGTAGAATATTCAACGAATTCGGGACAATTCTTAAATGTCAAGTCTAAAAGTTCATGCAAGGATCCAATCAATTTATTCTGATACAACTGCCATGCATCTTTCTGACTGATTCCTTGATTACCACCGCCTCGGACCTGCATTTTTTTTTTTTGTTTAAAATTTGAATACTGGGAAAAGAATCTTGATATTTACCTGTTGCAATAAATTTAAGCATTTTCCTGATAGATCGACGATTAATTCATTACTGGTATCGAATAATGAATTAAGAAATTTATCAATAATAGACCGAGCTGCCCCACAAGGTCCAGGATAAAGCCTCAAACATTTTTCCAGACAACTAAGCGCCGCTGGTACATGCGGTAATTCAACATTTGGTAAAGTTTCAGCGATTTTCAGTACCAAATTACTGGAAAAAGATTTCATCAAATCGGGAATAATCATTGATTTCTCAACAATAGTACCTGGAAAATATTTTTTTACCAAAACTTACTAAGCAGAAATTTATATATTTTACTAATGCAATCAAATGCCAGAGAAACCGAGTTTTTCTCCCCTTTCTGAACTATGATTTTGTGACATAAATTCGTCCAAATTACACCTTTCTGATCCAAAACTGCTATCGGACACTGCTTGAGGAAAATATTTAGCAGCGCAACTCCATTGCTTCTAGTTGTGCTTTTGCTGAGTAAATTTGTTATATGGGAAGATACGGATGCATTCTAAAAGATCAGTATTTTTAATTTAGTGTACTTTCAGTGAAAATAAGAGTGGCGAAATTACGTCTGTTCCCAAAATCTGGTGTTCATCCAAAACTTTTAGTAGTGTCGGTAAATGTTGTTCATTTGCATTCGCAATGCTTTGGAAGATGTTCGAAATTCCCAGCATCTCGAGAAACTGTTTTTAGATACCTTTATCAAAATGAAAGTACAACCGAACTGGTGGAGTGAAGCCAGCACGGATGGTTTCATCACGGATGGGAATTCACCTCACTCGTGGTTTGCGTCTCTACTATGACGTTTCTAATTTCACCACACTGATTTTCCTACCACAGCAGCGAAACTGAACCTTATGTCGACCAAATAAGTCACAAACTTTATATAAATTTTTCCATATGAATATTTTCAAATTTGAGCGCCTAATAAAATCAAAATAACTTTCATTTATTGAAAAAATTGATTTTTTTTCGAATTTTCGGAAAATCTAAAAGGTTACCCCTCTAGATTTTTGTCTCCCCTTTCCAAATATGTATATGGGTTTGGAAAAATATTTTCTGGTGTGGCAGAAATCGCGCGCTGAAGGTACTCCCAAGTCCCATCACGGATGGGAAAAAAGCCATCACGGATGGGAAAACAATGGAAAAACTTGATTTTTTTGGATTTTTTTGAAAATCCAAAAGGTTACCCCTCTAGATTTTTGTCTCCCCTTTCTAAATATGTATATGGGTTTGGAAAAATATTTTCTGGTGTGGGAGAAATCGCGCGCTGAAGGTACTCCCAAGTGCCATCACAAATGGGAAAAAATTCAAAAAAAAAATTCATTTTTTTTTTGAATTTTTTGAAAATCCAAAAGGTTACCCCTCTAGATTTTTGTCTCCCCTTTCAAAATATCTATATGGTTTTGGAAAAATATTTTCTGGTGTGGGAGATATCGCGCGCAGAAGTCCCATCACGGATGGGAAAAAAGCCATCACGGATGGGAAAACAATGGAAAAAAATTGATTTTTTTTCGAATTTTCGGAAAATCTAAAAGGTTACCCCTCTAGATTTTTGTCTCCCCTTTCCAAATATGTATATGGGTTTGGAAAAATATTTTCTGGTGTGGGAGAAATCGCGCGCTGAAGGTACTCCCAAGTCCCATCACGGATGGGAAAAAAGCCATCACGGATGGGAAAACAATGGAAAAACTTGATTTTTTTGGATTTTTTTGAAAATCCAAAAGGTTACCCCTCTAGATTTTTGTCTCCCCTTTCTAAATATGTATATGGGTTTGGAAAAATATTTTCTGGTGTGGGAGAAATCGCGCGCTGAAGGTACTCCCAAGTGCCATCACAAATGGGAAAAAATTCAAAAAAAAAATTCATTTTTTTTTTTGAATTTTTTGAAAATCCAAAAGGTTACCCCTCTATATTTTTGTCTCCCCTTTCAAAATATCTATATGGTTTTGGGAAAATATTTTCTGGTGTGGGAGATATCGCGCGCAGAAGTCCCATCACGGATGGGAAAAAAGCCATCACGGATGGGAAAACAATGGAAAAAAATTGATTTTTTTTCGAATTTTCGGAAAATCTAAAAGGTTACCCCTCTAGATTTTTGTCTCCCCTTTCCAAATATGTATATGGGTTTGGAAAAATATTTTCTGGTGTGGGAGAAATCGCGCGCTGAAGGTACTCCCAAGTCCCATCACGGATGGGAAAAAAGCCATCACGGATGGGAAAACAATGGAAAAACTTGATTTTTTTGGATTTTTTTGAAAATCCAAAAGGTTACCCCTCTAGATTTTTGTCTCCCCTTTCTAAATATGTATATGGGTTTGGAAAAATATTTTCTGGTGTGGGAGAAATCGCGCGCTGAAGGTACTCCCAAGTGCCATCACAAATGGGAAAAAATTCAAAAAAAAAATTCATTTTTTTTTTGAATTTTTTGAAAATCCAAAAGGTTACCCCTCTAGATTTTTGTCTCCCCTTTCAAAATATCTATATGGTTTTGGAAAAATATTTTCTGGTGTGGGAGATATCGCGCGCAGAAGTCCCATCACGGATGGGAAAAAAGCCATCACGGATGGGAAAACAATGGAAAAAAATTGATTTTTTTTCGAATTTTCGGAAAATCTAAAAGGTTACCCCTCTAGATTTTTGTCTCCCCTTTCCAAATATGTATATGGGTTTGGAAAAATATTTTCTGGTGTGGGAGAAATCGCGCGCTGAAGGTACTCCCAAGTCCCATCACGGATGGGAAAAAAGCCATCACGGATGGGAAAACAATGGAAAAACTTGATTTTTTTGGATTTTTTTGAAAATCCAAAAGGTTACCCCTCTAGATTTTTGTCTCCCCTTTCTAAATATGTATATGGGTTTGGAAAAATATTTTCTGGTGTGGGAGAAATCGCGCGCTGAAGGTACTCCCAAGTGCCATCACAAATGGGAAAAAATTCAAAAAAAAAATTCATTTTTTTTTTTGAATTTTTTGAAAATCCAAAAGGTTACCCCTCTAGATTTTTGTCTCCCCTTTCAAAATATCTATATGGTTTTGGGAAAATATTTTCTGGTGTGGGAGATATCGCGCGCAGAAGTCCCATCACGGATGGGAAAAAAGCCATCACGGATGGGAAAACAATGGAAAAAAATTGATTTTTTTTCGAATTTTCGGAAAATCTAAAAGGTTACCCCTCTAGATTTTTGTCTCCCCTTTCCAAATATGTATATGGGTTTGGAAAAATATTTTCTGGTGTGGGAGAAATCGCGCGCTGAAGGTACTCCCAAGTCCCATCACGGATGGGAAAAAAGCCATCACGGATGGGAAAACAATGGAAAAACTTGATTTTTTTGGATTTTTTTGAAAATCCAAAAGGTTACCCCTCTAGATTTTTGTCTCCCCTTTCTAAATATGTATATGGGTTTGGAAAAATATTTTCTGGTGTGGGAGAAATCGCGCGCTGAAGGTACTCCCAAGTCCCATCACGGATGGGAAAAAAGCCATCACGGATGGGAAAACAATGGAAAAACTTGATTTTTTTGGATTTTTTTGAAAATCCAAAAGGTTACCCCTCTAGATTTTTGTCTCCCCTTTCTAAATATGTATATGGGTTTGGAAAAATATTTTCTGGTGTGGGAGAAATCGCGCGCTGAAGGTACTCCCAAGTGCCATCACAAATGGGAAAAAATTCAAAAAAAAAATTCATTTTTTTTTTGAATTTTTTGAAAATCCAAAAGGTTACCCCTCTAGATTTTTGTCTCCCCTTTCAAAATATCTATATGGTTTTGGAAAAATATTTTCTGGTGTGGGAGATATCGCGCGCAGAAGTCCCATCACGGATGGGAAAAAAGCCATCACGGATGGGAAAACAATGGAAAAAAATTGATTTTTTTTCGAATTTTCGGAAAATCTAAAAGGTTACCCCTCTAGATTTTTGTCTCCCCTTTCCAAATATGTATATGGGTTTGGAAAAATATTTTCTGGTGTGGGAGAAATCGCGCGCTGAAGGTACTCCCAAGTCCCATCACGGATGGGAAAAAAGCCATCACGGATGGGAAAACAATGGAAAAACTTGATTTTTTTGGATTTTTTTGAAAATCCAAAAGGTTACCCCTCTAGATTTTTGTCTCCCCTTTCTAAATATGTATATGGGTTTGGAAAAATATTTTCTGGTGTGGGAGAAATCGCGCGCTGAAGGTACTCCCAAGTGCCATCACAAATGGGAAAAAATTCAAAAAAAAAATTCATTTTTTTTTTTGAATTTTTTGAAAATCCAAAAGGTTACCCCTCTAGATTTTTGTCTCCCCTTTCAAAATATCTATATGGTTTTGGGAAAATATTTTCTGGTGTGGGAGATATCGCGCGCAGAAGTCCCATCACGGATGGGAAAAAAGCCATCACGGATGGGAAAACAATGGAAAAAAATTGATTTTTTTTCGAATTTTCGGAAAATCTAAAAGGTTACCCCTCTAGATTTTTGTCTCCCCTTTCCAAATATGTATATGGGTTTGGAAAAATATTTTCTGGTGTGGGAGAAATCGCGCGCTGAAGGTACTCCCAAGTCCCATCACGGATGGGAAAAAAGCCATCACGGATGGGAAAACAATGGAAAAACTTGATTTTTTTGGATTTTTTTGAAAATCCAAAAGGTTACCCCTCTAGATTTTTGTCTCCCCTTTCTAAATATGTATATGGGTTTGGAAAAATATTTTCTGGTGTGGGAGAAATCGCGCGCTGAAGGTACTCCCAAGTGCCATCACAAATGGGAAAAAATTCAAAAAAAAAATTCATTTTTTTTTTGAATTTTTTGAAAATCCAAAAGGTTACCCCTCTAGATTTTTGTCTCCCCTTTCAAAATATCTATATGGTTTTGGAAAAATATTTTCTGGTGTGGGAGATATCGCGCGCAGAAGTCCCATCACGGATGGGAAAAAAGCCATCACGGATGGGAAAACAATGGAAAAAAATTGATTTTTTTTCGAATTTTCGGAAAATCTAAAAGGTTACCCCTCTAGATTTTTGTCTCCCCTTTCCAAATATGTATATGGGTTTGGAAAAATATTTTCTGGTGTGGGAGAAATCGCGCGCTGAAGGTACTCCCAAGTCCCATCACGGATGGGAAAAAAGCCATCACGGATGGGAAAACAATGGAAAAACTTGATTTTTTTGGATTTTTTTGAAAATCCAAAAGGTTACCCCTCTAGATTTTTGTCTCCCCTTTCTAAATATGTATATAGGTTTGGAAAAATATTTTCTGGTGTGGGAGAAATCGCGCGCTGAAGGTACTCCCAAGTCCCATCACGGATGGGAAAAAAGCCATCACGGATGGGAAAACAATGGAAAAACTTGATTTTTTTGGATTTTTTTGAAAATCCAAAAGGTTACCCCTCTAGATTTTTGTCTCCCCTTTCTAAATATGTATATGGGTTTGGAAAAATATTTTCTGGTGTGGGAGAAATCGCGCGCTGAAGGTACTCCCAAGTCCCATCACGGATGGGAAAAAAGCCATCACGGATGGGAAAACAATGGAAAAACTTGATTTTTTTGAATTTTTTGAAAATCCAAAAGGTTACCCCTCTAGATTTTTGTCTCCCCTTTCAAAATATCTATATGGTTTTGGAAAAATATTTTCTGGTGTGGGAGATATCGCGCGCAGAAGTCCCATCACGGATGGGAAAAAAGCCATCACAAATGGGAAAAAATTCAAAAAAAAAATTCATTTTTTTTTTGAATTTTTTGAAAATCCAAAAGGTTACCCCTCTAGATTTTTGTCTCCCCTTTCAAAATATCTATATGGTTTTGGAAAAATATTTTCTGGTGTGGGAGATATCGCGCGCAGAAGTCCCATCACGGATGGGAAAAAAGCCATCACGGATGGGAAAACAATGGAAAAAAATTGATTTTTTTTCGAATTTTCGGAAAATCTAAAAGGTTACCCCTCTAGATTTTTGTCTCCCCTTTCCAAATATGTATATGGGTTTGGAAAAATATTTTCTGGTGTGGGAGAAATCGCGCGCTGAAGGTACTCCCAAGTCCCATCACGGATGGGAAAAAAGCCATCACGGATGGGAAAACAATGGAAAAACTTGATTTTTTTGGATTTTTTTGAAAATCCAAAAGGTTACCCCTCTAGATTTTTGTCTCCCCTTTCTAAATATGTATATGGGTTTGGAAAAATATTTTCTGGTGTGGGAGAAATCGCGCGCTGAAGGTACTCCCAAGTGCCATCACAAATGGGAAAAAATTCAAAAAAAAAATTCATTTTTTTTTTTGAATTTTTTGAAAATCCAAAAGGTTACCCCTCTATATTTTTGTCTCCCCTTTCAAAATATCTATATGGTTTTGGGAAAATATTTTCTGGTGTGGGAGATATCGCGCGCAGAAGTCCCATCACGGATGGGAAAAAAGCCATCACGGATGGGAAAACAATGGAAAAAAATTGATTTTTTTTCGAATTTTCGGAAAATCTAAAAGGTTACCCCTCTAGATTTTTGTCTCCCCTTTCCAAATATGTATATGGGTTTGGAAAAATATTTTCTGGTGTGGGAGAAATCGCGCGCTGAAGGTACTCCCAAGTCCCATCACGGATGGGAAAAAAGCCATCACGGATGGGAAAACAATGGAAAAACTTGATTTTTTTGGATTTTTTTGAAAATCCAAAAGGTTACCCCTCTAGATTTTTGTCTCCCCTTTCTAAATATGTATATGGGTTTGGAAAAATATTTTCTGGTGTGGGAGAAATCGCGCGCTGAAGGTACTCCCAAGTGCCATCACAAATGGGAAAAAATTCAAAAAAAAAATTCATTTTTTTTTTGAATTTTTTGAAAATCCAAAAGGTTACCCCTCTAGATTTTTGTCTCCCCTTTCAAAATATCTATATGGTTTTGGAAAAATATTTTCTGGTGTGGGAGATATCGCGCGCAGAAGTCCCATCACGGATGGGAAAAAAGCCATCACGGATGGGAAAACAATGGAAAAAAATTGATTTTTTTTCGAATTTTCGGAAAATCTAAAAGGTTACCCCTCTAGATTTTTGTCTCCCCTTTCCAAATATGTATATGGGTTTGGAAAAATATTTTCTGGTGTGGGAGAAATCGCGCGCTGAAGGTACTCCCAAGTCCCATCACGGATGGGAAAAAAGCCATCACGGATGGGAAAACAATGGAAAAAAATTGATTTTTTTTCGAATTTTCGGAAAATCTAAAAGGTTACCCCTCTAGATTTTTGTCTCCCCTTTCCAAATATGTATATGGGTTTGGAAAAATATTTTCTGGTGTGGGAGAAATCGCGCGCTGAAGGTACTCCCAAGTCCCATCACGGATGGGAAAAAAGCCATCACGGATGGGAAAACAATGGAAAAACTTGATTTTTTTGGATTTTTTTGAAAATCCAAAAGGTTACCCCTCTAGATTTTTGTCTCCCCTTTCTAAATATGTATATGGGTTTGGAAAAATATTTTCTGGTGTGGGAGAAATCGCGCGCTGAAGGTACTCCCAAGTCCCATCACGGATGGGAAAAAAGCCATCACGGATGGGAAAACAATGGAAAAACTTGATTTTTTTGGATTTTTTTGAAAATCCAAAAGGTTACCCCTCTAGATTTTTGTCTCCCCTTTCTAAATATGTATATGGGTTTGGAAAAATATTTTCTGGTGTGGGAGAAATCGCGCGCTGAAGGTACTCCCAAGTGCCATCACAAATGGGAAAAAATTCAAAAAAAAAATTCATTTTTTTTTTGAATTTTTTGAAAATCCAAAAGGTTACCCCTCTAGATTTTTGTCTCCCCTTTCAAAATATCTATATGGTTTTGGAAAAATATTTTCTGGTGTGGGAGATATCGCGCGCAGAAGTCCCATCACGGATGGGAAAAAAGCCATCACGGATGGGAAAACAATGGAAAAAAATTGATTTTTTTTCGAATTTTCGGAAAATCTAAAAGGTTACCCCTCTAGATTTTTGTCTCCCCTTTCCAAATATGTATATGGGTTTGGAAAAATATTTTCTGGTGTGGGAGAAATCGCGCGCTGAAGGTACTCCCAAGTCCCATCACGGATGGGAAAAAAGCCATCACGGATGGGAAAACAATGGAAAAACTTGATTTTTTTGGATTTTTTTGAAAATCCAAAAGGTTACCCCTCTAGATTTTTGTCTCCCCTTTCTAAATATGTATATGGGTTTGGAAAAATATTTTCTGGTGTGGGAGAAATCGCGCGCTGAAGGTACTCCCAAGTGCCATCACAAATGGGAAAAAATTCAAAAAAAAAATTCATTTTTTTTTTTGAATTTTTTGAAAATCCAAAAGGTTACCCCTCTAGATTTTTGTCTCCCCTTTCCAAATATGTATATGGGTTTGGAAAAATATTTTCTGGTGTGGGAGAAATCGCGCGCTGAAGGTACTCCCAAGTCCCATCACGGATGGGAAAAAAGCCATCACGGATGGGAAAACAATGGAAAAACTTGATTTTTTTGGATTTTTTTGAAAATCCAAAAGGTTACCCCTCTAGATTTTTGTCTCCCCTTTCTAAATATGTATATGGGTTTGGAAAAATATTTTCTGGTGTGGGAGAAATCGCGCGCTGAAGGTACTCCCAAGTCCCATCACGGATGGGAAAAAAATTCAAAAAAAAATCAATTTTTTTAAATTTTCACAGTTCGCAGGCCTCCTCATGGGCTTTCTATCGGATCCACCCCCATACCCGGGTCACAAGGGAGATATCAACCCTTTTGTTTGTTAAAATAACCTTTTACCAGAATTCATGGCGTTGATATGTCGAATATTTCAAGTTACATTTGAGTGATTTAAAATTACATTTGACTGGTTTTTCTTAACATTTGTCGCATGGAATTTAAAACCTTGTGTGCAATGCAAAAGCCATTTTTTCGCGCATCAGCGTAACTACTTGACACCTAAAGAAATTCCCGCCAAAATGAAAATAAATTAAATTTGCAAAATTCTAAATTTTAGGTGGAGGAAAATGCTTCGTTTTTATGCGTATCTATTTTGCAGGTATTTTGCCGTAAAACAGGTAAAAGATCTGTGAAGAAAACGGCCTGGGAACGACTAAAATCACCGAAAATCTGATGGTGGCCAAAGAAAGGGAAATTTCTTTTTTGATTTTTCTGTTTTCTTCCCATTTAATGGATAAAATTACATATCAATTGGCATTTTCAAAGCGAATTTGCATTTTCTAATCAAATCCCACAATTTGAAACAAAAATCTTTCGAAAAACTATAAAAACTTATTGAATGAAATCAAGTTTACGTTCGCTGTCCATTTGCTTGTTTTCGCCTGTGACAATTTTTTCGATTTTTTTAACAAAATTTTTTGATTTTCCAAACGACTTTAGCTAGAGATTTGAAATTTTGCACAAATGTAAGTAACGTAAAGAGAAAGAATTGGTAAAAAAATGGGGAAAATCGGATAACTCCTTCCCCCCTTCCCGCTGAAAATTGAAGTTTTTGGCGATTTTCTCGAAAACGGTTCGGTTTATCAAAAAAGTTGCAAAGAAAAAAGTGTTTAGAATACAATTTTACATAATTCACCCATATATCATAAATTCAACCGACCGACATTTATGATGTTTCATATCGCTCAAAGATTTTCGCTTTTCTTCGGAGAATTTTTCCATTGCAGATTTGCCTGAAATCAATTTTTTTCAAAAATTCATATCTTTTGACCTGTTCATCGTAGATACACACTATTTACAGCAAAATGTAGGAAAATTGTCTGAAATTTTCAAAAAAAGGATCGCGAGAAAAAAATTTCATACAATTTTTTTCAGGACGAGGAAAAGATTTGGTAAATTCGAGAAAACTCCTTTTTTGGTTACTTTTTTTAATGCAACTTTTCACTATTAGATGCTAAATACAATTCTCTACAACTTTTTTGAAGACATAAAGGTGGTATTTCAAACAGTTTTCGTGTTATGAACCGAAAACTAACCCGTAGTGGCAGAAATTTAATTGAAAAATTAAAAAGAGGGAGAAAGAGTGATCAGATTGAATTTTGACGTATGGCTGAATTATGTAAAATTGTATTCTAAACACTTTTTTCTTTGCAACTTTTTTGATAAACCGAACCGTTTTCGAGAAAATCGCCAAAAACTTCAATTTTCAGCGGGAAGGGGGGAAGGAGTTATCCGATTTTCCCCATTTTTTTACCAATTCTTTCTCTTTACGTTACTTACATTTGTGCAAAATTTCAAATCTCTAGCTAAAGTCGTTTGGAAAATCAAAAAATTTTGTTAAAAAAATCGAAAAAATTGTCACAGGCGAAAACAAGCAAATGGACAGCGAATGTAAACTTGATTTCATTCAATAAGTTTTTATAGTTTTTCGAAAGATTTTTGTTTCAAATTGTGGGATTTGATTAGAAAATGCAAATTCGCTTTGAAAATGCCAATTGATATGTAATTTTATCCATTAAATGGGAAGAAAACAGAAAAATCAAAAAAGAAATTTCCCTTTCTTTGGCCACCATCAGATTTTCGGTGATTTTCGTCGTTCCCAGGCCGTTTTCTTCACAGATCTTTTACCTGTTTTACGGCAAAATACCTGCAAAATAGATACGCATAAAAACGAAGCATTTTCCTCCACCTAAAATTTAGAATTTTGCAAATTTAATTTATTTTCATTTTGGCGGGAATTTCTTTAGGTGTCAAGTAGTTACGCTGATGCGCGAAAAAATGGCTTTTGCATTGCACACAAGGTTTTAAATTCCATGCGACAAATGTTAAGAAAAACCAGTCAAATGTAATTTTAAATCACTCAAATGTAACTTGAAATATTCGACATATCAACGCCATGAATTCTGGTAAAAGGTTATTTTAACAAACAAAAGGGTTGATATCTCCCTTGTGACCCGGGTATGGGGGTGGATCCGATAGAAAGCCCATGAGGAGGCCTGCGAACTGTGAAAATTTAAAAAAATTGATTTTTTTTTGAATTTTTTTCCCATCCGTGATGGGACTTGGGAGTACCTTCAGCGCGCGATTTCTCCCACACCAGAAAATATTTTTCCAAACCCATATACATATTTAGAAAGGGGAGACAAAAATCTAGAGGGGTAACCTTTTGGATTTTCAAAAAAATCCAAAAAAATCAAGTTTTTCCATTGTTTTCCCATCCGTGATGGCTTTTTTCCCATCCGTGATGGGACTTGGGAGTACCTTCAGCGCGCGATTTCTCCCACACCAGAAAATATTTTTCCAAACCCATATACATATTTGGAAAGGGGAGACAAAAATCTAGAGGGGTAACCTTTTGGATTTTCAAAAAATTCAAAAAAAAATGAATTTTTTTTTTGAATTTTTTCCCATTTGTGATGGCACTTGGGAGTACCTTCAGCGCGCGATTTCTCCCACACCAGAAAATATTTTTCCAAACCCATATACATATTTAGAAAGGGGAGACAAAAATCTAGAGGGGTAACCTTTTGGATTTTCAAAAAAATCCAAAAAAATCAAGTTTTTCCATTGTTTTCCCATCCGTGATGGCTTTTTTCCCATCCGTGATGGGACTTGGGAGTACCTTCAGCGCGCGATTTCTCCCACACCAGAAAATATTTTTCCAAACCCATATACATATTTGGAAAGGGGAGACAAAAATCTAGAGGGGTAACCTTTTAGATTTTCCGAAAATTCGAAAAAAAATCAATTTTTTTCCATTGTTTTCCCATCCGTGATGGCTTTTTTCCCATCCGTGATGGGACTTCTGCGCGCGATATCTCCCACACCAGAAAATATTTTTCCAAAACCATATAGATATTTTGAAAGGGGAGACAAAAATCTAGAGGGGTAACCTTTTGGATTTTCAAAAAATTCAAAAAAAAAAATGAATTTTTTTTTTGAATTTTTTCCCATTTGTGATGGCACTTGGGAGTACCTTCAGCGCGCGATTTCTCCCACACCAGAAAATATTTTTCCAAACCCATATACATATTTAGAAAGGGGAGACAAAAATCTAGAGGGGTAACCTTTTGGATTTTCAAAAAAATCCAAAAAAATCAAGTTTTTCCATTGTTTTCCCATCCGTGATGGCTTTTTTCCCATCCGTGATGGGACTTGGGAGTACCTTCAGCGCGCGATTTCTCCCACACCAGAAAATATTTTTCCAAACCCATATACATATTTGGAAAGGGGAGACAAAAATCTAGAGGGGTAACCTTTTAGATTTTCCGAAAATTCGAAAAAAAATCAATTTTTTTCCATTGTTTTCCCATCCGTGATGGCTTTTTTCCCATCCGTGATGGGACTTCTGCGCGCGATATCTCCCACACCAGAAAATATTTTTCCAAAACCATATAGATATTTTGAAAGGGGAGACAAAAATCTAGAGGGGTAACCTTTTGGATTTTCAAAAAATTCAAAAAAAAAAATGAATTTTTTTTTTGAATTTTTTCCCATTTGTGATGGCACTTGGGAGTACCTTCAGCGCGCGATTTCTCCCACACCAGAAAATATTTTTCCAAACCCATATACATATTTGGAAAGGGGAGACAAAAATCTAGAGGGGTAACCTTTTGGATTTTCAAAAAAATCCAAAAAAATCAAGTTTTTCCATTGTTTTCCCATCCGTGATGGCTTTTTTCCCATCCGTGATGGGACTTGGGAGTACCTTCAGCGCGCGATTTCTCCCACACCAGAAAATATTTTTCCAAACCCATATACATATTTGGAAAGGGGAGACAAAAATCTAGAGGGGTAACCTTTTAGATTTTCCGAAAATTCGAAAAAAAATCAATTTTTTCAATAAATGAAAGTTATTTTGATTTTATTAGGCGCTCAAATTTGAAAATATTCATATGGAAAAATTTATATAAAGTTTGTGACTTATTTGGTCGACATAAGGTTCAGTTTCGCTGCTGTGGTAGGAAAATCAGTGTGGTGAAATTAGAAACGTCATAGTAGAGACGCAAACCACGAGTGAGGTGAATTCCCATCCGTGATGAAACCATCCGTGCTGGCTTCACTCCACCAACCGAACTCATTAATTGCGAATTTAAGGTCTTCTAATTATCGACGAAAATAAACGACCAAAAACACTGAAAGGCACGTGTTTTGAAATGTCAAATTCGAATTTCAGTGCTGTCATATTAAAACTTTGTGCCCCAGAGATATTTTTTTTTAATTATGCTAGATTCATTAGAGAACCTGTAATCTAGGAAGCTTCCTATTTGCGAAGAGGCCAATTACTTAAGTGGCCGTTTACCTATCAGATTTCGGTCGCATATAAATCGAATAAGGCAATAAAAATCGACTGTGTCGATGCGAATACGCATGGCCATTCGATTTACATGAATGAAATTTGACACATAAAAAACGTCTTCCATAGTGCCTGTTTAGATTAGCCGATCCAGGCGCCAGGCATTGAACGAAACTGACAAAATTACAGGTAAGACGAGGAAGTGGGGGACCCTCACATAGAAAATTACCTGTGCAATGTCATTTTTTGTTTGACTACCGAGTGGGGCAGTCTATTAACTCAAATTAAACCAGTCTATAAGGTGAGTTAGTACTGCTTTTCATCAGATTAGAACAGCCTGTAAATATTTTTCCAATTTATTAAAACAAGTACGACCTTCCATTTTTTCTAAGAGCGTTCAGAGTTCTCTAAGAAAATAAAAGAACTTAGCCCAAAAACCCCCACTGTAGGTAATTTCAAAACATGAACCACTGACAACACCAGTTGCCTGCATGTTTTGACAGTTCTGATTTTTTTCGTTGATTCGGTTCAGAGTTTGGTTTGCAGTTAACAAAAAATAATGGAGGAGCCTAAAGACATCAGTATTATTATAAAATGGAGCGGCAAGGAGTATCCAATGACCGACCTAACGGAGCAAGATACGGTGGCGCTACTCAAGCATGAAATATTTAAGAAAACCCAAGTGCGTCCAGAGAGACAAAAACTTCTCAATCTTAAACACAAAGGTATCGCAAAAAAATCCTTTTTACAGGAAATTAGACTTGCTTTTTGCAGGTAAATTTGCGGCGGACGATGTTAAACTGGGAACGCTGGATCTCAAGCCGAACTTCAAAGTGATGATGGTTGGCTCGACGGAAGCTGATATTGAAGACGCTTGCAACAAACCCGAAGGATTAGAGGAGGTCATTGATGACTTTGATGACCCCGAAGAAAAAGAAGTCTCCCTTGAGAATACAGCCATATACTTGGCCAAGATTCAAAAACGCATCCGAGACTATCAAATCAAAGAGTTGAATCCACCTCGGGAAGGCAAAAGTCTCTTGGTCCTCGACATCGATTACACTTTGTTTGATCATCGCTCGCCGGCGGAGACTGGACTAGAACTGATGCGACCATTCTTGCATGAATTCCTCACTTCGTCGTACAAAAACTTCGATATTGTTATTTGGTCAGCGACAGGGATGAAGTGGATAGAGGAGAAGATGAAATTGCTTGGCGTTAGCTCACATCCCGACTACAAAATAATGTTCCATTTAGATTCAAGTGCTATGATTAGTGTATATACGACAGAGAGTGGTGTGGTCGATGTGAAGCCTCTGGGCGTTATTTGGGGAAAGTATCCGCAATATAGTGCGAAGAATACAATTATGTTCGATGATATTCGAAGGAACTTCCTGATGAATCCGAAATCTGGCCTTAAAATACGACCCTTTCGGCAGGCACATCTCAACCGTGATAAGGACACCGAGCTATTGAAATTGGCGAAATACTTAGAGGACATAGCTAAACACTGTGACGATTTCAATAAACTCAATCATAGGAAATGGGAAAGTTTTAAGCCGGGAAACAAGGAATAACAGAATGAGTGAATTTTGGTTCCCTTCCATGCAAAATTTTTTGTACAATCACAAATTAAATTCGTTAGCTTGAAACATATTTGGTTTTCTTCATTAAGCATTAAGAAATATTTCAATATTTCGAAATTTGCGTTTTATGAACTCTATTGGAATTTCTCGGCTTTAAGGTCATAAAAAATATAACAAAATGTTAAAATATTTTTGTGGATGTTGTCACATCCGGTTTATGGTCAGTAGTTTTCATTTGTACCAATTTCTCCTCACCTCTGGGTGGTTCCATATCAATTCACCCAAAATCCAATTCGTCCCCAGGAGCGCGTTCGTCGACGCATTGATAGTCGTAGTCGTAGCTAGCAATAGCTAATGACGTCAATCTGTCATAGCTCGCCGTAGTCAACTATAGTCATGTGCACCACGAACGACCATAGTCATAGTCGTAGTTGCTTTTCGTTTGACAGCTCACACACACACTGAAGAATGAACAAAAACCCCAATTTTTTAAAACATATCGTTATTAATTTTCATTTGCGTAAATAATTTCATGTCCATTTTTCCTCTTTCTGTTCCTAAAAACTGAACTCAGGCGGGAATTTTGACATTTATATGTCAATCATGATTTACACACTGTCTATGTGTGTGTTAGCTACGCTTGACTATTTCTAACTCTGCTCACCGAGCATAGTCAGAAATAGTCAACTACCGTAGTCGACTATTGGCATCCACGAACGACCAGAGCTGTAGCTACGTAGTCAGCTACGGCGTTCACGAACGACCGATAGTCACAAATAGTCAACTATAGCTGACTATTTTGCAACGACGAACGCGCTCCAGGTGACCATCACCAATTCTAATGATTTTCATATAATTTTTACCTATTAAAGTTACTATAATACGCCAAATTTTGGGTACGAAAACCAATTAGTTCCATAGATATGGCTTGTTAAAGTTCGGGGTCTCAGCAATTTTGCTTTCGGCTCGATTTTGCTATTTTGTAAAGTAGTACAAGTGACATAATATAAAGTAATTTATAGTTGGCAAAATTACAAGAATGGATAATTTTGAAGCGATAATTTGCTTTGTTTGGTCTTTATCTTTATTATTTGTTGTTTTTTGCACTAAGGCTATCAATTTTTCCTCGAACAACATTTCCTCAACTTCACTTTATGAACTGTCAACACAGAATTCTGCGGCAAAGTTGGAAATTTGCAAACTTTTGCGTTGTAGGTGCGTTCACTGTGCTGACTTCAAATAATTTCTATGAAACAAACTTTTAAGTGAAAGTTTCTGCGTTCACGTTGCGTTCATTGGGCTCCAGGCATTACGTTCTATATAGCTCAAGAACATTTAAAAAACGCGCCTAATGTCCAAATGATGGAAAACGAAAACATAACATGTTTCTTAGTACACTCATATTTCATATAATCGATGGTCTTTGTCCAGAGTGGTTTTGTAAAACAAAATTTTTTACCATACTTTTTTTGGGGCCAGTCCGAGACAAGATGAGCAACAAATTTGATATAGAAAATAAAACTTGATTTAGATTAAAGCCAAGGAAAAATCTATAATATGCGCCGCGGGCGAAATTTTTCAAACAGAATGTGGCACAGGTATTTAACCTTGAATGGGTGTGATTTATATTTCACCCTTCCATGCCCCTTTGCTTTATTTTGAGATTTTTTAAGAAATAATGAGGTTTAAAAAAATCACTGAGGCATGTTTATAGGTCTAAATTCAAGGGAAGTTCAGTTGGCCAGGGGAGAAGTTTTCGATTCTCGAAAAAAGAGAGGGTACTGTGGAATACGAAAAAAGCGAGGAGCCTGTGGAATTCACAGTTATAGGTTGAATCAAGAAAGCTGATTTACAATGCAGCAGCAACAGCAACGTCACGGAGAAAATGTTTTGATTGGTCGAGAATCCAGTGGCGGCTCGTGTATATTTGAAATGAGGAGGCAACGAATCGGAGGCTAGCCTCTATGAAGAGAATTTGTAGTTTATGTTTTAGAGAATTCGACATTAGAGAATAGGATTTTCTTTTAAATTATTATTTTCTGAACATACAGATTTTTATACAGTCCATTATGGTATAAAAAATTAAAGGCATACGATAGAAAAAATTTTTTATAAAATGTTATGAGGAGGCAATGCCTCCGTTGCCTCCCCTATAAAGCCGCCACTGCGAGAATCATAAAAAATGAGTGTACTGTGAAACTAGTGGATGACGAATTAACTGCAGCAAATTTTTGCGCCAATATTGGTTCACGCACAATTTTTTTCATGTATAACTTTAAAGTAGTTTAAACATCTTTATTTCAAAAAAATAACAATTATATTTAAAACAAACAAAAAAATAACGGGTAACAGAAATTCACTTTGCTTCAATAAAATTCACATTTTTGCTCTTCCCTCCCACCCCTTCCGGTACTTGCGGACGTTTATGATACTTAGTAAGTATGAACACTGGGGACGATGACCAAGTGTCTTATATCAGAAAGTCGTAAATCGGGGGACGCCTTAATAATTTTTGGGAAATCGCATAAAAACTCGCCATTTTGCTTAGTGTCGGTTAACGGAACTTTAAGTGTGCGTTTACATATTCGATTTCGGCCGCATGGAAATCGAATCGAAATCGAATGAGCTTATTCTAACCGTTTACACATAATTCAATCTCATCCAAAAACGTAATAAGTAATTTTAATAAGTTTCACCGGCTTGTTTACTTCTGTAAAAAGAGAAATTGTAATTTCAAAAATGGAATAAATAATATACAATCAAAACAATGATTTTTATGGAAGATGTCATCTTTTATGACTCTTTCATTTTGGCCGTATGGTGGCCGCATGGAATTCGCATATGAAAACGGCCACTAAAAGAATTTAGAATTACAAAAATTATTTCTCATTTAATTTTACTATTTGCGTAGATTTACTATAAAACATCTGCGATTTTTAAAAGCATTCTAATATGCATTTTCAATTAAGAAAAACGACTTTTTCAAATATTCCGTTATTTTACAAAAAATGCGGGTTATCTTGTTGTGTAGTCAATACAGGTACTCTAGCATAAAATACTTAAACCCGTAAACTCTGTAATTTTCAATTTTTTTAAATTTACATTTGTAATAACAATTTGAACATTGAAACAGTTACTATAAACTATAATTTTTTTGTATCATAAATTTGAACCTTCATTTTAGGGTATTTTCTAAGTACTATAAAAATTATATAAAAAAGACCTTTTCTGACATTTCAGCAAGGGGAAATTTTGGGACATTTTTACCGAAGTGGGCGAATCCAATTAGAAAAGCAATTTTTGATTGAGTAGTTTTTATAATTCCGTCTTTAGTTCGTCGCGAACGATTACGTTGGGTGGTTTGACAATTAGTTCTGTTAACAGTTTGGTGTAGTTTTTAGTGGCAAGGTGCTCGACTCCTTTCTGTGCCTCCTTTGGCGAAATCTCGTAGAGAACTCTCGAAAACCAATTTTATATTTTTAACATGTATCACCTGAAAACGTTGGCGAAAAATGTCGTCGTCAAGCAAGAGTCGATTCTTGTGAAGGCGCTTCCGGCTGCATTGTCCAACCAATGCAACCAAACGAAAAGAGGATATGCCGAGCACCAGATCCCCAACCGATTGAAGGAAGTGCCCGTTGCTCGGGATCCACGTTTTTTCGACATGGTCGAATATTTCTTCCATCGCGGCTGCCAAATTGCGGAGGATCAGTTGGTCGACGACATGAAAGGCAAACTCTCTAACGAGGAGAAGCTGAAGAAAGTTAAGGGTATTCTTAAGCTTATGCAACCATGCGATCATATTATCGAAATTGCATTCCCATTGCGCCGCGATTCTGGCGACTACGAGATGATAACTGGCTACCGAGCCCAGCACAGCACCCATCGAATCCCGACAAAGGGAGGTAAGTGTTAGAAATTCCATTTGAAATGTAGCTCCATTCAATCTGCCTTCATATCAAAACTTAGTCATGCTCCTTGCCTTGATTATGTAATAAGTCGGTCAGCATAGACGACTTTAGTTAGACGGAATGTTTACCCTTAGTGGTTTTTGTTACGAGGTTATAGCTCAACTACCCCCATAAATTGTACACACATATCGATTTTTTTAACATTGCCAATTAATCGTCCCAAGAGCCCAATTTCAATTGAAGTATTGTCACTAATTGGAAGGTAGATTTCTTTGTTTCCCCAACAAATTTTGCCAAAAAGTTATTGATCGCAATTTAAAAAAAAAAGTATTCAATTTTCTATTTTGGAAACTTGATTTTCTGTGCCTCTGCTCACATGAACAACTTGATAATTCCCTAATTTATTTATTCCATTATCGCCGCCTGTAGCTCGGTCGGCATTTTTTGTGTGTTTCTTCTTCTAGTCTCTCCTCACACAACTTGGTTGCGCTGCGAATAAAGAAGGTGTTTCCTTTGTCATGTGAGGCCAAATTCATGCTCTGTGCTAGTGGCTAGACTGGCCAAAACCAGTCCAAATCGCCGAAAAAAACCAGGCACACAAAACGAGAGTTGGTTCTAATCGAATCAATTGAATGGATTGTGATTTTCGATGCCGGCTGGTGGTGAAGCAACATTCAAGCCATATGATTAAGCAAGCGTCTTCGTCAATTCGCAGAATTACATTTAATTGGATTATATATCGGCGACAGGTTATTATGTCATAATAGCACTCCGAATAGCAGAATAAATTATTGATTCCCATTTTATTTCCAATATTTTTGCGATGCAGTAAAACGTTTCTAATTTTATTGCAGTAAATTTTTTCACTTGTCTGACCTTAATGTGCTACAAAAAAATCATTTATTTATTTCTTCTATGACTGCAGACAATTCTAGTCAAATCAATTTATTAATTCCGTCAGATGACCATGTTAATCGTGACCAAAGCCCTAAAAAAATTTCATAGTAAATATCAATCCAATTTTAACAATTTATCGCTTTGCATTTTTATTCAATTGAAGCAATTGAAATTACATAAAAGTAAGGCAATTATAGGCGTGTTTTTTTAATGTTCTTAAGCTATATAGAGAAATGCTTCCATTCACCGCTTGCTGCGGTTTGTATGGAAAATGTTGCTCTATATGACTCAAGAACATTAAAAGAGAATGACAGAATTTTATTTAAAGTAGATCATGGCATGTCGTCCGTCTGTCCAACCCTCTGTCTGTCCAACCGTCCGTCCGTCCGACTGTCCGTCCGTCCGTCCGTCCGTCCGTCCGACTGTCCGTCCGTCCGTCCGTCCGTCCGTCCGTCCGACTGTCCGTCCGTCCGTCCGTCCGTCCGTCCGACTGTCCGTCCGTCCGTCCGTCCGTCCGTCCGACTGTCCGTCCGTCCGTCCGTCCGTCCGTCCGTCTGTCCGTCCGTACGTCTGTCCGTCCGTCCGTCCGTCTGTCCGTCCGTCTGTCCGTCCGTCCGTCTGTCTGTGTGTCTGTCCATCCGTCCGTGCGTCTGTCCGTCTGTCCGTCTGTCCGTCTGTCCGTCTGTCCGTCCGTCCGTCTGTCCGTCCGTCTGTCCGTCCGTCCGTCTGTCCGTCTGTCCGTCCGTCCGTCTGTCCGTCCGTCCGTCTGTCCGTCCGTCCGTCTGTCTTTCTGTCTGTCCATCCGTCCGTCTGTCTTTCTGTTCGTCCGCCCGTCTGTCCGTCCATGAACACTTTCGTAAGCATTGAGCTCCAGACTTAAAATTTAATACAGTCATGTTTCTCGTCAAAAGCTAGGCTAAGTTCTTGAACGGAAAAAATTGGACAATTTTTCCCCTCTCCCCCATACAAACGAAACAGTTTTTTGCAATTTTTTCGAAAACTGAGTCATATTGAAAGATTTAGAAAGGTAAAATGTATAGGATTTTACATAACTCATCTATACACTAAAATCCAACCGAACCACTGCTTCTTTCCTCTCCCATACAAATGGAATACTTTTTTCCTATTTTCTCGAAAACTGTGCACCGTATTGAAAAATTTATAAAGATGAAATGTATTTAAAATATGATTTAACATAACTTATCCATACATCAAAATCCAATCGGACAACTCCTTGCCCCTCTCTTATACAATTGGATTTTCTTAAATAAACATTTTGTCTGTCATCATATAAAAAAAACATAAGAAAAGCTAAAATTGCTAGGGGCCAACCGTCAAATACTCTCAACCGTCAGAGTATTTGACGGTTGGCCCCTGGCAATTGTAGCTTTTCTTGTGTTTTTTATAATAATTTTAAGATAATTTGACGTCGCTGAATCCAAATATGCAAGTGGTTTTGGTCAGATTGGCTCTAAATGTTAAGAAAAAGATTTTTTTTTTGAAAAAAATTCCATATATGGTCGATACTGGCTAAGTAGGTTCTGGATAAATTGAAAACCTCTATAACTAGGATGGATTGTTCGGTTCGCGAGTTTTTCATCAGAAAACCTCTTTAGCTTGAACGTTTTCGACCTCTTCGAGTGGGAGAAGTTTTTCCACATTTGATGAGTGAGACTGATAGATTTTTTAACTCCATAAGTGGACGATATCGCGAGTTCCCACATATCCAGGTTCGGCTGTAACTGGATAGTATTTTTTTTCTGTTGTGGAAATTTGATCATTTCAGGGTAATTAGACATCGCTGATTCCCAATCTGAAAGGATTTTTCTGAACTTGCTCTAGTTTATGAGATTTGACACAATATATGGAGTTTCTTTTTGAAATATTCACGACAACAACAAAAAATTTAAAAAAAACTGCAGTTATATGGGTTTTTTTTAGCTTTTTCTCAAAAACTGGAGCCAATCGGGCCAAACCACTTGCAATGACGTCAAATTATCCTAAAATAATTGTAAACTCGTTGACTACACAGAAAAAAAGTATTTTTATTTATTTTTTGTCAGCTACTGTTTTTTTTGCCGGGTAGTGTTATCAATAAATGTAAAAATTCATAAATCGATGTTCCCAATAAATTATCATGTGTGAATTTATCTTTTGCTAATCGATCTATCGATCGAAAATACTGAAATATAAAACATCAGGAGACTCTTTTTGTGTGTTTGCAATTTACACAAATAATTGATTACTTGTATGACGATCGACAGAAAAGTATTTAGCAAATAAAAACAGGCATAGAAAAGAGACTTTTAGCGTTTGAAACCTTGAAGGTTGCAAAAAGATTCTGTTGGCAATTGGCAACAAATTGTGGGGCAAAAATATAAACTTTTATATAAGTGAAACGAAGAAAACACATCCACTGTTTTTTTTTATTTATTCATTTTCACTTGTTAGGAAATTCTAAATATAAATTCAAATAATTGAGTATTTACAGAAATTCACATGTCATGTGTTAACTTATCTTTTGCCATTTTGAATAAGTAACGCTTGGTAGCTTTTTAAGTGCTAATAAAATCTTTTTATCAACTGATAAAATGAAAAATAAACCCCACAACAACTATGCGAAAAGCCGTTTAAACTGTCGTAAAAAAATGGTGTGATGTAAACTTTTTTAAGTTTCCTAATCGGAGAACCATTGGAAGAGATAGGAAAAAAATCCAAGAAAAATAACATTTTTTTTCTTAATTTCATTACAAGTACACAAAAATTAATGTCACTTGCTTCCAGCCCTCCTTCACACCGAAACGATGGAAATACGCTTTTCGTTTTTTTTTTCTTTTTTTTTACCGGTTCGGTTTTTATTTTGAGATAAGATTTCCATATGTTTTTTGTCTACGTGATCATGTCTAAGCTTTTTATTATTTCTGCTTCTTAAGCGTTTCTATTTTATGCTTTAATGCGTTTACAATTACGAGGATTTACTATAAATATTTCTCAATAGATTCAACTATTTTTATTGGATTGTGGTAAAACAGAACCACTGAAAATGAATCAACGTGAAATATTTCTTAATAGTACAATAACCACTTTTAATTTCGATTTCACGATAACACAATCAGATGTTTTGATTGAAGAAAAAAAAAATTCTTGGATACTCGCGAGTTTATTCTGACTTCTGACTAATCGGAACATATGTTTGTTTTCGTAACTTGGGATCATATGACCTTAGCACATGGTTAAAATTAAACGTTTTTCTGTGGCGTTTTTTGATCGTTTTCAACAAGTAGAGAATCATTGCGAGCGAATTAAATTAGGTTTTTAATTTAAAGACATAGGGCCTTACCAATGACCCGTGACTAACTTAGTAACAGCTTTTGGTGTGTGCGAAACGGGCTATTTGCTTGCTAATTCTAGTAAGTTTTCACACATTTATTACAGCGAATTTAAAACTTTAAAAAAATAAAAACTAGGATTTGAACCGAAATTAGCAAGCAAATAGCCCGTTTCGCACACACCAAAAGCTGTTACTAAGTTAGTCACGGGTCATTGGTAAGGCCCATAGAGGAGATTCACATCAACCAGAAAGTAACTTAAGAGGTATTTAAACTTCTATCCAAATTCCTAATAATGGTAGATTTAATTTTTTTATATATAAAACCTTTAATATAGAGCTGTAAATCGAATATACCTTCTCGTAAAATTTAACTATTCGGTTACCGAATAATTGAATATTCGGGCAGTCAGTTTTTATTTGCCAAAATTTATTGGGTGTACAAATAAGTTTCCGCCGTTTGACAAAAGTTGGCGCACCAGTAAGTTATGGTTGGTATACCAACCAACCAAGGTTTGACATCTGTCGACAACATAAGCATGAAATATTATGAATTTTTATTAGTATAATTTATTCTTTTGTGTGCGAAAATGTCGAGTTTTGAGCCGAACAAGCGTCATTTGCGGGAACTTTTGATTTACTTATTCAATTTGAAGAAATTTATCGATTGCTTGTAGAAGCATATGGTGAGGCTACCCTAAATCAGAGAAGTTGTTGTTATTTGGCCCACTACTACTTCAGAACGACAACGTTATTCTCCTGCATGACAATGCTCGTCCGATGTTGCGACGCCGATCAAAATCTACCTGGAAACACTAAAATGAACGTTCTACCCCAACCGCCGTATTCTCCAGACATCGCCCCTTTCGACCACCACTTGTTCAGATCGACAACACATGACCAGGCTGAGCAGCACTTTCGAAGAAGTCAAAAATTGGGTCGATTCGTGGATAGCCTCAAAAGATGAAGCATTCTTCCGACTCGGTATCCGTATGCTGCCAGAAAGATGGGAGAAAGTAGTGACAAGCGATGGAAAATACTTCGAATAGGACATAATGTATCATTCTTTCACAAAAAATGCGGAATTTTTTATAAAAAACGGCGGAAACTTATTTGTACACCCAATAACTATTCGGTTACTGAATAATCGAATATTTTTTCATCCTTAATAGGAAAACAAAATTCGCTGAAACGTGGTTTTTTGTATGGCACAAACTGGAATGTCCTTTTATTTTTCTAATATTAGTTTTTAGTGCACACATATATAAGATATCTTTTCGCAATATGAATCACGTTCTAAAATAAACCACCCCGGTTTGTTTAGCTTCTACCATAGATTAATACTAAGATAATCTAAGTGCGAACAACAAAAAGGTCATGAAGAATTGTTCCCAAGCTCCAAGGACTTAAAGCTATGACGGCCTGATCTCGCACGTGGTTGAGAAATTTTTTAGTTGCGATTCATTGTGAGTGTACAGCTTATGTTGGCGTTAAGGTCAAAACATAAGCACCTTTAAATGCGTACATTCGCTGCTAATGCACGGCAGCCAAATGTTTAGAGGTAAAACCAAAGCATTTTAGCTACGCGCTGCTTGGAACTGTCATCTGTAATTAACGCGAAAGATTAATTCAAAAAATCAGGTGGAAATAATTCAAATATATTCGCTGATCATTCTAGTGACTTTGAATGTACTTTCATTTTCATTTAAATAAAATCTCGAAACTTAGTTTTCCCTCTATGTTACTCTTTCGCGGGGAAACTACTGAACCGATTGGCCTTAAATTTGGCATAGATGTTCGTCGGGGGTCCAGCTCCAACATAGACCATCAAAAAAAAAATTTTTTTTAAAACTTAACCCGGCAACGACGGGTATGCAAGCTAGTATTTTATAAAGAAGTCGTCCGTATCTCTTTCAATATTTATTTCTTGAATCCACCATCATCAATTGATGTTTTTAATTTATGTGCTTTGTGTGCTACTCCTACAACAAATTCTATGTCTTCCAAATTATTTTTAATTTAAATAAATTCTTTATTTCCATTTTATTTGAAATCAAAATAGTGAAGCGTATTGTTCTGACTAAAGGCGATGGCCCAATAGAAGCTTTGCTTGCTTTGCGTTGCTGAAGCATTCGAGGCGATCAAAGCAAGCAAATCATGTACGTTTTGCTATGAGCGCTTTGACATCTGGCAATTCAGTTGTATTTATATCTTCTGAGTGAAGAAAAAAAAAGTTTGTGCAAACATTTTTACAATAAAAATTAATTTGTAAAGCAATTATAATGCATTTTGTATGCTATTTGAGTTTTATTCGATCGATTAGGTGAAGAACTAAATTGTCAGAACTGTCAAAGCGCATAAAGCAAAGCGTCCAATTGAAAATTGCTTAAATCTAAGATTTACTTGCTTGCTTTAAGCGCTTTTGTATTTGGCCAGCTCCCATAAGAAAACACGGAGTTCAATTCAGCTGTCAAAGCGAGTAACCCGGCCTTTACACGCGACTATAAAGTCTGTCAGTAGCACAGACTCTAAATGTCAAATTACTGACAACGAATTAGAAGACATTTAGCCAACTGGCAGTCAGTTCATTTTCAAAATGACTTCGTTTTCAACACTCGTATTCCAGAGGCATGGGTTTTGCTCGTATGCTTCTATTATTTTAATTATCTCGTTCCTAGTTAGTCTTCTTTCGCCAGTCTGAGAGTTCTAAAAGTAAAAAAAATAATTAAAGACAGTGAATTCATAATAATTTAATAGATTTACCTCAAATTCTTCATTTCCCGCCATCTTAGAAGCCTGAAATGTCAAATTACTGGCATGTCTGTACTGACTACAAAAATGTCCCGTCAGTACAGACTTGTCTGTGACAGTAAGCATTTACACGAGGCTGTGACAGCGACTGTGTCAGTTCTACAGACACGTGTAAAGGCTGTGTAAAGCGAGTAAAGCAAGCGAAGCAAGCAAAGCTTCTATTGGGCCATCACCTTAAGCGTTATTAGGTTTTAGAATGTCCAACCTTACGAATGCATTTCGTTTTCGTTATAAACAACGCGGAGAAAACGACCAGTTTAAGATGGATGTAACGATGAAGATTTGATTTGACTTTTGTTTCGTTTCATGTTTTCATTTTCTTGTTTTCGATTATGCAAGCGATTTTTTCAGATGTAGAACTTTTTTGGTGATTTGTAGAAAGACGTATTATGGGGAAACTTGCACATGAAAATATTTTTACAGAAAATTCGCACGAAAATCAAAATTTAATTGTTTATGTATTCGACATTATTCGGTGGTGGATGCAGACACACGAACATAACGTTGATTCAATATTTATTTTAAGTACACAGAAAGAAACGTGTTTTAGAGCTTTCTTGGTAACTGCTGGAAGCTTTTTAGAAAACTTGTAAGTTCGCTTATTCAGAATATAGCCCTTTGTCTTTGTTAGACATGGACTATCTTACTATTAATCTATGCTTCGACATTATTTCTTTATTTATCTACATTAACGATTGAATAGAAGATAAATTCCAATCAAACAATAGTAGATAAGTGATACCAATTAAAAATTTTGACTCTAAGCATTATTTTAAAAGCATGAAAAGGGAGATTTAAAGAACCAAATGCAAAATTGTTAGGACTTTTCTGCATTCTAATAATTGCTGAGTATATTCAATTATTTGTTGAAATTCTTGGTAAAACAAATATGTATATGATTTAATCTGTTAAATTGATCTAGTGGTTTTACTGTTAAATAATGATGTAAATTACTGTTGAACACGTGACAATAAAAATTCTACGATTTTCAAGGGATGATAGATTTAAAATTTTTAAGCGATCTTAATATGTTTCAAATGGAATGTTCAGTTTCAAACAAAATGTAAGTAAACTTACATTTTACATACTCAACTCACACAACATGGCACACATATGACGGTATGGATGCACAAGACTCTTTTTTATCAAAAGATTTTTCTTCAAAAGTATTCGCAGAAATGTCATAATCGAAAAAAAGCCTATAGAGAATATGGCAACAAAACAAAGGGTAAAATATTTATGATTAATTTCACTTTTTATTTGCTTTTAGCGGCAGATTAAACTGAATAATGTCTACTCTATTTGTAGCTGTCGTTTTAATTCATTACATATTTCGAGTGTTCTATAATTAGTTGACTTATTTTCTGGTATCCGCTTGCGTACAAAGTAAACTACAGCACCCGCCAGTAGCTGGCCAAACTATTTGCAATAAAACAATTAATATGTTCGTTTATTGCTCATTTGCAATTGCTTAAAATTGTAAAAACGTAACTAAGAATATTTATTTTAAAAAGAGTTTCACAAATTTTGATAAAAATGCCCATCAAAAATACATAAAATTTCTAAATATAATTCTTAATCTTTCTTTTATTTATCTGCAAGAAGGAAACAAAAATTATCTGCTAACTGTGTTTATGGTCCACATTAGGCACCGAAAATAAAACATTTGCATAGCAATTTTGCGAATCGTGAATGAAAGAAACGTATGGAAGTCTCATGTGATTAGAATGCGTAGAAAAAAACTCGTTCGATGTTAACATCCCACAAAATATATACAAAAAATTTTGTTATCATAAATGAGTAAATGTAGGTGAGAACTTTCAAATGCAAAATTGTATAAAGACTTATTCTTATTCAGTGAAAAGGACTGAAATTTTGAATGCCTTAATTTTTTTAGCTGTGTCAATTTTTTATTTTTCGCCAGTTTTTGTCTCGAACCACATAAGTTCAAATGATTGTGGAAGCCACAAATTATGTTTGCCAATTGTTCAGTCACTGTCTAGAGTTTCTTTTACTATATTAATTATGGAAGAAACAAATATTTTTCAAAGTTTTAAAAATGCTACAAAAAAAAATGGTTTAGATGTGACATATATTTGAAAAACTTGCTATCAGAGCTGAGGAGTCGAAGTCGGGACAAAATTATTGCTTTAGAAGTCGGATTCGATCAATTTTCACAAGCAAGTTCAAGAGTGGGAGAAAATTTGTCCACTGCAATTCCGAATCGTTTATTTTACATAATGCGGTGGTCACACGACGCTGTTTTACCAGCGCTAGTGGCTGTTGGATGTTTCAGCAGCGCCGTGTGAACCCTAGTGCGTTGCTACTACTCTGTTTTGATAAGTGGTAAAGTTTGTTCATTGTAAGTTATTATTTTACGTTAATTTATTTAAATTTGTGTATTTTATCATAAAAAGGAAAATAATATCACGGTATCATGAAACCAAAGTGGAACGCAGACCAAATATCAAAATTTTTCGAAGTCTATCAAATATACGAATGTTTATGGGATGCTTCTTCAGCGTATTACTTAAAAAGAGATGTAAAAAATGCGGCACTCGATAGAATCCTTCATGAAAATCTCCCAGATTCAAATGTCAAACCACTGTTTTGCTATTAGCCAGCGCTACTAAAGTATAAATCGTGTGAACCTTCTCAGTACGCTGGCTGCTGTTGCTACTAGCCGATGCTACTAACCAACAGCAGCCAGCGGCTGGCAAAACCGCGTCGTGTGACCGCGGCATAAGAGTCGGTGCCCAAGAATTCCATTTAAGTAATTAAGAGAAAGCTCATCTTTTTTTTTGTCGGACACGGGAAAAACTGAAAATTTTGCTAAAGATAATTCTTTGGACAAAATTATAATTATGTCGACAAAATTTTCATTTTGCTTAAAAACGAGTTTATGCACACCTCCTGGATGTGATTTTTAGTAAATTTCCAACTGTTGAGTGACATAATACCAGTTTGTTGAAGATCACATGTAGTAGGTACGCAAAAACTCAGTTTTAAGTCAAATGACTATGATTACACACAATAAACCGACTGTTTGGACCTCTTGTGATTACACGAGATAAACTGAACCCCACACCGTCAAGTGAAACAAATGAAAACTGGGCCATTTTTATTTCAGCAACATCGTGGTCAGAGATAATTTATCGGAATTTCGTAAGATTGTGGGGCCAAATTAAATTTATTAATAATTTTTATAATATTACTGATTGTATAAAGACAATAAAAAGGGTGGAATTTTTCATAAATAAATATAGCACACGTAAATAAAAACTATTCGAGATGCGCACGCTTTGGCGTCTACAAACCGAATGATTCTTTCGAAACAAGTCCGAATAGGTAGCCAATCCCACGTCGTTCCTATTACACTCGAACTGAAATTTTTAATTTTCGTTCGTCTTTTCGTATCATCATTCTCACTTCGTCTCTTGCCTAACATTTCGTGAAGTCAGATGCCTTCCTCCGCCAATGTAATCACGGTCAATGAAAATTTTGTCGACAGAATTAGGCCCATTAATAGCGAATGCCAAAAGATCACTACTTTCGCTTTGTGGCAGCGGTACTAAACTCCATACAAAAAATTGCGAAAATGCGCGACGAAAGGCGGAGGGGCGGGGGGTCCAAAGGCCGGAAATTAGCGTGACGTATTTTATGGACACCCCTTGTATTTTATATTTGATTCATGGGTTAGGTTAGATTGAAGTCGCTGCTAAAAGAGCACGCTTAGGCCAGAAATGACCCATTGTGATACCACGCGGATCTTAACGATCCATTTCCCTATAGCTCGAACCATTTGGAGCTTCTGATGGAGCGTAGTAGATCTGCGACGTTTGTGGCGCTTAAGTCCTCCAGATCGTTTAGGAAGCGACTACCCAGATGAATTCTTCTACGTTGAGCTAGAGTTGGGCAATGACAGAGAAGATGAGTTGTCGACTCCTTCTCGTCCACATCCCCACAGAGGTATGTTCGAGTGAAGTTTCTATGGATGGCATTAAAATGTTGGCGGTAAAATTCCTTAACCCTTTCGCAGCTGCTGGTAGACATATGTATGTCCCTTCATAAAAATCGAATGGGGCACATATAATTAATAATTTAAAAACTCCAACAATCAACCTGTATTTTAACAAAATCATGCAAAAATTAAGACTGAAACCCGCTGTGAAAGGGTTAAAGTGTACCTGGGCTGGAATCATGTATCTCGACGCACCTCTGTCTTTCGACTTCGACGCAGCTTTTAACTCTTGACTTCGCCATATCAGCAGCTTTAAATTTCCTGGAGTGACAGTCAGAATCACGTTTCGATTCATAGTGACGATTCCGCGAAATTTCAAGCTGCAGATATGGCGAAGTTAAAAGCTGCGTCAAAGTCGAAAGACAGAGACGCGTCGGAATACATGATTGGTGCCCTGATATTTCTGCCTTGCAATTGTAGAACCACTCGCTGGACAAAGAAAAATTATCTACACCACCAGGGTGCTTGAGATGGCAAAAGATTTTGGTTCCCGTTTATCCGTCTGTCTGTCTGTAAACACAATAACTTTTGAAGGAATTAAGCTGGAGATTTTGCACAAATTCGTTTTTCGTAAAAAGTGTGGCTAAGTTCTTGAACGGACAAAATCGGGTCATTCCATCTTCCTCCCCCATACAAATGGAAAACGTTCTATCAAAATTCGATATGTTCTCAAACAGAGTATTTGGCGATTGCCCCACAAAATTCTCCCTTAATTTTAAATTGAATAAATTTTTCAGCGCTTGAAATTATCTTCGTCTTTGTTTAAAAATAAAACATTAAAAACAATCGCTACAAAAAGTTTTGTGTGCTCGTAAGTATTGGGGGGCTCGTCACAAATTTTATTTCGCTAAAAAAAATTTACAAATTTCATGTCATTAAAGACTATTTACGAGCTTTCAATACACATGCGAGGCATTTTTTGTATCATTAAAGTTATTTTGAATGTTTAGCGATAGCAAAGTATTAGACATAAAAGATTGAAAGGCGAAACACGACGGCATTGTTTGGAAATATGCCAAAAGTTAGAAAAAAAATTTGCGAAGTGCAACTATTGAACACATACCAATAATTCACTTTTGTCGTTCGTAATACGAAAACGTCAATATAGAGCTGTTAAATAAGAAAGTCGCAGGGTTAAATTCTACGTTGAGTCACTTTCACAGGTGCAGTTTTAAAATAAATAAAGGAAAGCCAATTTAAATCATGAGACACGTTTACTTTTCAAATTCTCTAAATGTTATCAATTATAATTGCGCTATAAATAATTTCCGGCTATTTTTATATGAGGAAAAGAAACTTGAAATTTTTGTTTATACATTTTTCTAACGGTATTTATATGTATTTTTATTTTCAGGTATCCGTTTCTCACTTGATGTGTCGCGTGATGAGGTCAAAGCCTTATCCGCTTTGATGACTTTCAAATGTGCCTGTGTCGATGTTCCATTCGGTGGTGCTAAAGCCGGCCTCAAAATCAACCCCAAAGAATATTCTGAACATGAGTTGGAGAAGATCACTCGTCGTTTCACCCTTGAGTTGGCCAAAAAGGGCTTCATTGGACCTGGTGTTGATGTCCCAGCTCCCGATATGGGCACTGGTGAACGTGAAATGTCTTGGATCGCCGATACCTACGCTAAAACGATTGGACATTTAGATATCAATGCCCATGCTTGCGTTACAGGCAAACCAATCAATCAGGGCGGTATCCATGGTCGTGTATCGGCAACTGGACGAGGTGTTTTCCACGGATTGGAGAATTTCATCAATGAAGCGAATTACATGAGCATGATTGGTGTGTAAAAAATTGCATGATTTTAGCGGAACATTTTGAAAATGCTGTGAAATTTTTAGGTACCACACCTGGATGGGGTGGCAAGACGTTCATTGTTCAAGGTTTTGGTAATGTCGGTCTGCACACTTGCAGATATTTGACTCGTGCTGGCGCTACTTGCATTGGTATTATTGAACACGATGGATCTATCTTCAGTCCAGAGGGAATTGATCCAAAAGTAAGTGTTTTTTCGAGTCCGGAAATTCTGAAAGAATATTTTGTTGTGTGCCTGGTTGTCTGACCCATCAGTCGTCAATCGCTTTCAAATTACGAACTTAATTTTGACGATTAATATTTTGAACCACATTAAAATGAAAATAAAAGGGGATTTCGGTTGCACTTTCACATGATGAGTTTGGGTATACAACCATACCTCGATATACGGCCCCTCGTTTTACGGCCTTCCGCTTTTTGAATTGCGTCTCAGTTTTGAAATACGTTGCACAATGATTCGATAAACGGTCAAAAGTCGGACAATATTACATTGAAATGCACTGCGATCAATAAATACAATACTTTCCTAAAAGAATGTTCCGGTGTTTCGATATACGGCCTACATTTTTGAAACCAATCTCGGCCGTATATGGAGGTATGGGTGTATTCGGAACTGGCATTTACTGCCAAATATTAAGCAACGTCTGTAAACTAGAAGCGTGTACAAAATTACTCATGGAGCAATATATATTCGAACAAAGTGCTAAAAATATTCATATTTTCTATAAAAGTGGGCATTCAAGAGGAAATTTTAACTCAGTTGGAAATACGGCGATTCAAATTAGTTGTAGCGTCAGGGAGATTTAACTTCTGTAGGTTTTTGATTTATTGAAAAAAAGCTTGAAGACAGATATTAAGATCCGACTTAAAAAACCCTAAAGTAGGGCACACATCTATCAGTTTTCGATCAGTCGCGACTGTTACGGCACTTGTCAGTTTTCCATAAGTTTTTTACATCTAGTTATGCGTTCACATCTATCAGTTGCAAGTGACAGTTTTTTGTGAAAAGTATCCATTCATTTTGATGGCAGAATTCAAACAGTGAGGATGAATAATGAAGAGAGAGCGTGTTTATGCATTATTATTGCATTAAGTTCAAAAAATAAAATTTGGTTCTGTTCTGATGCGATACGACTGACGCGACTGACGCGAACGTTCACACCAATCAGTTGGCCATCCGTTTTTAAAAAAACTGATTTGCCCACGAATTTTTTCGTAGTTACCCATCAGTTGTCTGTTTTACGTTCACACCAATCAGTTTTCCAAAAACTGATGGAAAACTGATAGATGTGTAGCCTACTTAAAGCGCTAAAAACAAAAAATAAAATAATTTTGAACATTTATAACTTTAAATCTCGAATACTGTCAAATACTGTCAATTGCCAGAAAAATTTAAATTGTTTCTGGAAGCAATCATAGTTTATATGAAGCAAATGGTATATCATTATGAGACTTATGGCCTTATTCTGGTATTAACTATAACCTGCAGAAGTTCAAGGAGAATATAAACCGAAATCTCATTTTGTCCTTCCGACCATCCAGATCTGTGCTTCAGCATTAAAGGGTCTTCCCCTAAGCTCTGGCTGGAACTATAAAAAAAATTGTGACCGATTACAAGTCACAATCTCTTGTGACCATCGATTGATATATTTGTCTTGTGACTGTTTTGTGACGGAGCAGCCATTTGGTATTCTTGACGGTGGGTCACCAGAAAAGTAACAAAAAATTCACTTCTGTATAATTTCAGAGTGGTGAATAAGCTTGACAGTCGCTTTATGACTATTTAGTTCAGTTTTTGGTTTTATTTTGAAACTTCGATTTTGCACTAATTTGAGTTGTTAGAAAAAAATTAACTCTATAATACATAATTTTTGGTTGAACACAACCAAAACAATTACAACTCGGTATCTCTTACGAAGTAGAATCTAGCAGGGGAGAGGTTTGAGGGGATAGCGCAACAGGGGGAAGATATGTGTTCACAAAAAAATATGTCACGCCTATTTTCGCTTCGTCCAACTTGTTTCCTTTCGTTACTTTTTTCCACGTTAGTTCATATGGTGTTTAGAACCACGGTTACACTACCGCAGACTCGCCATTTTCGTTAATGTGCGACATATGTTATGGACAGCCCCTAATTTGAACAAAAAAAACATCAAATAATCGTTTGTTTTCCCTAATGTAGCTTTTGGAAGACTATAAAAATGACAACGGTACAATCGTTGGTTATCCACACGCTAAAGCATACGATGGGGAGAATCTTATGTTCGAGAAATGCGACATCTTCGTGCCAGCTGCTATTGAAAAGGTCATCAATACCGACAATGCTCATTTAATTCAAGCTAAGGTAATCACAATATTTTTGATTTTGAAAATTATTCAACATTTTTCTTCTTATGCAGATTATTGCAGAAGCTGCCAATGGACCAACAACACCAGCAGCTGATAAGATCTTGATTGATCGAAATATTCTAGTTATTCCAGATTTATATATTAACGCTGGTGGTGTCACAGTATCATTCTTTGAATGGCTTAAGAACCTTAACCACGTCTCGTATGGTCGTCTAACATTCAAATATGAACGTGAATCAAATTATCATCTACTTGGTAAGTTATGCGGCTATCAATTCAACGGATAATCTTTCTTATGATAAAGATTTCTTTTGGCTAGAACAAATAATTATTAGTATGTAAAAAAAAAGTACTTTATCCGCCATTGACAGCGCTGCTATTTATCTAATTTTTTATATACATATTTTTTTTTAAAAGAAACACAATTGCTTTTAACATCACTTTTTGTTATATATATTAAAAAAATTAATTTTTAATTTCTTTGTTTTCTACCGTAGCTTCTGTCCAGCAGTCTATTGAAAGATTTATTTTGGATGGTACAGTTTCACAATTTACTTAAAAATTTTGTTCTATTTGTCTCGCACTAAAATGTGTTCAAATCCCACCCCACAATTTATATTTTTTTCTATTGCAGAAATAATTGTTTAGGGAATGTTTTATAATAATAGCAGATTTTCAAGCAAGGTAGATTTTTAACGAAAATAGTATGCTTGCTGTCATTTGTGACTTTCAAACATTCAATTGTTAATTTTTTTTCTAATGACTAACAAATTTAAGTTATTCTATTTGTTAAAGCGTTTGCAAAATTTTGTAGTTAGTTGTGTTGTTTGACTTTATTATGAATTTGGGAAATCGTAAATAAGGAAAAGCTTCTAGTCTTGTTCACAAATAAAAAAGAAACTCTTGTAGGTAGACTGTAGTCCATTCGTCCAGTTAGACAGAATTTATAACTTGTAAATCTTAAATTCCAGGTGCAAGGTGTAATAAAATGCGTTTTAAGGGGAAAAGTAAAAACCAAGTTTGAAATTTTTACATATTTTGATATAATTATTGTGAACTATCTTTTAGGGATTTTTACAATAGAGAAACAATGATCCTACCTTTTTCTCCAAAGGTAGATCTACAATACAGTAATCCCTTCAAATGCGCGGTAGATACGTTCCACAAAAAGAGCGCGCAAACCGAAACCGCGCAATGTGAACCCTACTTTGTATGAAATTTTACAAGTAGGGTTTGTATGGAACATGTTTTTTTAAACGAAAATTATAAAAAAACCGCGCACCTGCGAAATTTTTACCGCGCAGTTCGAAATTTTTGTGTTAAAAACTTAATCGCACAGTTGCGAAACCGCGCAGTTAGAAACCGCGCAGTGGGAGGGATTACTATATTCAGTTTTGGGAAAAAAAAATCTAAGAAACACAATTTTTTTCAAATATGTCGAGAATCGTTAAAGATACGTAAAAACCGTTAAAGGAAAACTGCAGGAAATTTTATTTTCTTTAAATTTTGTTACAAAAATTTTTCCCAAAAGTGCACAATTTTCGAGAAATTTTTGAAAAAGCTGTATTTTTTCAAAAAAAAAATTGTATGGGAGGTACCCGTTATAGATAACGTTACTTTTCCAAAAGTTTATAGAAAACTTGTTTACAAAAAATTTCAAGTCGCTAGCTCAATGCTTTCTCGAGTTATTTAAGATACGTAAAATGGACAGACCAACAGACAGATGCACAGACATCCTCATAATTTTGCCTAAAATGAATTTCATACTTATCAGTAGTAAAATTGAAAATACACACACCATTTCTCTCATATTATTCAATTTTTCCCTCTTTTCGGAAATCACTCCAACCACTTAAAATAATCACTAACTTATAAAACTCAGCACTAAAAATTCAAATCTTTAAGTCTGTTTTCATTCAGCTTTTGTATAAATAAACCGTTAACTGAAACTGCCACAAATGAGCAGATTGCTAAGCTCATTAGCTTATTTTAAATATTTATTCAAATTTAACATTTTACATCAAGCGGCTAATACATAAAAATTTGTTTGAAAGTTGGAAAAAATGTTGAAGTGTATTTTGTTGTTGTTTACAAAACTTTAACAATTAATACGATTTTGCGACGATAACAGCTATTTTAATAGCAAAATTGAATATCCCCATAGATAAACCTTGCAAAATATAATTTTTTAGTCATTTATCCTTGATTATAAAAAATATCGCACATATAATACCACAATAACGATTCAAACAAGTATGTACAAAACGGCGATGCCTGAAAATCTTAAGAAGCACTGGAAAGTTTGTATATTTATCTTTTAGAATTACTATTATGAAAAAAGAAAAGATCTTGACACGTGAGTAATGATAGGAAAATACATTTACTGTAAAACTTTCTAATTGGGGCAGCCTGTAACCGGGACAACCTGAAAAACGGGACATCCATTCGCGGAATAAATTCTCAATAAAATTAGGTGATAAATTCAAGTATGTGGTTTATTAACGCTGTCACACTACCGCGGAACTCTCCTTCCCTTAAAATGTGACGTATTCTATGGACGGCACCTTAATAGTGGACCCACAATTGTGCTTTGTGTGTGCGCCAGCGTTGACGTTTCGACGTTGAAAAGTAAACACAAAGTGTTTAGATGAAGCCATTTATAGTACCGCTTTGCCTTGATGATTCAAAGCGCACTGGTGCCTGGAGTAGACCTTCTTTCAGATGCGTTGACGCTTTGACGTCTGAATAAAAATTGTATTTTGTGAGTGATTTTCGGAAAATTGTAGAGAAAATCAATAATTTAAGGAAACATTAATAAAAAACAGTGAAAAATAATGAAAATTTATGCAACATAAAATTGATTGTAATAAAATACGGAAGAAGGCAAAAAATCACATGGAAATAAATAAAATCTATTTACTGTTCATTATAGTGACTTTAAAACGTGCTGTGGATTACTGTATGTTTATTTTAATTACAATTTGTGGTGAAAAAACCATCCGTATCCTTTTAAAAGTTTACTTCGCGAATCCACCATTGTCGATCGTTGTTTTTAATTCATGTCGATCGCGTGCTACTCCAGAAACAAATTCGATGTCTTGCAAGTTAATTTTAAAGCGCAATTGTGATTCCACTATGATGATAACATATTAAAAATTTTCTTTTGGAAGAGATAGTTACTTTTAGTTAAAAAAAAAACTGAAATGTTATTTCAGACACATGAAAAAATGAATTTCTTTGCTCCATCCGATACGCCCCCGGCCCTCAAAATCCTTACCCAGCACAAACAAACGAAGCCTTTAAAATGTCCCATTATCGTTCTATGCTCCATAGGTTCACCAGACGCCCTATAACCGAACACGATACGATTGGTTAAAATCGTAAATTCAATGTTTTTGGTATTAAACACTAACAACAACATTGAATTTACGATTCGAACCAATCGTATCGCGTTCGGTGATAGGGCCTCAAATGTCCCAACATGTGATTTTTATATGTAAGCAAATACCTTAACCCTTTCATAGCGGAACATCGTGGTGGTAACATGTGCCCTATTAGTCTTTTATATATATAATATATGTCTCAAAGTTTTTTGAAATTTTTTAGGTTCAGTCGTTTTTACCTTTTTGCTAGGACATATATGTCTCAATCGCTGTGAAAGGGTTAAAAATCTTTGTTACCTTTAGTATAATTAAATACATACAAAAACTTTGAAGAACTAATTTCATTATTTTTAAATAAAGAAAAATGTATGGTAAATTTGAACGTGCACCCTGCGTTTCCGGGTTATCAAAGTATCTTGTATGCATTTTAGAAATTTCTGAAATAATTTCCTTAACAACTTGGGAGACAATAGCGTTGTCCTTACAGAAACTACCATATTATGCTAAAAGTCAAACAACATTTAAGTAGTTTAGTATTTGAATTGCCTAATTTTATTTGCATAAAAAAACAATGAAAATAAATTTGTAAAAATTTCTACAATGACTTTGACATAGCAATAATTTCGATTTTTCTTTTATATTTTAACAGAATCTGTACAGGAATCATTGGAACGTCGTTTCGGCCGTGTCGGAGGACGTATCCCTGTCACACCATCGGAATCTTTCCAGAAGCGTATTTCCGGTGCATCTGAAAAAGATATCGTGCACTCGGGTCTCGATTACACAATGGAACGTTCCGCTCGTGCCATCATGAAAACAGCCATGAAATTCAACTTGGGCTTGGATTTAAGAACAGCCGCCTACGTTAATTCGATTGAAAAGATCTTCACCACATACAGAGATGCTGGTTTGGCCTTCTAGAGTGCGGTTATGTTCTCAAATTGAATAAAAGCGAATGGAAAGAAATTAGAATGAAAAACAACGGTCTAAAAAAATATATTCAAACGTGAAAAAGAAATTTAAAAAAAAAGTTCTTCTACAAAACTGCACCCTTTTAGTCATCTTAAATATATGAGAAATAATTGCTGCCGTAAAATAATACAAACAAATTAATTTCGATAAACTTTAATATAATAATTAATCAAGTAAATTCTATACGAACGAATTCATCGTTTTGTTTTTATTGTTGTATTTTTTTTATTGTTAAATGCAAACAACATCATTGTAGGTAAATAAAAAAAATCTATCTAAAATTTAATATGGAATAAACATCAATGTGAATTCATAAGTGACAACTAATGTCAAATCGTACTGTATTTGAATGTGAAAAAATAAAATGCATTTTTATTTCATTAAGGTTGTTTTTCCCATAAATAAACATAAGTCATAAAAAGTTAAACAAAAATATGTATTCTGAATGTGCATCATACCTAGTACAATTTCAATGGTTGTACAAAAAAAATTATTCGAAAATTCAAAAAAAAAATTGTTTTAAAAACGATCCGAATTTGGCAGTTTTAAGTACTTTCAAAGCAGACATCTAAACTATGTACGTAAGTTTTAAATTCAAATAAATCAATCAACTTAACTATTACTACATTTTTTTTATTTCTTCTAAATATATATCAAAGGCGAGTACAAAATTCGTTTTTACGCTGATTTAGAAAAAAGATTTGATAAAAATGGGCTGAGTTTAATTTTTGGCTGTTTGTTATCTCTAATTTCTTTGAAACTTGGCAGTTAACCCATTTTGTTCCAAGTTTTTTTCAAAAATTTTAGGTAATATAAAATGGTTTTCAGTTTTCTAACTGGATGCATTCATATTCTTACTTTATTATACGAAGTATACGTTGTTCTATATATCATTAAAAAACGCGAACATAATAGGCATACAGAATATCCATTTCCTTGATTTAAGAATAAAAATTTATAACTCGAAGACAATTTCTTTATAATATTCACTTCGTCTTGAAAAGCCGTTTGTGGAATTGGTCCCCTTTTGTTCTAAGCACCTCATATAGTCACTGTTTCCTACAATGCGGGTTTTTGCAGAAAGAACGATGCACGAAAATGCCCCTTGACTAACTTTTGGGTTTCACATTCGTTGTACTTGCGTTGGAAAGGTAATTTGCTCTAGTTTCATGGACACAAGCTCTTTTTTGGCAGGGAACTGCAGGGAGATGGTCAGCCGCCACCTTAGGCCCCTATTGTGAGCTTCGTCAATCGATCGTTGAAATGTCAAATCGAAAAATCGGTATTGTGATCATCGATTCTATCGTTCGTGAAAGATAAAATCGTTCAGTTGGGAACGATGACATTTGTTTGATCGTTCGGTGAAGGTTATGTCAAGTTAGCGATCGGTGAAGTATTGCAATTACTTTTTTTTATCAAAATTAGAGGCTAATAATAAAATGGAAGTATTTGTACACATTAGGAAATTATTAATGAGGAATATCTTGATCAAAACATCGATCAAAAATCCAATATAAAAATTGGTTGAAAAAATGAAGATAAATAAGACCCAAGTGGTATAAAAATAATTTAAATAAAAAATGAACTTAAAAACTGTTTTATTCACATAGATTTGAAATATTGGTCAATTCAAAGAACTCAACATTCGGTGTTTAATATTTTCGCCTTGACGTTGGTTTGTAAAACCGTCTTCTGGTGTAATTTCGCTCATATCGCCATTGTCATCCACCTCCCTTATTTTTTAAGGGAGCTCAATATTGTATTTTCTGCGTTGAAGTCATTTTTAAACATTAAAATAACTTCAACAATGTAAATTCCCAAACGTCAAACACTAAAAAATTCACAATAGCGATTGCTTGAACGATGAACCTTACGCAATACCAAATTGTTTTTCGATCGTTCCGGCCAACGATGGTCGATCGAGTAGATATCGATAACCGCAATAGGCCCCTTAGACGCAATGCTTTTTCCATGCAATTTTCGACGATTTTTTTTGACAGTTCCCCGCCAAAAAAGACCTTGTGTCAATGAAACTAGAGCAAATTACCTTTCCAATGCAGGTACAACGAAAGTGAAACCGCAACTAGTTCAAAAGTTAGCCCGGGGGCATAAAAATCGTCGAATCCTGCATGGTTCTTTAGCTACAGTGAAAGCTCTCATTAGTGGACACACCAGGATTTCTATCTGCAAATGGGCGAATATCGTAAAGGAAGCTTTCCCTATATACGTTTGACATTTACAAAAAAATTGCGCTTTGCTATTTACACCTTGCAAAAACGAAACGAAATAACAAATAAAAAACTAGAGATAATCAAAAACAAAAAAAAACTTACTTTATTATACCATTTAAAATAACATAATAAATTAAATCCAAGGCAAAAATCCACGGAAAGTGATTCCGAGAATAGCCGGATCGGTTGCCATATCTATAAGACATTCTACTTGATCTTCTGTTGATAAATCACTTTCGCCAAGTCTTGCGCGAACATTGAACTGTTGTTTACCTTTCAAGATTTTTGCGTATCCTTTGAGAAAACTAAAAAAGAAATTATACAAACTATTAGGAAATTATACAAATTATTAGTTATAGAAGATTTTTCAGGACAAAAACTAATCACCCGTATTGCGAATGTCGTGTCGTTTTCGACAAGAGTCGTTTCACGTGTTGTTGTTAGTGTTTTTCTACCAACAAAAAACACGTAAAATGACTATGTTGAAAGCGACACGACAATCGCAATACGGGTGATTTTTTTCGAAGTTGTCCATAAAATACGAGACGCCCTCCCTCCGGTAGTATGACTGCGGTACAAAAGTGCAAACAAAAAATTGTGATAAAGTGATACAAGAGGGAGGGAGGTTCCAAAAGGCGAGAATTGGCGTGGCGTATTTCATGGAGCTTACTTTTACACCCCGATTCTGATAGTCGTGCCGTTTTTGACAAGTCGTTTTACGTGTTGTTGTTTTTCGACCAACAAAAACACGTAAAACAACTCTTGTCGAAAACGACACGTCTGTCAGAATCGGGGTATTGATTTAAAAAAAAAACAAACACATACCTCGGTTCTTTGGCAATATATCCCGATTGCAACTCCCTCTCTAACAGATTCATCGGATTATATCCATTTAACTTGCGTTTAACAATTTCGATACGATCTTTATGTTCCCAGACTCTCGAAGTGTTCTCATCATCTTGAAACCGTACCAACCAATCGAGCATTGGATCTCGGACGAAAACTTCCAAACAAGCAAGAAGAATTTTTTTATTCGCTTTCAATTGCTGTAATACATATGCCATGGTTTTAAATATAAGGCCAAAAGTTCCCATCGGATTTATAACATTCACGAACTGCGGTGTCAACCGGAAGGGAATCATTTCAGGAATCGGTAAATTCCTAGTACCCGTGCCAAATGCGTATTCAAAATCAACACCAGCCAATGTGCCGTTTTTCGTATTCAGTAAAGTATTTTTCAAGTGGCGATCACCGATTCCAAGGATCCAATGGCAGATATTCATTGTAGCCAAACTACTAATGAAATTATTTCGTATCACGTAGTAACATTCTGGCGATATGGAAATACTGAAAAGCGCTGTTTGAACACCATGCAGTCCCAGTTGATTCGATATTGTCTTAAAATTATTTGCCAACTGTAACGAAAACACACTTTTTGAAAAAGAAAACCAAACAAATTAACAAAATAAATTACCATTTCTGAACTGTATGAGGCTGCTGCCCTACCATATAGTAAAAAATCATTTGACGGATCATCAGTGGGATTGATTCTTTTTTGTAGAAAGCCCTTGTGGTTTACTAAAGCAAGTCCTATATCGGTCTCCCAATTCGGGATCTTCTGTTTAAGATTGATTTTGAGGAAATTCCACAGATCTTCACTATTTTCAATCCAGCTTAACATTCCACATTTCAATTCAATTGGTACAACAATATACGTTTGTATTTTTAATCTAAATCCACTATCATTTCTACTGCTTGTTAGTTTATTCGACATTAATTTTAGCATCTGTTGAACCCGTTGATCCAGCCGTAAATCCTCTCCGAATTTGACGATATAATCATACGATTTCCCATCGCTAGCATGCATCCGAATTCGTAGTGGACACTGCTTCGATTGAAAAACGACGACCGTTGGATGGAATTTAACAATTTTTATTTGTTCAAATGTACTCGGCCGCTTTTCGCCGGTGTACATTCCAGGCAATTCAAGGAGATAGTTTTTATCACCGCACCATTGATATGACGCTAGCCAAGGGCAAATCTTTTCCAGGTCAATTTTTTCATCATAGTTTTGTTCATTCAATGTGTTTAAAATTGTTATTAATTGTTCATTTAGTAGTGCCGCATTTTCGCCAAAATTAAGATTTTTCATTTCCTCAAACTGTGTTTTAAATTCAGAAATATTTCTATATAAATCTCCCCTAATTTTTGGATTCTCCGTGAAAACGTTGTGTAACAATTTATTTAGAATTTTTTCAAATTCAATTTGATTGTTATTGGTCACATGATCCTGAAGATCCTTTACGTGTATGAGTAGTAATTTATTTGGCAAGCATAAATTCTTGATGCTCTCTATAAATTTTTCGGTAGCGGGAATTTCCAATAAATTGCATATATTTTTAATACCCTGTCGATGCGTTTGTACGCCCGTTAATCCATTTTCGTGTTTTTCTAACCAAATGCCGAAGGGATATATCAGGGCACTTGGATATACTTGGGCAATGCGTATTAAAATATCATCCAGAAAACTTGATTCAGCGAATGTCAACGCAGAGAGGATTTGCGGTATCCACGCTAAAAACATCCATTCTGGAATCTCTGTGGTATTCTCCGTAAAAACCTTAAACAACTCTTCATTTCCATTTGATAGGACCTCAAGAATATAAGGAAACAGCTGTCTCGCCTCATTTGAATTACAATTCATAGCTTGCAGCACAGACTTGATTAGAGTTTTTTGAATCTCCACGTTATTTTCAAATGTTTCGCTTTCATGATAATCGTAGCAAAATTGTGCCAATCGATAGAATGAATTCATAATATGATCGGTTTGTAGAATACTCGTACTTGTCTCATCCAACCACGCTTCCGATATGGATGTTGACTCCTGAAGTGCCCAAAATGTCTGATCGAAGATTCTCTGCACAAGAGACTCTGACTTACTACGTCGAGTTATATGGAATAGACTATCTCTGAGCACATCGCTCGGTGCAGTTTTCAACACCTTTTCGTATAGCGCTTCTCCGATTTGTGCGTGAATATCTAGCGCTTCGATTTTAATGCCGTGATTCCGTTCAATTGCTTCATTTTGCAAAATGTTGGTTGAATGAATCCATGCGGTTTCCAAGATTTTAATTCGATCTCGCTGTCGAATTCCTTGCATGAAAGTCTTTTTAACTTCAACCAATTCGTATTTTAGACTTAATTGTTCATCTGAATGATTTTTCAATGGCGCCAAATTGTTGGCTATTTGGTCAGCTAAAATGTAATTGTTTTGTTTTGCGGCCGCATCGAAGAATTCCAAATTCATTTTAAATTTTGCATCCACTAACCCTTCATACAATGGCGTATCTGTTAAAAATACAATGGAAATTAAATAACAAATTAAACATAACAAAAGCTATAATTGCCAATCTGGCAATTATTTAAAATCCGTATGGTGATATGGCATTGTTCGAGGTTTAAGTGAACGGCGAACAGTTGTATCAAAATTCCACTTTGAAGTCAAACTTTCCAATAAGATTTTTTAAAATTTATTCCAATCGGATTTTGATGTATGGGAGTTTTATGTAGAATCATATCCTAAATAACTTTTGTTCTTGCACTTTTTTTCGTTCGTATGGGGGGTACCCCCCTAATGGTCAGTTTTTGCCCATTAACGAACTTGGCCTTTCATTTTACAAAAAACGGATCTGCGCAAAATTTCAAGTCTCTAGCTCAATCCGTGCGCCCGCAATCCGCGCCACAAACGGAAGGACAGACGGACGGACGGACGGAAGGATGGACGAAAGGATGGACGGAAGGACGGACGGAAGGACGGGCGGACGGACGGACGGAAAATTCAACTTTTTTTATCATTTTAAACACACTGGTGTAATTCATTTTTTTGTGTGATGACGGGATCTTGGCGTTAGAAACGGTAAGGCAAATCTAATATACCCTTTAGTTTCACCATACGGGTATAAAAAAAATGTATTCGTTGACCACTAAAAAAATTATAAAATCCGATCGGTATTTTAATTTTTAACACATTAAAAATTGTACTTACTTTCCGAATTATGCATCATTTCCATAACTTCAGCAACATATGATCGATATGAAATAATGGTATTCCAATATCGCAACGAATCGGAGTCCTCAATGTGACATTTACTCCATTTTCTTTCTATTACTCTCAATGCTGATGAATTACAGCTCCCTGATAACACTTTCGAGTACTGATCGATTTCGGCAACAATCTGAGCATTCAGCAAGACTTTTGTGCGTAGTTTATTATTTAAAGAACTTAATACATTCCAATTATTCAAAAAAATATTTAAATAATTTTCAGAGCGAACTCTTGCCTGTCTAAAATCTTGATATCCAATGTAAAGCATCATTAGCTCTTGGCAATACTTTCGTTCGATTACTTCTAATTTGATGGGATCTTGCATCCAGGCTTGTAAATCATTTAAGAAATCTTCATTTTTTTCTTCGCCATGCATAACCAACTGCAACTGTGCTTGCATCAAGGCAGGTAAATAAACCTTGGTGTTGTTATCATCCAACCACAATTCATCATACCGATTTATAAATTTCCCAATAAATGGGGACACTTCGGACCACACTCCTAACTGCATACAACACTCCAAATATGCGCTATGGGCATAATACCGTTCGATGCCCAATTGCCGTTTCGTCAATTCATGGAGCTGACGAATTGCTTTTTCATAATCGGAATTATTCATCCTTGCAATAGCATCTGATAACAGTGGATCCGTAACTATTTTGTCAGAGAAAATCGCCGCTACGATGTCGTATTCCGCCAGCTCATTGAAAATCTCCGATAAGTACAGCCAATGTTGCTCATCAATCATTTGGGCACGCGAGGTGGAAGTCGTTGCGGGTGCTGATTGATCCGTAGACCAGTCGCTGTTTATGCGGTATTCTAAATAGAGAGCTCCAATGGTTAGGGAATTGCTTGCTTTTGATATCAGTGCTATGGTTTCGGGATTTAAATTAAATTCATTCGGCTTTAAAAGTGCAACCTCCAAGAATGTTGCAAACACTGAAGGGTCACATGTTTTACAAATTTCAAATATGTTTTGAATTTCTTTTCCAATTGATTTGAGAAAACCTTTTGATGCGGCTGATGAAAGTCCGTCGACGATTATTGATTCAAATATTTTCACAAACACCTGAAAAAGATTAATTTGCAAAAATTTCAATCACTTTAAAAAATAGCAAAAGCAAAAATTGAACCGAATAATCACAAAGCTACTGTGAATTGTTACTTTTCTTGTGATCCGCCATACCAAATAGCCTCGCAAGTCACAAGGCAAATTTCACAATCGATTGGCACAACAGACTGTGACTTGTGACCGGTCACAACATCAGAATACGGCCATAAAATTTCGTAAAAATGTTGCACTAGGCAGTGGCAAAAAAGTATTTACATACTAAATCTTGACTTATCAATATAAGTAATAGCGTACAAGTGAGGAACGCAATATCTGCTTTGTGCAGAAATACAAAACGGTTTTTTTGACCTGAACCAAAAAACCACTGAACCATTTGTAAAATTGCAGTGAACCAAAATCAGAACCAAATTTTCGAATTTTAGGAACCAGAAACAAATTTTTGAAATTTTATGAACTAAAAATAAGAAATGTAGTTCTTTTTATATCAAAAAGATAACTTACTTGTCTTGCAATGACATGATCCTTTTTAACAAGCGCCTGCAGTGGTAGCAATATTGCACGATAAGTGATCAGTAGATCAGGATAATCACCATATCTGTATCGACGATGTAAAGACACATTTGAAGTTATCTTCTTTTTTTCTTTCCAAGACTGCTGTGATTTTCCCACATATCTATATTGATTCCTTAAATGTTCCAAAGACCCATGCAATTGCGTACCTCTGTTATCCTCTTGACTAATATTTCGAAGCCGTCTGTCGATAGTTTTCACACTAGTTTCGAATGGCAATGAACTTTTTGTCGGAACTACAAAACTCCTTTGATTCTGCATTATTTTATTCGGATCTTGTGTTGGTTCGAACATCAAATCTTTTGTAGCTGATGTCCGCATCAAGTCCTCAAAACCAAAGTAAGTCCCCCACTGTTGGGTCACCGCGAACAATGGCGGTAAAGTGTAAGAATTTTTGGCACGCGCCGCAGTATTTATTGAAAATTCAAAAAGTTGATCTTCACTTTCGAACTCAAAGATCTTGCGATTGGACTCTTCCATCTCAATGCTGGATTGCAAGAGTAATTGAGCACAAAATCCAAGAAACTGTTTTTCACAATTTCCACTGTAGTCAACAATCATTGAAAGTAATCTTTCATGGATTTTCTTTGGTAAATCCGCTTCTTTCGACCAATATTCAAAAATGCGATTCTGAATTTGTAGATCAGGATCCGACATTCCCTTCAACAGAAGCGAGCCAGGCTTCTGCTTCAAGTCTCGATTGAAATTCTTAGCCAAAAAAATTACAATTTCGTATGCGACATCTCGATTCTCGGGTTTTGTAGACTCCAGACATTTTTCTACTGAAGGCAAGATTTTTTCGGCTTCTTCTAAGGACATTTTTGAAATCGCTCGATTGACTATGTGTAAAGCGATTGTCTGATATTCAGATCTTTCCAAAAGATCTTTTATACAAATCGACATTAATTCATTGTAAATTTGATTGCCAGAGAAAATCTCAATTCTCACTAAATACATTTCCAAATAACTTCGCTTGATTGGCCCAATGGCTGATGGTATTTTCGACGATATTATTTGCCTAAACAGATCAATAATATCTGGAAAACTTTTCTGTACGCCATATAGAATGTCTAGGAATTTCTTCTCATTTTTATCCTTCAAGCTTTTAATCTGATCATAAAGATTGTTAGTGACTTCTTCTAGAATTTCCGATACATTTTCACTTTGTAAGCATTTCATCATCATTCCCAGGACCTCAGATGCTAATTTATAAATCGGTGCAATATTTGAGCTTAAATTGTGATAAATTGCCGAAATGAAATCCCGCTTCGTTAACGTTGTCCACGGTGGCAAGTCACGTGAAAAGAAAATAGCAATCAATATTATTGCGTGTTCGTTTTCTCTAGATTCCACGTGTTGGGTTCGACTTATTAAATCGTAAAGTAGTTGTGATGGTGTTGTTATATGATTTTTCCATAAATTGATCATTGTTTGAATTATTTCTAAATTCAATTTATAGATTTCTTTGTCTTCGTTCCAAGCATTCTCCATGTAGAATTTAAGCAATTTCGTCATTGACTGGCCCGCAGATACACTTGGGACAAAATCTTCAGTAGCAGCTGAAATTTTGAAAAAATGATAGAATTTAATAAACAAAGCGGTAAAATGGCACTTTTCTTGTATAATTAGGCTGTCATTTACTATACAAAAGAACCGACATATAAGTAGAAAATTGTCATGAAATTAGAATATCGTTTTTATTAAATTTAATAATATCCACTTAAGTATATTTCCTCCAAATTGTTTATGCAACTTGAATTTATTTTACTAACCCCTAATTTATTCACTAGGAGTTAAGCCGAGTTAGTGAGTTAAGGGAGTTAGCTAACGTTATTTTCCATGTTAAAGGTGAGTTAAGGGAGTTAAGGCGATTTAACTCCTAGTGAATAAATTGGCCGTTAATAATATAAAATTCTAAAATCCAATATTTTATATTAAAATCGATTTTCCGCAAATAGTATTTTTCGGCTTAAGCTGGTCCCACAATTGGAGCGGTTGCAGCTCAATTTGTGTTCTCATAACCTAAAAATCGCAGAAAATTCGAAGATTATTAATTTTTCCGTTTCATTTTCGGTTTCGAATACGTTTTAAAGTTATTTTCCATCTTTTTACTTGATAAAAATATTTGCAACAACACTCAGAAAACATAAACAACTGTCACCGCTTCCAACCGCGTCTGAAAATAGAAACTAGACCTACTCTTCGCGGTGCCGCGCGGCTGCCGCGTTTGGTCACCGCGCAATTATAAACCAACTCATATAAACCTATAGTTTCTACTACCATTTGTCACCGCGCCGCGCCGCGCCGCTTTGCGCGTATTGCGGTATAAGCTTTAGTCTTGCACGTAGGCGTCGATATACAGGGCAAGTTTTGTCATGCTGCTTGCAGGTCAATGAAAAACAGTGAATTTTGATGAGAAAATAAAAAAAAAACATCTTGTCCGGCTATTTCTAAAATTTATAGTTTATGAAATATCGCCAAACAGCACACAAAACTTTTCTTATGCAAGGCTATTATATATTCGCCCTGCATTTCATATGAAGGCCAATACGTAATTGTCCTCCGTTTTCTAAACAGGAAAGAATCATCTGCTAAAACCAGAGGCGTTATCACCGAACACGATACGTTTGGTTCGAATCTTAAACCCCATATTGTTTTTCGCGTAAAACACTAACAACAACACTGAATTTACGATTCGAACCAATCGTATCGTGTTCGGTGATAGGGAAATGTAAAATTAGCTTTTTTTTCAATGATCCGATCAGATATCAAGATCAATTCCGATACAAATTCGTAACCCGAGTTTTATCGGAACTACGATCTGATTTGCTTTCTGAATTATTGGGAAATAAAAAATTCCCTCGGTGCGTGTCTCTACTTTCCGCCGTCACTTTCGTACACTATGTCCACCATATACGCCTAATTTCCGAGTTCCAGTCTTCTAAAAATGTCAGATTTTTGATATTCAGTTGCCCCAAATAAGAAAATTTCATACGCAGGGCAAGTCATAGCAGCATGACAAACAATTACTTGACTTTAGAGTCCAAAAGAGCTATTTTCACTACTCTGCTATGTCAGAGAATGCTAGATTTTCAAAAAATGTAAGGCCTCAGAAGGAAAATATCATAAAAATGAATGACTAACAAAGAGCATGCGCCTCTACTCACTAGAATTTCCAGACGACCCGGTCTTGCGCCGCGGTCATTCAATTCAATATCCCTAGCAAATCTCTTGCGTCCTGGCTTACTTCGTCGCTTCACATGATGCAGGCTTTGTTCCGGCGCTTGTTTCCAATAATTATATGTAAAGTTTAGGAATTCATTGATTCCGCGAACAACAAGTGTTTGGAATAATTTACCATCCGATGTGTTCCCTCGGACTATAACTTTTCAAGGAGAACATAAACCGACAACTCTTTTTGGTCTACCGACCATCCTGAGCTGTGCTTCGACATTAAAGGGTCTTCCCCTAAGCTCTGACTGAAATTATAAAAAAAAATATGCTCCCATACCCTTTTCGGGCCGAATCGTCTCCACTCATTCGAGTGACCTATCTACTGAAATCTATTAAGCCTGATTTTATCAGTGACCCCACAATTACGATATCGTTCGCGGTTGCCGGTATTTAACATCAAGTTTTGAAATACCGACAAAATCAAGATATACAATGTTTTGAGAAAAGGCGTTATCCTTATAGGATCGTCCATAAGTGATGTTAAACCAAAAAAAAATACATTTTTGTAAAACATGTACCAGTAAAATGGAAAAAATGTGTCTAGTAAAATTTTTGAAATCACGATTCATTTAAAAGATAACTCAACAAAACATTTTTGCTGATAGATACAATTATTACTATCCACGAACGTGTTAAAGTTTGTCAAAGAGGAACATATGTGGAGGAAGGCGGTATGGTTAAACAAATATTTTTTTAAATGCTTTCGCTTAATTATTGTATCAGGTCAAGTATTTTTGTATCTTCAGATATATTTTTTTTAAAACAATCGCACTGGTTCTTAATTAAAGAGTTTAGGGCCCAATTCATTCTTCAATAAACGGTCTTGTTACTGATGTCATAAAATGCAATAAACAATAAACGAAACATCTTTAATAAGTTTTGTTTGAATAATAGCTTTCACGCTACAACATAGCGCTCCCAAAAAAATAATACGATAACGACATTATTTGTGCTGATTAAATATGCGTTCACCCGCTCACGGGAAAATCGCTCACCTTCGTCTTAAGCAGTAATCTAAAAATAATCGCGGAGTCTTTTCTTGCTCGACGAGTTTTTTGTAAGCGTCGCAAGATATTCGATGGCAATATGTAAAACCAAATTAAAATTCATTCAAGAAACTCTTGGACGATGATTATAAATTGAGCAAAAGTAGACCAGTTGTTATACAGATCGTAATTTTAGACAAGCATTCACATATGGGGATGTAGCTCAGATGGTAGAGCGCTCGCTTAGCATGTGAGAGGTACCGGGATCGATGCCCGGCATCTCCAAGGATCATTTTTTTAGACTTTAAAAAGGATAAAATTTCAATCGTGTAATTATTCAATAAAAAAAACAAATTACAGAAAAACATTTTTTTGTTATAGTTTTTGAACTCGATCTCGATTGGAAATAAATTATGCTTTTGTTAATGCTATGCTGTTGAAATGTCTAAGGAGATCCCTTTTCCAGGATGTTTTATTTTGGTTCGGGCAAAAATCCAAGACCGATGAAACATGACGGCGAAAATTTTTGAGGACAAACATTTTACAAAAGGTACATATAACTGCCAAAACTCAGTTCAGACTAGTGAAATATTACTGAAAAGCCTATTCTCAAATACATGCATTAACGTAACGCGGTCAATTCGATCCGCAACGCAAATGATATTCTTAAAAACTGCAGAAGCATCGCAGTCTGTGAGACCAGTTTTTGGTTTAACACCAAACGCGAGAAAATTGCCATCCTATCGTTTCGCAGAATAACAAAAATGTTACGTTACGTATTCCAGAATACTGATTGTTTCGTATCGAATCACCGCAAAGCCGTATTTTAGAATAGGCATAATTGTTTTTTCAAAATATTTTTTCGAATGAAATGCTCTGACAAAATAGGCGCAGCTCATATTTATCTTAAAATAAAAAAGCAGAAACTTATGTGTAAAATAAGCAGAAACTTCTGTGTAAAATAAATATTTCTGTGTAAAACAAATTAAAAAAATTGTTGCTAATACAGCAGAGCACATTCTTTATATTACCGAATAATAAGATCGTATCAGATTGACATAAAATTTCAAATACAGAAAGAATTTATCAAAAAATAAAAAAATTCGAGCAATATTGAATAAAATTCTGGCTAAAATACTGGTATACTGTCTCAAGTACCACAACCCGATCATGCGGATTTGCTGATTTTTATACCCGTATGGTGAAACCAAAGGGTATATTAGATTTGCCTTACTGTTTGTAACGCTAAGATCCCGTCATCACACAAAAAAATGAATTACACCAGTGTGTTTAGAATGATAAAAAAAAGTTGAATTTAGCATGTCCGTCCGTCCGTCCGTCCGTCTGTCTGTCCGTCCGTCCGTCCGTCCGTCCGTCTGTCCGTCCGTCCGTCTGCCCGTCTTGGCGCGGATTGCGGGCTCACGGATTGAGCTAGGGACTTGAAATTTCGCGCAGATTCGTTTTTCGTAAAATGCGAGGCTAAGTTCGTTAATGGGCAAAAATGGACCATTAGGGGGGTACCCCCCATACGAACGAAAACGTTTTTTGCGAATATCTCAAAAACGGTGCATCTTATTAAAAAAGTGCAAGAACAAAAGTTATTTAGGATATGATTCTACATAAAACTCCCATACATCAAAATCCGATTGGAATAAATTTTAAAAAATCTTATTGGAAAGTTTGACTTCAAATTGGAATTTTGATGCAACTGTTCGCTGTTCACTTAAATCACCATACGGGTTTTCAATAATTGCCAGATTGGCAATTATAGCTTTTGTTATGTTTGGATATGTTATAGAAGACTGAAAACTAAGAGGCTCGTGTTTTCCGAAACAAGTCTCGTTTAAGGTGTGTTTTGGAGGAGAAAATTTGACTGTTAGGATAACGTGATTATCCTTGTCCTCAAATTTTCCGGAAAAAAAGTTCCGCAGCCCCCGCATCATTATTACAGTAGAATCCCGATAATTCGTATATCCCGATAATTCGTACCCCGATAATTCGTATATCCCACTAATTCGTATGAATTTGCTGGTCCCTTGAAATACGAATTATCGGGATTCTACTGTATTTCGATTTTTCAAGTAATTTTAATACCTTTCTCATATCTAAGAATGGCAACAAAAAAAGTGAAGTTAAAACGGTTTTTTACAATTCTCAGAAAATTTCATGAAAATAACTGTATCCTTCGAAAAACGCAGCTAATTTAATTTAAATATCAAGCGCTCGTAAATTAGCGTATATTTTCTTTTTTGATTAAATCATGGAGATATGACGAAATATACTTAAACCAATTTTAAATAGTATGAATATTAGATTGCCCATATGAGCAAAGTTGTAATTTTTGTTGCTCCCCGTCCATTTTCGTGAAGTTTAGGTCAAAAAAATAAGATTTAAAAAAAAAAGTAGGAACCTGTAGTGGAAAAAACCCAGTCGGTTTTTCATTGAAGTTTCAAAAATAGACTTTAAAATGGTGAATCGCTTTAACTGTCCGTAACTCCTATAATATTTAATTTTTCGTTGATGGTCTAAAGACAACTTTTGTAGAGGATAACTAGACGAACATCTAATTCTCACGAAGTTTTGACCTACGGTTGAAATTTAATGCTTTTTTGGTCCCAAAACAGCAATTTTTTAAGAACATTTTCATGAATTTTTTTCTTTAAATGTATTTTTTGCACTTTCTAAAGGGTGGAATATTTCTTCTGGTAAGCCTATGTTCTAGAGAATGAAATGTAGATTAATTTAAAAAAAAAAAATGAAGCCGATCTAAAGTTATACGACATAGATACAGACCGACAAACAGACAGATTTATGGATATCCTAAATTTTTTGTCTGAAACGGATTTTGTACTGGTCAGATTTTTCAAAAGTAGAATTTTTTTTAAGTTTTTCCGATATTCTTATTTGTTATAAAACATTTTAACCCTTAATTTATGAGGTGAAAATCATATGCGTAAATGATGAGGTGGTTTCCAATGGACTTGTTCTAATCACATACCAAATCCGTGCTTTTAACTCGGCACACAACACCATACTGTATGAAAATACTGAAGATTTCAGAGTCACTGCAAAGAGAGAAAAGCAAAGAGAGAAAAGTCAATGTGGGTCCACTGGACCCACCTCATCAATTAAGGGTTAAAATACAAAATTTAATGGATTTTTTTTAAATTTTTTTTCTTGAAATTGTTCATAATTTTTTGTTAAATATTCAATGAATTTTGCTTTCGAATAGCTTTGCATTGATATTTGTTTATAATGCTGTTCCATCGCATGCAGGATATACTGTTTTTGTTGCTCCTGGTGCGTTGGAACAGTATTATATCGAGTCATCAGAATTGTGCGATTTTGTTAGTAATAACAATAACACATACTTTTTCTTTGATAAAATATTAAATCAAGAAATCACTGGTATAAGGAACAATTTTTTGACTGCCGATCCAGCAACATGGGAGGAAGACGAGAACTACATCGCTGCGAAGGCAATGATTAAAAATTTACTTGTGGTGTATGATATAGCAGAGCGTGGAGTAGCTTTGATGACTCGATATAATACTGTTCTAACGCACCAGGAGCAACAAAAACAGTATATCCTGCATGCGATGGAACAGCATTATAAACAAATATCAATGCAAAGCTATTCGAAAGCAAAATTCATTGAATATTTAACAAAAAATTATGAACAATTTCAAGAAAAAAAATTAAAAAAAAATCCATTAAATTTTGTATTTTAACCCTTAATTGATGAGGTGGGTCCAGTGGACCCACATTGACTTTTCTCTCTTTGCTATTTCTCATGTTTTCAGCACAGTGACTCTGAAATCTTCAGTATTTTCATACAGTATGGTGTTGTGTGCCGAGTTAAAAGCACGGATTTGGTATGTGATTAGAACAAGTCCATTGGAAACCACCTCATCATTTACGCATATGATTTTCACCTCATAAATTAAGGGTTAAAATGTTTTATAACAAATAAGAATATCGGAAAAACTTAAAAAAAATTCTACTTTTGAAAAATCTGACCAGTACAAAATCCGTTTCAGACAAAAAATTTAGGATATCCATAAATCTGTCTGTTTGTCGGTCTGTATCTATGTCGTATAACTTTAGATCGGCTTCATTTTTTTTTTTAAATTAATCTACATTTCATTCTCTAGAACATAGGCTTACCAGAAGAAATATTCCACCCTTTAGAAAGTGCAAAAAATACATTTAAAGAAAAAAATTCATGAAAATGTTCTTAAAAAATTGCTGTTTTGGGACCAAAAAAGCATTAAATTTCAACCGTAGGTCAAAACTTCGTGAGAATTAGATGTTCGTCTAGTTATCCTCTACAAAAGTTGTCTTTAGACCATCAACGAAAAATTAAATATTATAGGAGTTACGGACAGTTAAAGCGATTCACCATTTTAAAGTCTATTTTTGATACTTCAATGAAAAACCGACTGGGTTTTTTCCACTACAGGTTCCTACTTTTTTTTTTAAATCTTATTTTTTTGACCTAAACTTCACGAAAATGGACGGGGAGCAACAAAAATTACAACTTTACACATTTCATATATCTTGTGGGCAATCTAATGAATATGGATATTTTCTATATAAATTTATACTTACACCAACTTAATAGAAGTGTAGTTAAATCGGTAACGAAATAATTCAATTGATTGCCAGCACATTTATCCACAAGAACTTCAAGAATCGGTTCAAACAGCAAATGTGCAAATGCCAGAAAATGTTCCTTGCAATTATCAATCAGCTGTGCTAAAAACAGTCGGATATTCTTATGTGTTTCATGGCTAATCATTAAGTTGCCAAAAGCTACAATAAAATCGAATGACGGTTTAACATTGGTAAATCCTTTAACATCAATGATATTAGATTCGAATAGTTTTCTAATTACCGCACACAGGGTAGGCATAACTTCGTGATTGTTAATAGGATTTGATTCCATTGAAATTGATAACGAAAAATCCTTGGCGTTTACGGAATTTGAAGCATCAATGTTGGTTCGAACGAATGAATTATGCAAGTCGACATTGGTCATGTGCTGACTTAAACTCGATCTGAATACGTTCTGTGTCTCAAGATGTTCGGGAACAAATCGTTTCTTATCCTTGAGATTCAATGTTCGAACCGACGAAAAGTGAAATTTCTTCTTTTTGAAATCCTCGGTCTTCTGCCCACCAAACAAGTATAAATCTTCATTAGTACAATCAATTAGCTTTGACCAAATTAGTTTGTTGTTTGTCTGACTCTCCAGTAGAATAAATGTTCTATAAAATTTCAATTCAGTTTGAGTATTGCTTACTATAGAGCAGGTAGCTCGGTATGCAGCGCATTGATATTGACGAAAGAATTCCATTGCACTTGCGTCTGTAGTCACGAATACTTCTTTGCGTACGGTAAAAGCGATTTTCGACAACTCTGCTAAAATTTCCGCCCCATTTTGCTCTCTGCCAAAATATATACTGGCTATGGTCGATGTATTACCGATTAATTCATTACGATTTATTCCAAGAAACATTTTTTCAATTAAGGAAAATCCGAAAATTCTACTCACCAGGGCATGTTCAACATCCCAGCCACCTGATGAAAATGAATATTCGGTTTTAATTAACTCAGAAATCCGGTTGATTTTCTGTTCAAAGAATTTCACAAGCGTTCTTTCACTCGAATATAAAATCAACGTCTCCATGAATCTATGAAAAATGTTTATCCTTACTTTCGGCTCAATACTATCGGAATTACACATTTCAAACACTCTACACAAGCAATTTATCTGATGATCAATGTTTCTCTGCTCCGTATAGAAATTCTTTAGTTCGGCTCGAATTACATCTTCTAGTAAATGTTCCTCATCGGCAGAAGCACATTTAATTATAAAATTCAGCATCACAGTTGATTGAGATGCCGCCATTGCATTGAGAAGTCCTTTGAAAAGCGATTTCAATGCTGTCTCCTCTAAGCTGTTTTCACGAAATTCTTTTGATTTCAGCGGAATATACTGCGATTGAAGGGATTCCAACGCTTTAGTTAACTCGTGATGTTCATTATCTTCTGGGCCAACTATTAATGGCAGCAAAATCAATATTTTTGACTTATACTCTTGGGGAACGTCGCGTTCTTGAAGTCGGCCTATAATCCAGTCTTCCAAAATCGGTGCTTTTTCTTTGAAGGTTTTGTATGAGAATGGGCTTATCATAGCCAAATTTGATAGTAGTTCAATAAAGAGCAGGCCATCATTGATGTCTGTTAGTACTTCTTTCAGTTTTGTAACATTCAATAGAACCATATCAACGAAAATGGGTAGAGTTAAATCCGTTTTGTCACGAAATTTGTATAAGAAGTCTGCCGAATCAATTGTAATTCTTATAACGCTATGGTAGTTGTGTATTCGTAAATTATTGAATATTAGTTCTAGGAGACGTCTTGTGAAACTAAAAATTAGGATATAGAACATAAAATTTTATTTATTTAAAAAACAGAAAGGAAAAATATGATGGGAACATTACATGGCTTTTTATACAGGACGTCAAATTCATGTGATCAACAAAAAAAGCGGTTGCCCGATTGCCCACACGACATTAGATTGCAAACATGAAAGGACATTGAAAACACGTTTAATCCATTCTTTTTTTCGCAGATTTTCTTTCTTTCGAATTTTTTCTAATTTTCTCCCAAAAAATACGAGTTTTAAGGCTTCTGTCCTTAATCGGTGAAACGTTAACCGTCAATATTTGGCTGAGAATAGAACATGTTGTATTAACCGTAAAAAAGACAGATTCCGTTGTCGGTCAACGTGTTTTTACAAATTTAATTGGAAGTATGGTTTATGGCGTTTTCGATTAGCAGATTCTGAGCAAGCTCGGTAGCAGACTAGATCAAGGTATTCTCGAGCAGATTTCGAGCACTTATACTTGGGAGTCGAGCATTTCTAAAAAAATATAAAGTATGAAACAAATTAAAATTAAGTTTTGTATATTCTCCTTAACTTGACGCTGCCCTAATATATTTGTGACCAAATGAAATTCAAGAAATTAAACACAATTTTGTTAGCCTTAGCCTCAAAAGAGCAATTCAAAAATAGCTACGTTCGATAGATCACAAAATGACTCGAAAACTGTTCTTTTAGTGCTCGCACACAGATTACCTTAGTGACTCGAACACGCAACTCTTTTTCGAGCAGTTCCAAAAAAAATCCAAAAATAGCATGCCAGTCGAAAACGCTTTTAACGTCCTCCCAATCAATGACACTGACCGACAGCAATTTTGTTATTGATGATATTACCACCTGTTTAGAACTTGGCGTCGCTGATCTAAAATATCTAAGGGGTTTGACTAGATTCCATTTAACCCTGGAGACACAAAAAAAAAATTCTAGACCAAGAACAGTATAATCCTTTTTCCTTGATTAGCTCAAGAACTAGAGCGAGTCTAGCCAAACCATTTGCAGATTCTAAATTAGCAACGTCAGATTATCTTTCGTCAGTTTACAATATACAAAAATCGTCAGTTTACAATATATTTGACAATACCGAATTTTTATCGAGAATAAATCAAGATAGCGAGTAACGGTTAGAGGCAAAAATGTAGAAATTCTCATTTTTTTCACTTTATCTCAGATATAGTACTCAGCAGTTGGTCTTCGAGATAATCGCAAAAAATTAAATTTTTGAAAAATTTAATTTTTTAGTATATTTTGAGAAAGTTTTAAGATGTTGAGTTCTAGTAAAATTGCAAAAAATTTATTACAGTGGAGCTTCGATAAGTCGAACTTCGATTACTTGAATACCTTGATAACTCGAAGTTTCATTTTTTATTCCCCTTGAACTGTATGTCTATCTATATATATAAAATCGTTTAACTTGACTGACTCGTCAACGCCCAGCTCAAACTCCTGAAGCTAGAAACTTGAAACTTTCACAGTATGTCCCAACCATCACGTAGGCGCTCACTAAAGTGGGGGTTTCCGAAATTTTACCGCTAAGGGGGTAAAGGGAGTTTGGGTGTTTATAAACCGTGATTTTCGCCATTAATCCTGCTCAATATGAGGCTGAAAAGTTTCACTCGGGGGTTTTCGGGGTCGTTGATCACGAATCCGGTGTTAGATTTTCAAAATTCGGAACGGAAGGTCCTGTAAGAATAACGCAAATATCCTTTTTCCTATTTTTCCCGGGGAAAAATGGCATTAGGGGGCGGGTTTGCAAGCTAGTATAAAATAAACCTCGATAACTCGAAACTTTTTTCGATCCCGTCAGTTTCGACTTATAAAGGTTCTGCTGTCAACTTTTGTCACACATGAACTATTGAGAAAAAAAACCAATCGTCGAACAAAAGATTTTAAACCAAACAAAAAAGATTTTAATTTCCGTCTTTTAAAAGGATTGAGCTCGAGAATTCCTTTCCCCTTCCCCTATACAAATGGATTTTTTAAAATCAAAATTTGTTATGTCCTCATATAGAGTATTTGACGATTGTCCTCTGGCAATTGTAGTTTTTCTCCAATTGACTCGAACATGCTCGGAAAAATTTTTTAGACGAGAATTTAAAATTGAATTTGCGGAAATTTTTCTGAAATCATACCAATTTTTTTAAATAACAAATTTCATGAATTTACATGTGAAATGATGTGCTGAGAGCAAAACTTTAACTTGCAGAACTCGCCGCAAATTCGCAAAAAAATTGCGAATTTTCGTCTGTGAAAACAACCCATAAAAGATCAAAAATTTATTTTTAGATAAAGGGACTGTCCATAGAATAAGTCACGCTAGTTTTATGCTTTTCGGATACCCTTCTGCCCGGGGCACTTTTCTTCGACTTTTTGTATAGATTTTCGTACCACCGGCACACTACTATAAACTCCGGTCCCCTAAAAGAGTGACGTATTTTATTGACAGCCCCTATTGATTTTTTTTAATATTCTTACCTTTCATTAAAGTTTTGAAAAATTGCTCTTTTGTACAAGTTATAGAAATGATCGCCATGTGTAACTGTGCCTCTCATAGAAGTCATTTTTAGTGAATTCGAATTAAACAGACAATCCACTAAATCCTTGACAAATTCTACATCATCTCCGCTTATTACCAAGCAAATTTCCATTATTTCATTGACGACTTTTTTAACCGTTGCATCAACATCAATGGCTACAATGTCATCAAAGCAATTTTGTTTTAGTCCCATAAAGAGTTGACTAAAAATACTTCTTGATGATCTTTTGTAAAAATCGATTACCTCATTTGGAGGATTCAGTAGTTTTATGTTAGCAAAGAAAAATTCGAGTCCAATAAGATTTTTCTCATACGGCTGAGTTGATTGAGTAGTACGAGAAGTGAATAAGTCTGCTGTACTCTCTTTTATCGAAGTCAAACGATCCACTAGTCTTTCAAGAATTGTCACTTGCAATTCTCTATTAAAGTCTTTATCGCTGAGATATTTATGTGTCGTTTTTAATAATTCTTTAAGGCGATCTGGGAGATTCTTGGAGAATTCATCGGATTTAGAATCTATTCCTAATTCTCGTGGTTCAAGAATCAATTGACTCGCGAGTTTAATTAGTGCTGGTTTATTGTCATCGAAGAAATCTGTTGGGTATTGTGATTTACATCCCCGCTTTAGGGAACAAATTAAAAACTCCACTATTCGAATAATTATTATCGATTTTATGTTTGATATTTTTACCATCTCTTCGGCATTGAATTGCATTATACTCTCAGTAGTGTCATTCATACTGTCTATTCCTATGCCAAGGCAAATATCGTATGGCCTTTTCCAACAAATGTTGGTTAAGAAATATGAAATAACCTTGAAAATATTCGTTTGTTCAAATAGAGAGATTGGATTTGGGTGGCAGTTGCTGTTTAGTAGCCAACAGTAATTATCGAGCGCTTGAAAAACATATTCTAGCCAGTTATATATTCCAGTTATGGCTAAATTCGGTGTGCTTTTCAAATGGCTTAAGTCAGGAAATGCTGCAATCCCAGTTTCATCATTAAAATCACCTTCACAGATTTTTCTCAATAGTTGTTGATTTCCATGATCAGTAAAATATCGATGAATTGTTGTGATGTTTGTTAATTTTACTGCTAGAGTTTCAAACATTTCCTTGCATTTATGGCGATAGTTCATTAATTTCGTACCGCATTCATTAAGCAAAAACTGAACAACTTCACTGAGAGTCCCAATTTCAAATGTATTTGGCAATTTACGCCTGTTACTCCGCTGGTGATATAATGAATTCCTGTCTTTCAGTACCCGAACAACGTGATTTAGACTTTTCGAAATTTGATCAAGATCAGAGTTTTTTGCTGTTAACGTAACCGTACTAAACTCTTCGGTTAGTTTGTAACTGGAGCAGAATGTGTAGAGTAAGTCGACAAAAAATACATCGCAGAGAAACTCCTCTTCGCGAATAATCGTGTACAAGTTATTAAACGCTATCGCAGCGCTATTCCTCTTCGATTGACTGGAATCGAGACAGTAAAGGCTTAGCTGGTACAGAATTTTCTCAATACTTAATGGCGAAGCAGCCAACTGTGCATCAGAGGCTTTCTGCTTGATACTCCAATCGACGAGTTCACGTAAATTTATCGCCGCAAGATCTCGCAGCATGCAATTCTCATAGCTCGAAATGCCTCTCATCAAGGATTCTATCAAGTACTCTGCACCTTCGTGTAGATTCTCGTGTTTCGACATAAAGTGCATGATTTGCTTTAACAACGGTTTAAATATCTCCTGAACAGTTGCATCACCATCTGCTCCAAGGAGAAGCATTTTGAATGACAATTCCTTCCAAATTTCAGTTTTATGTTTTCTTGTCCCAAGAATGAACAGAATTATTCCATGGAGCAACTCACAGGCGGCGATTTTCGTTGGACGATCTTGAGAAGTTAGCGCTAAATCACAAATTCTTGGCAAAATAGAATCCAAATAAATGTTTAAAGTTATTTCCGGTACAACCAACAGCATCCGAAGATGTTGATTTGCATCCCACTTCACCAAATCTTTTTTGTAATTCTCTGATATTATAAACGCAGCATGATGTGGATCTAATTTACCCAAAAATAAAGCGATTCGCTTTTGAATACTCATCAATTCATCATTATTAAGTCGCGTGGATTTCTTCACTGCACGACGTTTATTATTCTTGGTACGAACGATTTGCACTTCAATATCCGCCTTCTGACTCTGCAAATAACAATCCAAAAGTGGCAACACTTGTTTGTAGAAGATTTTCAAATCATTTGTACTTTCAAAGAAATAATCAGCGATATTCTCCAACCCATTAATCGCCAAACGTGCCAAATCTATCGCACTTTGTCCTAAATTCAAAGCAATCTGGAATACTGGAATTAAATCGATTATGAATTCCTCGTAAAATACCACTGGATAGTTAAGAATCAATTCAAGGTACGAAATCTGTAGCTCATTCGATGATCGTTGACATTTTATGATAATAGCTTTTAAAAATGATTTGATTTGTAAATAAAAACTGTACGTGTGTGGGTGATTTTGATCTTTGAAATAATCCAAATTATTCGCCAATGTTAAACCGACATCCAAGAGTTTTAAGAATCCACTTATCAAAGGATTTTCGATCGCCAATTCAATCATTTTTCGACAATATTCAACGATCCACAATCTAAAATACTCTTTATCGAAGTTACTTTTCAATATATCTCGATAGAAATCGATAATGTTGAAGAATATATGAAAATCATTTTCATTGACTGGTTTTAGATCGATATTCGGATCACAAAAATACAATTCTTGAGTTTTTCCATTTGCATCGGCGAATAGTCTCGGTTGTGTTTGCAAATTTAATGTGGACGTGATTAGGAATAGTGTTGTCATAAGTTGATCAAAGACTTTCTTCGAGATTATTTTTTGATCGGCAGTTGGGTTGGGAATTGTCAGGAAACCCCTCCAAAGTGGAAGGAAGTTTTTGTATGTGATGTTTTCTTTCCAATCCATGCCTTGCTTCCAACCTTGTTTAGCTTCGAAGACTAGTTTATGTTGGCAAGCCCAAACTACTCCTTGGAATATGATCTGCGAAACAAAATTACATTAAAATTACATGAAGAAAATACATAGGGTAATTATTATTCGATTAAATAATAAAAAACCAAATAAAGAAAAAAAAATGCTCTTGTATATTTAGTTTAAAAAGCTAATTGACTAGACATTGGCTGGGTTCTAGCAAAAGGGCGCCCATAGAGGACATTTAGAGGTTCGCTGCATCAAATTCGGGCCTCACAAACGGCAAAACATGAAGATACGCTTCTCTGGCAAATGTTAGTTCAATTTAAGGACGTATTTAACCTTGACAATTAAAACACAGAAAAATGAATTACATCAGCGTGTTTGTAATGATGAATCGACCTAATTTTCTGCCTGTGGACACGATACCTTTAAAACGAATTAAGCCTGAGTTACATTGCGACGACAGCGACACGACAACGTTTGAAAAATTGAACTTTTGTCGCGACGACATCGAATGACAGTTGAATTGTTTGGTTAGGTTAATTGTGTTTGAGTTGCTCTCTTTTGGTGAAAAATTGGCAATTTTATCAAAATGCAGAGATTATCCATAGTAGCATATAAAAATATTTTCTTTACTTTCTGCACTCTCATCTTTTACTTTCAAAAAAATTTGTTAGGTTATGGGATTGTTTGTCGCGTGCTCGCAGCTCTGGTAATGTAACTTGGATGACGATAACGGCAATGTCGCGCGACTCTCGTCGACGTCTCGTGTCGCCTTGTCGTCGCAATGTAACTCAAGCTTTAGACTAGAGCCTTGAAATTTGGCACAGCCGTTTTAATGGGAGGTTGAGTTCGTTAACGGACAAAATCAGACCGAAGGAGCTCCTACAAACAGAACTGTTTTTTGCGATTTTCTTGAAAACGGTACGTCGTGTCGAAAAAGTTATAAAGACAACATCACTCAATCGGAATGGTATAATGAAAATGAATATATTTGAAAGTTTGAAGTCATGACATATTTCACGATCGCCTGGCAATCGTAGTTTTCATTATGTTTTAATTACCCCGATTCTTATGGTCGTGTCGTTTTCGACAAAATTCGTTTTGCGTGTTATTGTTGGTAGAAAAGCCCTAACAACACGTAAAACGACTCTTGTCGACAATGACACGACTATCAGAATTGGGGTGAATAAGAAAATTTCCTGCGGCGTAATTTTTTTTGCATACCGAAGAACAAAGATACCCTTTTTATCTAGATAATCTCAAACAAAAAATCAGACAAAAAATTTAGACTTCGGTTTGAATGGTCTTTCAAAATTTCCAAGCACACAAAAATGGGTTTTCATAAATTTTTTAAAGGGAGGGGCACACGGATTTATATCCAACAATTTTTTTTCTTTTTAAATTAAGCAGTACTTAATTTGTTATATGAATTTCAGCAGTAATTAATTTGTTATATGTGTATTTATATACTCTATATGAGAATCATATATTTTCGCATGTCTGCCCGTCTGTTTTTCCGTAAACACCATAACTTTCGAAAGGATTGAGCTAGAGGTTTGAAATTTTATACAGTTGCGCTTCTAGCAAACAGCAAAGTTAAGTTCTTCAATGATATCGTACAGATATCGTACTACTAGATCGCGGCACTCGAACAATTCCATAGCAAAAATATGGGACTATGGTTGTCTCATTTTGTCTTCGAATTTTAGTGATGTCAGACGTTCGAATCAACAAACTCAATAACACTTGAATTATATGTTTTACGTCGAACTCATAAGACTTATACACGGTTTAGGGAATTGCATATTAATGTATGTGGCAGCTGTGAATATTAACATGAATAATCGGTATAGGGATTGAATAATATTCCGTCAGGGACCTGCATAAGCATTTTTTTCCAGAATTTTAATTTCCCAGAATTACTAGCTTTGTCCCTTTTTTTCGTCATAGCTTTTTGACGTTTCAGTGGCCCATTTGAGATAGCAAATGGCTTGATCTAGTAGCAGAGAACAAATAATCTAGAGAATAAACTCTTAGAACAAATTTTTGACAAATTTCCCCTTCGAAGGGGGGAAAATGTCCCTATCATTCACTAGCTACGGCCTAAACGTTAATTACTTTTAGACTAGGGAGCACGAAGCAGAGAGAACATTTTCTAATCATTTTCATCGTATCTATTCAATGAGATGGAGGAATCGAATGGATAATTTTTTCCGTGTTACATCGGATCCTCTTGCTTCATCTCACAGTGGAAAAATTTTCTCTAAAAATTTGTTCTAAGAGTTTATTCTCTAGATTATTTGTTCTCTGCTAGTAGTAGGATATCTGTGATCGGACCATTCTTTCCCCCCACCACCATACAAACGAAACAGGTTTTTGCAATTTTCTCTAAAACGGCGTCATATTGAAAACATTATAAAAGTAAAATGGGTTTAGAATATGATTTTACACAATTTATCTACACATCAAAATCCAGTTGGACTTCCCCCTCGCTCATACAAATGGAAAAGTTTTTTCTCTATTTTCTCGAAATCATAGTATCGAAAAATTAATGAAACGAAATGTGTTTAAAATACGATTTTACATAACTGTTCCATACAACAAAATCCAATCGGACCAAGCCTTCCCCCCTCCCCTTCCCATATAAATGATTTTTTTCATAAAAGATTCGTCGGCTCTGATTAGAGTATTTATCGATTGCCCCCTGGCAATTGTTGCTTTTCGTATGTTTAACTAGATATCCTCGTAATGATAATAACTCAAAAAGGTTGTAAGTCAGGTTACCATACTCTTGCATGAAGGCGTCGAAATGCAGTTAATCGTAAAAGAAATAGTTTTTCTTACTACGTAAAATTATAATGTGTGCTCTTCATGTGCTCTTTAAATTGCATAAGAATTTTGGTAAAATGTTTACTCTTCAAGTTTTTGCGACCAAGAGATGATAAAAAAAATACAATTTACTCACCTTGCTTAGCAGATCATCAAGCATAGTGGCATCAATTTGAAAGAAATTCAGGAACGCGCATGACAAAGAACGAACAATTTGCGATGTCCGATATGGCGACAGAAAGTAAAAATATTTAATTAGCGAAATCATAATATTTTGTAAATTTCGAAGCAGAATTTGTCTGGCTTGAATCTCCTGAGTTTGAACAATAATTTGTGATAATGCCAAAATATAGTCATGGAAATGCTCCAAAATATTCCGTAGTTCCTTTGGCTCTGTCGCTGATATTAGCTCAGTTCGCTGTATAACCAATAGTGTCAATTGATTCAACATTGCAGGTAAGAACTTCTTACATGGACCCGCCATTAATCCAAATCCTCGTATAGCGACGCGTGACTCATAAGCCTCAGAGTTTGGCGATTCCAATATTTGTTTGAAATACGATGTAAATCTTTGTGTCATTCGCTGTTTAGTTTCCGTAAATTCTTCGTCAATCATTAATTGCTCTCCCATGACTCTGAAAAATGTATTTAAGGCTTCAATACCTCTTCGACGATCGTCAATTGCTGACATTTTTATCCATTTGTTTAAGCAATCAAACCAAAATTGAAAATCATTGAATATCTTTTCGCAAAACAGTAATGAATGATAAGTGAAAATATCCACAGCAATCCGGAATGGTTCCCGTTTTTTAAAGTCATGTGGATCGGATAATTTCTTAACAATCATGTATAGTTCTTGGCATAAACGTTTGTCTGTTTCTGGACTAGGAGCGAAATTGTATAAAAACATATTTAGACCTTCCAGCGCTCCGGATATTGCAATGAAATGTATCTGAAAATATGTTAAAATATTAAAACTTTCCTTATCGAACACATTTCTTATTTGATTTATAGGCATGTTATGACAGTCAAAATGGTGTGAAACTTTAACCAATGACTTTCATAAAAGCATTATGAATTACATCTTCTGCATCCATTGTGACAATTTCAATGCCTTTAAAGAGTACACCCCTGATTGCAACTGAGTTCTCATAGCCAATTTCATCTGGAACAAATTTTGCAATTACTCCCAATAAGATGTACAGCTCCTTAGCAACAGTTCCTGGTATTTTCAATTTGATGTATAATATTTGCAGTACTTCTTGTAATATTTCAGTGATATTCGCTAATTTCAAATCATTTAGAATCAATTGTTGCATGATATTAATTGCCCTTTCCTTTTCTTTTGCTGACGTATTCATCGATAGAATTATTTCCATACAACACTGTTAGAAAATGAAAACGTTTATTGATTAAATCTGTCTAAATAGTGAATTTTCCAAATTAATATTCGTATTTACCTGAGAAATCGGATCAGCATAATCAGATAAATCTAATTGTTTGCCATATTGCTCCAAAAGCTTTTTATATAACGTAAGTAATATAACGTTGCTTTCCTTAAAGGTTTTATTGTGATCTTTGATTGATCCACGGAGAAATGACAGAGTTCCGACTTCATAGTCGAACAACTTTTGCAGTGCAAATTCTAAAAAAAAACGTGTTTTTAAGAATTATTTTCTTGTTTTGTTTTTTGAAGACAAAGTTTTAAGACTGTTTATTTAGTCACACTTAATTTTATAGCTATAAACTCCAGTGATGGTTCTAGCAAGGTTTTTCGCCGGTAGACGAAGGGTTAATGCAAATATCTCGACAATGAATAAAGAAACCGAATAACGGTAAATTACAAATTCCTGGGAACTGCAATTTTCTTCAATTTAGCAAAAAAAAACTATTAGATTCCGAGAAATTTGCAAAAAAATGTTTGAAAAGCTTTAAATCTTAAAAATATGTAGAGTTATGATACAGTCGACCCCACTTTACGCGGTTAATTGGTTCCTTGTAATTGGACCTTAAGCCCAATTCAGACTAACTATTACGTTTACGATTGAGCTTCCTTGACCAATGAGATCAAAGCTTCCATTTTTTACGTCGAGAAGCTTCAATCGTAATCGCAATCGTAATCACAATCGTAATCACAATCGTTAGTCTGACACCGCGTCTTGATTTGGGATTTTTTATCGCAGAGATTTTTGATTGACCAATCAGAGCTCGAATTGACGGCGAGAAAAAATCCCAGAGATAAATTTCTTGAAATCTTGCAATTGCAAAATTTCTTGGAATTTCTCAATTCAAGATGGCGGAATCCAAATTCTCCCGACAAGTAGTTGCGAAAATAACTAATTTTTACAAACAATACCATACAAAAAGCTTTGGAAGAGAATAAATAACATTAAGAGGTTTTTCTTTTCGTCTATTCTTCTGTTTCAGCCTTTTCAATTTCACGTATTGCATTAATTGCGAGAGCGGCGACTATGTGTTTTCTTTTCATCGCCATTTGAGTACTAAAATTTCAAGAGATTTTCGGCCCAGCTGTCAAAAAAATCTCATTGCGGTGAGATATTTCTTGGGATGAAAAATTGTTAATCAAGACGCGGTGTGAATTGGGTTTTAGTGCCGTATCACACTGACGATTGCGATTACTATCAAAACTTTTAACGATAGGGACATGAAAACTTTGATCTCATTGGTCGAGAAGCTTCAATCGTATTCGCAATCGTTAGTCTGAATTGGGCTTAAAGCCGTTTGTGCGTAATATTAAAGATTTGATAACTAAAGATAAGAAACATAATTTTTTATATAACTAAAATGTATGGAAAATACTGAAGAATTATGAATCCCAATCAAGTAACGCATTTAATTTAAATTTTTTGAGTTTAGCGTTAAAATATAATGGAAAATAATAATTTTGAGTGGCATAATAGTTTCCGTTTCCGTTGTCGGATTTTTTTGGGACCCCAAAATTTGTTCTCGGATTCTTATCTTTATTTACCTAATCTTTCGTACTATTGTTAAAAAATGAAGTTGTACTTAGCCTACGCAAATCGCTGAAATTCTGACGTAAATAATTTGTTAGACATAACACAGGGACTACATTGACTTTTATTTCTGGTAAACCAGCTGGTAAGCCTTTTAGTCGCAATCTGTCAAATTTGTTTGGTGGGCAAATTCTGGTAAAACAGTTCAGTAGGCGAAATGTTAGAGAATAGGTAACAACAGATTATGATTGCCAAAATATTGGCTTTAAAACAACTACAAAAGAACGAATCCACCCTCTGCCTTCTCAAATCAACTCTCTTGTAATGGTTAAAATGTGCATTCCATTCAAAATTTCATTTCTCGTAAAATAATAATAAGCTCCCATCTATTTTTTCTCGAAAATTCAGTTTCCGCCATTTTAATTTGGTTGCCTGTCAAAATCTGGTATACCAGCGCTGTCTACGAAAATGGTATACCAGCACTGTCTTACCAGAAAAACTGGTAAACCAGATTGGTCCACACTGGCTTTTTAGCAAACAGTTTTGCTGGTACACCAGAAATAAAAGTCAATGTAGTCCCTGTGTAAGTTGCTAAGTTTAGTTGGCGCAAACGGCACTAACTCAGTAATTTTTAAATCTTATCTGACAAAAATGCATGTTAATAAATCCACTCCAATCGAATTAAAGCGCCGGGGAAAGGCTTTTTATTGGCGGGATCTCGAGGTCGATTTATTTAATACAATGCTTTCTGTGCTACGTACAATGCTTATTGCGCTAGTAAATACTCTAATGATGCAAATGATTTGTTTGTGGTCCAGTAAAAACCGGCGTAGGAGTAGGCAAAAATCTTAAATTGATAATATCGATATTTACTAATAGAATAAAATGCTTAAAGCATTAAAAAAACAATGAAAACAAACCGAGTTCTCTGGTTGAAAGTTCATTATCAAAAAAATCTCGAACATCCTCAATACACTGTTTTGTACGGCTTGGATTTCTGGATCCTAAATATCCCTTTAACTTATCTAACTCAAGAATTTTAGCCGTCATTTTTTATATTTTCGCGAAACTTCATAAAACTCTCATACGAATTTCACAACAAATAACTGGACATACAAAATAGCCGGGAATTTACGATGTTCCATACTGCCAGATGATAGTTTTTGCTTTGGCGAGACTAGAGAGCCTTTATGAATTTAGAGTTGAAAAACTTTTTAAAAATTTGATCATTTATTACAAATAATTGCCAAAATAACTGAAATCGGTTAATATAAGTAGAAAACCCATGGCTGATGTATGAAATTGGAAAGTCGTAGTTTTTTAATAAATTGAAAAATTGTTTATATGGAGAAAAAGTGGTAACTGGCATAATAGACTAGACTGTTCTAATTGAAGTTAATAGACCTACTCAGTAGGATTTGAATGAAACTATCAGGAGAACCAGGCTTTAACCATAATGTTAACCCCAGGTTTCGTTTTTTCTTACCCTTGCTAATCCTTGTACGATTAAGGTCCCATTAAAATAGATCGGAACTACCAATTGAAGCATTTGTTTAAATTGGTGCTATTAAGAAATCCGAATTTTGTCAAAATTCTCTAATTTTCCTCAACGGAGAATATTGAAATAAATCACGTTATTCGCTGGGATAGCCCTGGATTTAAATTTGTTGTCCAGATTTTTTTTTAAATTCGTGTAATAAATTTTCACACGCAAGAAAAAAACGATAAATGTGAAAAACGTACTCTATATCGGATGGAGATTGCTCTGAAGCACTTTTTTTTCGACTGCGGCAGATTTTTTCAACAATTTTTCATAAAAGGTGAACTATCTGAAAAAAGTTTCGTCTGCGGCGCATGTCTCATTATTGTTTTTATACGCTATATGATATATCATATAGGAATATATTAAATTTACAGCCGTATTCTGGCGTTGTGATACTTAAGTCACAAGTCCATACAATTTGAGGCGCTTGTGACCGAGTTGTGACTAGTGACCGTAGCTAGAATAAGGCTGTTAGTATACCATTTGTAACGCATCGAATCATCGGACACAAAAATGAACTACACAAGGGTGTTAGGGATGATAAAAGATTTTGATTTCCGCATGTCCGTCCGTCTGGCTGTTTGTCTAAAATACCATAACTTTCGAAAGGATTGAGCTAGAGACTTGAAACTTTGTACAGTTACGTTTCTCGTTAATTGCAAAGCTAAGTTCTTGAACGAGCAAAATCGCACCATCCAATTAAACCACTGCTTCACCACCCCCTCCCATATCAATGGAATACTTTTTTCTTATTGTCTCAAAATCGTATCGAAAAATTTATAAAGTTGAAATGTATTTAGAATACAATTTTACATAACCATTCCATACATCAGAATCCAATCGAACTACTCCTTTTCCCCTCTCCTAAATAAATGGATTTTTAAATAAATGGACATTTGTTTGTCATCATATCAAGTATTTGAAGATTGGTTCCTGGCAATTGTAGCTTTTCCTATGTTTATCATTGGATAGCGTACTCTTTAGAGCACATATGACATCAACATCTGCACAATAATTCTTGCGTCTGGCTCCCTTTCGTGTTATATTTTATACCGGCGAATGAATTTTAATGTAATTAAATACGAAAACACCACTTAAGACGGTAAATTTTTTTTTATTATATTTAATAACAATATTCCGTGTATAAAAGTTTCAGTTCATGTAAACTAATTGCTTTAAGGGTTTTAGGCACTTTTTGTTTACATGAAAAAATTCATTCCAACATAAGTACTCAATAATTTTGGGGTTGATTAATATAATTTTAAAATTCACAGCTCCGTTTTAAAACAATATCATGGTGACTAACATTTTTTTTTCCTTAAGTACAAGAGTCATTTAATTTTTTCGATTTATAAATTCTAAAGATAAAATTGTTCGACTATGGCCAAATGTCTTTTTCTCTCATTGAAAATTCCCCAGTTACATTAGAAGAGATTTTGGGTATAAGTTCTGTTTGATATAATCGTTTATAATCTCTTCAATTTTTTCAGCAGTCAATTTCGGATATCGTAGTACGTAACCAAGTGATTTTAGTTTCGAATTATCTAAATTAATATGTTTGTGGTAGAGTTGCTCCTCGTCCATATAGGGAGTTAGAGGTGTATTTAAAATTCCATCCTTTTGGCATATTGTCGCCCATGGTCCCATATGTTTATCATTGATTTCTGAGATTACGTCTGACATGTTCATCTGCAATTACGGAAAAACAATATTGTAATTTCTGCCAATAATGATAAAATCCCTACCTTAGTTATACTCGATAAAACCACTCCCCAATAATCCACTTTAATACCAAAAATATCAGCCAATATTTCACTAATGGATCCTTGAGTCGATTCTGAATCATCAACTAGATTAATTGTTTCACCAAGACTTTTTGAATTGGTGGACAATTCCCAAATTGCGTTGACGGCATCAAAAACGTGTATTGTATTTAATTTTAACTCTTCGTTCCATAATAATTTCATTGGTTCACCTAAGGACTTGTAGAGTGATGCAATTAAAATTCTCGGCACTAGAATTAAATTGAATTTTACAGAGTTTAACTGATTTCTATGCGTGCAAAAGTAGAAATATAATCCTTACCTAATCCTCGCTTGTCTCCTAACCCGTAAACAATTGGTAACCGTAAAATAGTGTAATTTAAATTCGTAATAGATGGAAGATCAGATTCAATTTTGAGCTTATATTTAGCCATTTGGGTCCACGCGTCCTTTGCATTTTCCTTAGCCGGAGATTTATCACTTGAGCTCATGTTACCAGAACTTAGCTCGATATAACGTTCTGCCCTAATGTTTGCCGCTTCATTGGCGCAATTCATACTTAACTTATAGATTCCTTCCAAGTATACCGCATCGGATTGATTGGGCCTTGTTTCGGCAGCGCAATTGACAACAATGTTCCAATCTCCGGAGTCCGTTGGACTAAATGCATTCTTGCAGGATGCTAAAACGAAAAAAAATTTGATTGTTCGAGTTTCGAAGAGGAAACCGATAATTACCAGGGTTTATCAGATTGGAACTGAAAAACTCAACTATTGTGTTATCAAATGCAGCAGCATGATCAGCGTTCAGCCATGCCATTTGCGGGGGTGTTTTATCTACAACTCGGATTTTACTCGCCAAGTTGTTCGTGACCAGGAAATGCACAAGATTCCGTCCTACGAATCCACACCCTAAAATTTTGATGTATATCATAAGTATACTGTGCGGATTGCATGGACTCTTTAAGATAGTTTACTTACCGCCTAAAATTAGCACTTTTGGTTTATCTGCCATTGCAAATGACTGAAAAATGAGGTAAAATATTCTTAACTTAAAGAAACCACCCAACACAAAGGGCTGTCAAGCAAGTTCGGGTTGCCTGATTGGTGAATGTTGTGTCACCCGGCCTTTGAACAATGAAGTGTTTAGATCGTCCGCTTCTTCTAAGGTCCCATTGAGACGATCAAATGACACCCAGAAACTTTGACTTAAATAAGTGCCTGTTTAAATGAGAGATTTTTAATCGCTTAGTCGCGTGATTAAAAATTTGCGGCGACTAAAAAATCGCTATACTGTTTACATGAGTGATTAAAATATCGCTCTAGTAATTGTTTTGAGTGCTGAGTAATTTCAATCGAAATGGAAGTCGAGTAAAGCCGGCTATACATTATGGGACTTGTTGTACAACTTAGTTCGGTTGTAGGCAATGTTGGATCGTGTATGGGTCGGTTGTAGTATCAAATTTTAGTTTCGACAAAAATCAAAACCATGTTGATTTTGCCTCCGCCAAGACAAGTTGTATAACATGGTTTAAGCACAAATAATATACAGATGAACAGAGCTCAAAGAAAACCATGTTATATGAAACCAAATCAAGCGAGCTTTTTTTTTTTTTTTTTTATTTATTTATTTATTTATGTACATTAGTTTACATTTATGATACAAATAAGAATTTCAAAAAAAATCCCGTAAGGCAGAATGCAACCCGAAAAACTTTTTCCTCTGGGAGAGACTTGTCTTCGGTTCTTTTGAGATGATTTCAAGCTTTTGTAAACTTGTTTTATACAACCCCACCGCCGCGCCAATCATACAAAAAATTCAACACATTTATTACATTCACTTGTGTGTGTGTTCGGCATACGATTTGACGAGAAACTATCTCTCCACTCTCGCTCAAAATTTAAGTCAAAAGCTTTTGTCGGCTGATCTTCTGTCGGCTGATTTGGTTTCATATAACATGGTTTTCTTTGAGCTCTGTTCATCTATATATTATTTGTGGTTTAAGTCTCATAATGTATGGCCGGCTTTAAACATCGCTTTACCACTTCTAATCCAAGATGAAGGTAAAATGGAGAATTTCGCTTTTTGCATAATTTTTGTATACAAGTCCACTCACTCATACATCAGGGGAAAATCGCGTGACAAAGCTATGTCGGTCGCGTTTGACCTGCGACTATCGTTAGCGATTTTTTTTTGTCGCTGCGACTGAATAGCTCATGTAAACACTCCAATAAGCGGCCGTGAGCATAGCAACTGAGATATTTTGTTAACCGCGCGACTGAAGGACTAAAAATCGCTTATATAAACAGGCCCTAAGAGTGTAGTCAATCTGAATTCAGTTTTGGCACGATTTTTCAGAAATTTTTCTTATAATTATATAACTAAAAATAACAAATATACTAAAAATAACAAATATACTAAAAATAACAAATATAACCTTTTAATATGGAAATATTGCTTGTTACTTGACTCTCTTCATATGTAGGCTAACTACTTTGGACGACACACACACAAAAAACATGCCGCACGGAAAACGATTCGAAAATAGTTATCCTCTGTCGAAGAGTCGATTATGGTGGATCTCCATTACTGAAGCATTCGACGTGTGCAAAAAATTGCATATAACTAGAAAGAGACAAATCTCTGTAATTGTCAGTGGGAAAGACAGAAGACGAACGCGATGTTTTTATAGGTAGTTTTATAGGATATACGTCATAGGAATTTGAACCTTATTCCATGACCACAACACTCAACTTTCAAACATTAGCTAGACTTTAAAAAAATCTCCCAACCGTGTGACAGTTGACATCGTCTTTAAATATTGTAATAAAATGGATTCGGATAGCAAAAAATTACTAATCGATATAATTTTCGATGAAGATAGCACAAGTGACAGTGACAATGAAGACCGTGTCGTAAAAAAAAAAGAGAAAGTTCTGGGTTAATGAATATTACAAGGATCGGGACATAAATGGGGCATTTGTGAGCGTTTTTGGAGCATTACGTTGTATACGCGATCCGAGTTTCTTCTGCAAATATTTGCGAATGACGGCCACACAATTTGAAGAGCTTCTCCAAATGGTTGGGCCATTAATTGAGAAGCAAGTAGTGATGCGTAATTTTACAGCAGTCAAACAAGAAATGTCAAAACACAACTTAAATGTATTGGACCTCACTATTTGTTTGTGTGAGTTTAATTTATAGTTGCTCACGATCTTTATAGGAAAAGTTAAAGTCGTTCAACTTCATCTACAAACGCGACATCTGGCGACGTGTGCATCCTATAAAAAAACTACAAATGCGACGTATTGCATTTTTTTTGCACACGTTGTTCTCTCTCTTTTTTACGAAGGCCTTTTTACGTAAGTGTGTCTCTATATTTTTGCACACGTCGAATGCTTCAGTAATGCAGGTCCACAATAAAATGTTTATTGTGGAGGCAATTCTCCTTCTGTATAAAGGCACTCTATTCTGGAATAAGAATTTTATTTTCGATTTTTCCTGAACATTGGCAGCACCAGCTGGAACTTGGAAGTGGAAGATCAAAGTAACTCGGTGAAATCATTCTTCGGTGCTTCGTCAGTTACAGAAAAAAACAGTTTTCAGTTGTGAAATTTTTAGAAGTTCCTCCCGAAAGTTTTGTTTTTGTTTAGTTGTGGAAAATGTCGCATTTACTTTCCGTGCCGTTGAAAAAGCCTTCCGAAGTCGATGTGGCGAAACCATTGAAAAACCTGATACAAAGTTCGTACAGTAATTCCGCATCCGACCGAATTGATTATTCTGGTCCCGTCAACGAATTCAGCAAGCTCCGGAATTCTGCGGTATGGAAATTCTTTGAGAAGACGGAGAGCACCTTGGAGGTTGTCTACGGGTAAAAATATACGAAACAAATTACTTTGTCCAAGCCATCCATTAGATAATTCACCGCAATTAATTGAATAAAAATGATTCATACCCTCACCAATCAAGACAAAACAATCTAACTACGTCATCGCTTTTTGTAACTCGCAAAATAATTAAATCTTTTCAATTCTGTTGCAGGTATTATGATCAGTTGGTCGGTTTGGAGACGAAAATTCCAGTCCAGGAACTGTCCATACCGTTTAAATGGAAGGATGCTTTTGACAAAGGATCGATCTTCGGTGGACGAATGAGCCTAAGTAATTTCAATATTTTCATTGTCTCTTGTGTTGTTGAGGACTGTTAGGTATTTCGTTTTTGGGGTAACTTCTGTACTGCATTATTCAGTCAAAAAGTCAAGTGTTTTTCTTATCTCGATTATTATCTGAGCTTATGTGAATCATGGATGTCCAGATTTAGTAAAGTTTAGACCATGGGCGTAATTAGCCTCAATTGTTAGAGGGGGCTAAAGCCCCTATTAATTCTGGGCACATTTTTTTATAATTTAAAAGTCTTAAAAATAGCATAAACGCCATATGCTGTATTATGTTTCCCCGAATTTAAAAAAACCCTGCGGACGTCCTTAAATAGAGGACAGCGTACTGGGAAAAAGAAGGCGGGTGCATTTAGCCTTGGTAGTTAAAATTTAAAAGGGGTGTGTTTGACCTTGGCAGTTAAATACAGGTATTGCTCCAGGCGCTGCTTTGCCTTGTGTTGCGGGTAGCAAGTTTAATTAATGAGGAAAACAACATTGACTTATCATCGATTACTAGCCCATGAGTTTCTTAGCCTTTAATTTTAGGATAGTCTAAACGGAAAATGAGTAATAAAATAAAAATATCACGTAAAAATATCACTTTCAACCTAAACTATATATTTAGGGACTGTGCGAAACGGTCTAATTGCATGCTAATTGTAGTACATTTTCATACTAGATTGCATTGCGAATTGGAAACTTTCCAATAAAAACTGGAATCAGAACGGAAATTAGCATCCACAGGCCAATAGCACGCACACATACGTAAAAACTTTCACATGTAGGTAATTATACCCGTATGGTGAAACCAAAGGGTATATTAACTTTGCCTTACCGTTTGTAACGCCAAGATCCCGCCATCACACAAAAAAATGAATTACACCAGTGTGTTTAGAATGATAAAAATAATTAATTTCTGCATGTCCGTCCGTCTGTCTGTCTGTCTGTCTGTGGCGCGGATTGCGGGCGCACGGATTGAGCTACAGACTTGAAATTTTGCGCAGATCCGTTTTTCGTAAAATGCGAGGCTAAGTTCGTTCATGGGCAAAAATGGACCATTAGGGGGGGTACCCCCCCATACAAACGAAAAAGTTTTTTGTGAATATCTCAAAAACGGTGCATCTTATCAAAAAAGTCCAAGAACAAAAGTTATTTAGGATATGGTTCTACATAAAAGTCCCATACATCAAAATCCTATTGGAATAAATTTTAAAAATTCTTATTGGAAAGTTTGACTTCAAAGTGGAATTTTGGTACAAATATCACCATACGGGTTTTCAATAATTGCCAGATTGGCAATTATAGCTTTTGTTATGTTTTTAAAAAAATTTTGCATCCTGAGTAGATTTTTCAAAATATTTCGCCTGCGTTTGTTTTGATAATATGTTTTCATAATATGTAGATATTTATACTCTATATGATATATCATAAAGAAGTATATTAGATTTAGTATACCGTTTGTAACGCATCGAACCAATCATCGGATACAAAAATGAACTACACCAGGGTGTTAGGGATGACAAAAGATTTTGATTTCCACGTGTCCGTCCATCTGTCTTTCTGTCCGTCTGTCCATCCGTGAACACCAAACCTTTCGAAAGGATTGAGCTAGAGACTTGAAATTTTGTATAGCTGCGATTCTCGTTAATGGTTAGGCCAAGTTCTTGAACTGGTAAAAGTGGACCATTCCTTCCCCCCTCCCCCATACAAACGAAACAGTTTTTTGCAATTTTCTTAAAAACAGTGAATGATATTGAAAAATTTATAAAGATGAAATGTGTTTAGAATATGATTTTACATAACTTATCTATACATGAAAATCCAGTTGGACCACTACTTCCCCAAATTGAATACTTTTTTTTCTATTTTCTCGAAAACGGTGAGTCGTATTGAAAAATGTATAAAGGTAAAATCTGTTTAGAATACGATTTTACATAATCGTCGCATACATCAAAATCCAATCGGACCACTCTTTTTCCCCTCTCCTACACAAATGGATTTTTTTTAAAATAAACATGTTTGTCATCATAGAGTATTTGACGATTGGCCCCCGGCAATTGTAGCTTTTCTTATATTTAGGTTGAATTGCAGCGCTAATATTAGAGAACTGCTAATATTAGAGAACTGCTAATATTAGAAATTTTGTTTGTGATGCGGCCCGCGGTTTGGTGTAGAAAACTCAATATGATCATTTGTGGTAATTGAGTTTGACAGCTCTATTCTACACTTAGCAGATTTTGGTCTTACTCAATTCCCACCCATGGTAAACCTATAGCTACGCCCCTGGCTTCAGTAAAATGTTTGGAAATGATATTATTCAGCTAAAAAATATTTTAAATAAGTCTTTTACATATATTTACAGCCCATACATCTCTAGCCTACGAGAAAGTTTGCGTCCTGTTTAACATTGCGGGCTTGCAAAGTGCGATCGCAGCTTCCCAATCGTTTGAAGCTGATGAAGGCCTAAAACTTGCTACGAAGCTGTTTCAACAGAGCGCTGGTATATTTCAGTATTTGAAGGCGGCTACCCCGGCTGCGATTCCATCTGAACCAACCCCAGATCTTAACCCGGAGACGCTTGGTGTTTTGGCGTCTTTGATGATCGCTCAGGCCCAGGAAGTCTTTATAACAAAAGCAATTCGAGGTAAGAGTCAAAAGATTCTATCAATTAAAAATGATTTCGATATTTTCTGTAATTGCAGATAGCATGAAAGATGTTATCATTGCGAAACTTTGCTGTCAATGCGAAGAACTGTACGCGGAGGCTCTGCGTGGAATGCAAAAAGATTCCGTACGATCACTTTGGGATAAAGATTGGATACCAACGGTAATTTTGTGTTGTCGAAATGCTGATTAATATAATTCAATGAAATGTATATAAAACAACTCATTATCACAGATTGCTGGCAAGCAAGCGGGTTTCCATGCGATGACTCAATTATATCAGAGTTTGGTTTGCCGTGCGAACAAAACAATTGGTGAGGAGATCGCCCGTCTTCAAGATTCCGTTGAGCTCTTTAAAGCTGCCCAGTCACGATCTGGAAATCCAAACCTTTTCTCCGAATACGCAAATCGTGCTCAACGTAACTTGACCGAATCGAAGAAAGACAATGATTTCATTTATAACGATATGATTCCTGATGTAAAGACATTAGCGCCACCCGGCAAGGCGCAATTGGCCAAGCCAACGCAACTCAATTCACCCTTGAGTCAAAACTTTAGAGATCTATTCTCGGAACTGGTGCCGGTTGTATTGCATCAGGCAATGGCTGCATGCGAGGCACGAAAGAGTGAGATCGTCAATGGAGAAATACAGAAGCTGAGGGAAGCCACACAAACATTGAATGTGGTTTTGGCAAGTTTAAATCTGCCAGCGGCTGTGGAAACTACCGATGGGTCGGGATTGCCACCATCACTGTTAGAGAAATCAAATGATTTGCGAGCTAAAGGTGGCATCGAAGATGTGCGAACACTTATTAAGGAATTGCCTGAGTTGTTAAATCGTAATCGTGAAATTCTTGATGAAGCCGAGCGTATGTTAGACGAAGAGGCGAATTCTGATGCACAATTGCGAGGGCAATTCAAAGAGCGTTGGTCTCGTACTCCATCTGATAAATTAACTGAAGCGTTCCGATCAAATGCAAAGAAATATCGCGGTATCATAAATAATGCCGTGGACGCTGATAAGATTGTCCGCCAGAAGTTCGAATCGCATGCCAATGTAAGTTTTTGTGTTTTTTTTTTTTTTTCATTCAAGTTTTTGCACCGCTAACGGCCAATTTATTCACTAGGAGTTAAATCGCCTTAACTCCCTTAACTCACCTTTAACATGGAAAATAAGGTTAGCTAACTCCCTTAACTCACTAACTCGGCTTAACTCCTAGTGAATAAATTAGGGGTAAATCTTTTGATGGAAATCGGAATCGATATCCGATCAGACGTTTAGGAAATAGCAGGCGAGGGAAGGGGGTTTTAATTCATTACGAAATTATTCCAAACTAATTTTGAATTTTTTTTTGTGGTCAGGGAATGGAACTATTGTCCAAGTCTCCCGAAGAAATTCATCAATCGATTCCATCTTCCGGTGGTCAAGTAGTCTCCAATAGTCCAGCAGTGCAGAAGCTCAAATCTCTTATGGAAGCCGTCGAAACAATTAAAGCTGAACGAGATGTTATTGAATCTGAATTGAAATCAGCAACTGTTAACATGAAAGATCAATTCCTCCAAGCTTTAGCTCAAGATGGTGCTATAAATGAGCCTGCAATGTCAGTTTCGCATATTGGACGAATCCTCGGTCCACTTCAGGGTCAGGTAGCCGACAGTATTCAACGTCAGCAATCTTTGATCAGTGACATTCAGGAAGGTCATCGGGATTTCACCTCAGAAGTGGGCAACACAAATGGTTCCCGGGATGCTCTTCTCAGCGAGTTGGCTGCTTCTTATGACAGTTTCATTGAGCTACAGAACAATTTGAAGGAAGGTACTAAATTCTACAATGATTTAACCCAGGTGCGCTTTAAAAAGTTTAATTGTTTCATAAAATGATGTTTATTAAATGAATTTTTTTCAGTTACTTGTTGTATTCCAAAACAAAATTTCCGATTACTGTTTCGCTCGTAAAACTGAGAAAGAGGAATTGCTTAAAGATTTAACTCAGGAAGCTAGCCGTCAAGCCCCAGCTGCGGCTCCCTCTGTGCCTTCGCATTACAAAACTACAACGGGTTTGTATTAAAAATGTTTAATTCAAAATTAGTTTAATTTTCATAATTGTGTATAATTTTAGATACACCTGATTCGACCCCATCTCCTACTCCTTCAATGCCACCAATGGGCGGATCTGCACCAGCTCCATATCCATCGCAAATAGCAGGCATGCCGATGCCCTACGGGGCCTCTGTAGGCTCACCATATCCAGCTTATGTTCCACCACCAATGCCCCAAGGATACAATCCCTACGCGACACTGCCTTATCCACAAAGTACAAAATTATAAACTTTTCTGTAAAAGATTTTAAACTAACAGGGATATTCCCAGATCCCTACAATTATTCAGGTTTTCCACAAGGACCTCCACCCAATCAACAGCACTATGGAACCTATCCAGGGGCTTATGGACAGCAACCAGGCGGTTATCCACATCCAAATCCACAAAAACCACCAGGCTGGTAAATTCTGGATTTGTTGATTCTTTAAGAAATCGCGGAGCAATTGAAGAATTTAAAAAACCGCATGAGGTGAAGCTGCATTTCTTTGTTAATTTGTTAAAGGGAAAAAAAATATTTTAAAGAACAATACAACTACACTAAATTTAAATATAAATAAAAAAAATATTAAGCGCAACGTTTTATATGTATTATTTTATGCAAATGTTAGTTTGCTTTTTAATTGAGAAAAACAATAATAAAATTTTAATGTTATATTAGTATTTGTATGTTTTTTTAGTGAATTTTTCTGATAATATATACAAAAAACAGACGAACAGCCAGACAGGCGAATAAAGATTTGCAAAGGAGATTTCCTAGTACCAGTGAACCAAGAGTTTAGATGGTTTTAGGTACATCTAAATAGAGGCGAAATTCATATTTACGCATTTAAATTTCTTTTATTTACGCCTTTTAATTTTTGGCTCTTATTCTAATAGACTTGCAACTCATTTGTCAATGACTCGTACTCCAACGCGGGTAGTATTTTGTTTGTTTTTTATTTTTTTCTTAAAATTACATCCGGCTAGTGGTGATTTATTCAAACCCTCAGGGTGATGCCGTCCTTGAGAGACTCCTCTGTGCCATCCCTTTGGCATGGTCCTCATCAAAGGTCTCGTTTTTTTTTCGAATTGCGCCTAAAACCAGTGCCGTATTAACAAGTTTGAGCGCCCTGGGCTAAATAAAATTTTGCACCCTTACATAGTTTTATTGTAAAAATTCAATTTTATTTTTTAAAATATTCTTTAACTCAAAACTTAAATATATATTTACGCAAAATAAAATTCAATTTTTTTTATAAATATGTGAATTAAATATTAATTGGCGCCCCTGGGCTGTATGGCGCCCCTGGGCTGTAGCCCAATTAGCCCTATGGTTAATTGGGCCTTGCCTAAAACCAAGGCATATTTATCTTGATAATCCGATTCCTTGCGCCCCAATTCTCTGCTAAGCATTTCTTCTTGTCATTAAAAGTTTTGTACTCATTTGTACTTCCATTTCCTCCAGAACTCCTTATGGGCCGCTTACATCTGACATTTTATCTGCGAATTTTATTCTGCAACACAAAATTCTAAAAATTAATTTCGGAAGAAGTTTCTATTGGAGTTTTTTCATACCAAATAGTAATTTGAATTCTGTGATATATTGTCAAGTGATCTTATTCTAAGTGCAGGCGCGCACCGCGTTGGCTAGCATGTAGAATGGTACCGAAGTGGCAATTTAAGTCTTTTAAACCCATCAAAACTAATATTTCAACGTGCATCGAGGTAAATTTAAGTATGAGAAAGTAAATTGTAATTGAGTAGAAATATACTTTGATGCGAGCTCCCATAATGGTTTTCAAGCGCTTTAAAAGCCCAAATCGTTACTTTCACACATGCTTGCCGACGTAGTGCACGTCGTCTACATGCTTGTCAACACGGTGCGCGCCGGCACTAAGGCAGATGAATAAATGTCGCGGAATAACTTCTAGGAGAGAAATTTCGGCAAAAACACTCCCGTAGGTTTGTAACGGCAAAATATATTGCTCCGGACAAGTTTTCATAAAGCATTGAGAAAATTTTTGGTGTGAAAAAGTTGAGAACCACTGTTGCAATTTCTGTTACGTTGTGTAACGTAATTTTGAAAAATAACGCAAAATCATTTCGTTACATTGCTAGATTTTTAAATACAAATGTTAGAACTTTAATTTTGGTATTTTCGAAAAAAAAAATTGCACAAAGCCTTATTTTGAGAAAGTTTAAAGTTTAACATAACACAAAATCGTGTAATGTGACAAATTTCATAAATTTTAATTAACAAACATGTTTTAATGTAATCTGTCCTCCAACTTTACAAATTATAAATTAGAATGTTTTTCCAAACCCTGATCCTGAAATTTCCTTAACGACAAAAGGAACTTTTCTACGACTGCGCTACTTTTTTATTCATATCTGACATTCTGAAATCAAATGCCGAAATCCAATACTTTAGTTCAAAAAGATCCTTTTTCCACGCAGCACGGTAAAATTTTCATTTTTCGATTGTTTACACAACGCAGTTGATTTGAAATTACACAGAAATTTAATCGAATGTTAAAAAAGGTAAACTTTTCATATTTGATTAGTTTAAATATTCATGAGAATTGTGAATTCCAATTTACATCGTAACGAAGTTAAAATTCCTTTTCGCCTTGAGGTAGTTTTTTTTAGTATTCGCCAAGATTATTGATTAAACATTTGTGCCCCATTGAAATTAATGTTTACTCTTTTTACGCTGCTGACAGAAACACTAAAAGCTTTAAAAAAAAAAAATAGAAAAAGTGCAAATATTTGTGTAGAAAATTTTTTAATGAAAAGTTTTCTTTGAACTACGAGACAATGAGGTGAGTTTTTTTTACAATTCTGAAAAAATAAAATATTTGAATTAAAATAATGATGCTTTTCAAGTGATATGTTCTTCGGGAAACATTAAAGGTTGAGCAAATCTGTTTTTTTTTTATATGTTTTTTAGATTCTTCGAACGGTTTAGCTGTGTTTTTATGAAACTTTAATGATAGTTAAATAGGAAAAGTGACTTTTTTTTTTAAATACTTTAATGTGTAATTCAAACATTTTAATGTGGTTCATTCAAGAAGAATTTTAAGAATTTTTCATTTGTTTCAATTCGATAGATTTTTTTTGTTAACTTCAAATGCTAAAACGGATATAAAATTCATCATCTAAAATCTTAGTACTTCGTAAAAAAACATACAACGTCTTGAAAAAAAGCCCTGTGTCTAAAGAAGAAAAAAATTGGCTTTAAATTTTGCAGTGAAGAATATGTGGGAATCCTTATGTATGAATATTTTTTTAAAAATTATTTCTATACAGTTTTACTATAGTGTGCTTAACTGTAATTAGTTTAATATCGTATTTTTTTTGCAACAAAGTAATAGGTCTTATTTGTTTGTTTAAAATTCAGCAAATTTATTATTTTTATATCGATCGGTCGATACATAGAAACCTGTGACTCCATCCTTTATTTTGTTGTTATTGAGTAAAATTTATCTTTAGGTATTAGACATCTAATTACAACTTTTTTTTTAATAAGAAAATTATTTGATAAACTTTTGTGGTTTTTAAATTTTATAGCAATTAAAATTACCACACAACAAAACTTTTCTCATGTAACTGGTAATTAACAAACTTTTGGAACTGTTGTAATAATATTTTATACATGATTTTATAATTATATTGACTCAAGTAGGTAATTTATAAAAAACTAATTTCCCAGTTGTAAATATTTTTTTAGTTCTCATTTAATATTAAATAAATGACTATGACTTTATTTAAATTATTGAATACCAGCAATAATTTAAAATATGCCTGCTTAATAAAAACTATTAGGATTATTAGGATTATTCCTAAAAAGTAAACATAACAAAAGCAATAATTGCCAATCTGGCAATTATTGAAAACCCGTATGGTGATTTAAGTGAATGGCGAACAGTTGTATCAAAATTCCACTTTGAAGTCAAACTTTTCAAAAAGATTTTTTTTTTAAATTTATTCCAATCGGATTTTGATGTATGGAAGTTTTATGTAGAATCATGTCCTAAATAACTTTTGTTCTTGGACTTTTTAGATAAGTTGCACCTATTTTGAGATATTCACAAAAAACGTTTTCGTTTGTATGGGGGGTACCCCCCCTAATGGTCCATTCTTGCCCGTTAACGAACTTAGCCTCGAATTTTACGAAAAACGGATCCACGTAAAATTTCAAGTATCTAGCTCAATCCGTGCGCCCGCAATCCGCTCCACAGACGGACGGACGGACAGACAGACGGACGGACATGCAAAATTTAATTTTTTTTTATCATTCTAAATACACTGGTGTAATTCATTTTTGTGTGTGATGACGGGATCTTGGCGTTACAAACCCTTTGGTTCACCATACGGGTATAAAAACGAAAAACTCTCATAAATTGTTGGTAAACATCGCCCACAAATATATTTATTTTCTTTATAAAATAGCAAACTTTAAAGTTGAGAACTGAAATTGAAATCCTCTTTGTTTTCCAGGTCGACAATCGTGGTGTAAATATTTTGTAAAATGTAAACAAATCATCGGGAAACAAGAAAAAATAAAATTTTGAGACATGTCACACGTAACTAAAAAGATTTTTATGAAATTGACAACAAAATAAACTATAATTTTTTTAGACGATAATAATAGACGAATCGAATGGAAATGGAATTTTCAATGTGAAGCAGACTGGAACATCAACAACGAACATGTTGGCACCTTCAGTTTCGAATGAGGATTTAAGCCAAAGCTTATCCGAATATACGGATGCTGAAGAAAGTATGTCTGCACCAACTGAATTTTTGGCAGAGGTAAATTTGAATCAATAAAATAATTTTCTTTTGTGTCCACCTGACCGTTTAAATCGTCATGGAAAATGGCTTAACCCATTCCCATGTGACCACAGAACCACCATTTTCGAAATTTAGAGTTATAAAATGATCGACTTTGGTTGATCAACTTTTTAAAAATGTCGCAAGTGATTTTTTAAAAACGTCTGTATGAGAAATACGCCGCAGGAGAAAACTTTCATCTTTTGAGATGACATATAAAATTGCATCACAAACCCTTTTTTAGTATATTTTTAGTAGATTTTTAACTTTCTAATTAAAAAAAACATAACAAAAGCTATAATTGCCAATCTGGCATTTATTGAAAACCCGTATGGTGATTTAATTGAACGGCGTATCAAAATTTCATTTGAATTCAAATTTTCCAATAAGATTTTTTTAAAACTTGTTCCAATCGTATTTTGATGTATGGGAGTTTTATGTAGAATCATATTCTAAATAACTTTTTTGATAGGATGCACAGTTTTTGAGATATTCGCGAAAAACATTTTCGTTCCTATGGGGGGTACCCCCCCTAATGGTCCATTTTTGCCCATTAACGAACTTAGCCTCGCATTTTACGAAAAACGGATCTGCGCAAAATTTCAAGTCTCTAGCTCAATCCATACGCCCGCAATCCGCGCCACAGACAGACAGACAGACGGACGGACATGGAAAATTCAATTTTTTTTTATCATTCTAAACACACTGGTGTAATTCATTTTTGTGTGTGATGACGGGATCTTGGCGTTACAAACGGTAAGGCAAAGTTAATATACCCTTTGGTTTCACCATACGGGTATAAAAATGGTTCTATAAAAACTCGTAACGTATATTTGACGACCTAGCGGTTCGGGAACAGTGTCACAGAAAACATGCGATTTGCTGTGCATTGAGCTGTGCACGATAAGATGCGTAAATCGAGCTTTGCCTCTTCTTATATCTCTTGTAATATTTTCTATCCAATACCGAAAACCCCATTAAAATTCGTTCATTGATTTAAGATATAGCAGGAAAGGCCGCAGAAGGGGTGCAGAAGGGGCGGAGTGTTGTTTTTTCGGTTATATGCTCTTTAAAGAGTCCTTTATCCATTGAAGGAAACCCCAAAATAATCCGTTGACTACTGTACGAGATACTAGATTAGGGGCTCAGAGGGGAGGGGAACTTCTGCTGCAAACATGGCCAAAAACATCCGCACTTTCTCAAGAAATTCAACGCAATGTGGTTCAATATTCTCCGTTGGGGGTTCAAATATTACATGGGAACATCCTTCTTTGATAAAACAAAATATTTTACGACCTCCTTGAGGAGTTTAGTCCATAATATTTTGTGATATTTTTCTCAACCTTTTTACTATTTCTCCTTTCAGTTTCTGTCAGCAGTCATGCTAAAAGACTACAGAAACGCATTGAAATATTGTAAATTAAGTAAGTAAAATTTTAATTAAAACAAATAACTACAGGTTCTTTTTATATTGTCGTTTTATTGAAATAGTTTTGCAGTATGAACCAAATAATGCAACTGCGAAAGAATTTTATCCACTTATTCAGGAGAAGTTAAAATGTAAGTACAATTTTAAAGAATTTTTATTATTGAGTATTCCGAGTAGATTTCAACCTAATAAAGAATATTAATCAAATTTGTTATTCTACTTGAGGAATTTTATATGTACAGTCGTTAATGCTGATTCTCGAAGGGTAGAAGATCAATATTTGTGTTGTTAAAATCTCTTAAGTAGAGTTTATTTATGTACAGAAATGATAAAGTATTGCATTCATAAAAAATTTTGACCTCTTAATTTCGCCTTTCCGGCTTTTAAAAACCGGTAAAGGATGAATTAAATATATTGAAATTCTCTACTTTAAATCGGCATCTTTTACCGTAGTCGAGATATTTCAGTAAAAAAATTCATATTTTTATGTAAACTTATTAGTTTTGCAAGTAGTTAGATTTTGTATATGAAAGTCATGTGCTGTTCACGTCAGATATTTTAATTTTTCGATCTATTTAAACAAAAAAAAAAAAACACATTCGTAGACGACTATTCTAGTGAGAGCGATGAAAACTACAATAAATCATCATCTCCAGAAGTTATTGATAATAGTCCAAGCATGGGGACCGGGGCACAGACTGGAAGTGATCATAGTGGATCACCGAATGGTAGCGATATTGAAGATATGGCGAGTACCAGTGATTCAGATGAAAACAATTTGGATGAATCTCCACTAAATGTGTCCTCAACAAGTACAAACAGTCGAAGCGATAATACAACTCATTCATATTCCAGTCTTTTGCTAGAGGAAGATGACGATGTACCCCCACAAAAACGATCTATATCTCCAAACTTGGACTTTAGCAATGGTAAAAATAATAATATTTTCAAACGTTTTTTCTTTAACTTTGGTTAAATGGCTTTTTCTAGGTAACTATCAATCGGCATCTTGCAGTGATTCAGAATCTCCAACAGAGCCGTTAACTCAAAGAATAGTGGCGATATTGCGAGCAAAATGTGTTCCTGGGCAGACTACCGACAATTAAGGCCTCAAAACAAAAGACCTCATTATGACACTTCTATTTTAATAAGTTATATAAATTCTATAACAAAACACAATTTAAAAAACATATAACAAAAAGTTATAGTTGATGTTTAGTGTTATGTATGTGAATATGTGTATATAAATTTGTATAGTGACACATATCTATTTTTTAAAGGCAACAATATATAATATAAAATGTTGAAAAAAACTATAAATCATATTTACTTAAACATATACGGTCAAAAATATATTTGTATATTCAAATTCAAACGTATTTATGTAAAATATAAGAAAAAATTATAAATCAAATATTTGAATAAGCTCAACACTAAATTGCGGTTTAGACGTAGCCAATTGCTAGCAGCGAGTAAAGTGACTCGAGTAGTAAACTTCGTTTACACGTTTCCAAAAAATCGTTTCGAATAGCATGACAGCTGAACGAAAATTACCTAAAATTTTCTGAGAATTTTCAAACTTTTTTGTACAAAAATGTGCGAATTTTGACCTAAAACTGTTTGTTGCCGACGGGTTTATTATATTCGTGTTGTTTCTAAAAATATTGCGAGGTTCTCCGCCAAAATAAAAAATATAAAATGCATCGAAACACACCCACATAAAACCTCCTCGTTGTACACGGCTTCATATTCTCGTATTGGTTTCTACTCGCCAAAAAAGGAGAAAGGTTTTCTACTCCGTTTCCAGTGAGTTTCTAGTATTCTCACACATTTGCGAGAATCATACACTACGCCAACGTGTGGTGTATTTACGTCTACTCGCTGCTAGTAACTGGCTACGTCTAAACCGCATCCAACACGAATTCATTAAACGGATCAATGGTTAAGAATTCTTATGTTTTTGTAAGGAATGATGACTGACATTTAAATGGCTTTCTAGACATTAAAAATTTAACATTTTATTCATATTTATTTAATATTGTCTTACAAATACATATATATATATAAATATATTTAATATTTTGCAATTGAACAAAACTAACATACGAGAGAGACTGATTAATTTTGGTCGCAAATTCAATTTATTAATTTTTAATTATATGACATTTGTATTACACAGTAATTTCAAAACAAATAAATTACTAAAACGAAACCAATTTCCGCCTTTAATTTGTCTTTACATTTCTATAGTTTTTAAGTGGCTTTCACCTTTCACCCTTTAAGCAGGGAATAAACGCTCAGGCATGCCTAAAAATGGCTTCTTTGAAAGACAATAAATTTTGGGAAGAATTTTTCGAAATGTTTCATCCTCATTTTGGAAATTCCAAATTCTCTATTACGACCTTATCTCCTTAAAAAGTTGGTAATGAATGAAGACTGACAGCATGATCGATGCGTGTGTAGCAAAACCAACTTTTGGAGTTACAGCATGTTGTAGGGCAAGAGTGAGCGTTTATTCCCTGCTTTAGACAAGGCCTGACTATGTGCGGCACTTCATGATTTAAAATCAACCCTCTACAAATGTTTGAAAATTATGCTGTCTTCACAAAAATGTCCTTAATATTTCGGTTGTCGAATAAAAGATTTGCCGGCAGATTTATTGTATTTAATGATAGGTTTTGTATTTTTCACAAAAAGGTTGTTTTTAATTCAGTAACTGCGAATATGGTTGGTATTAATGGAGAACTTGTTTTAATTTAAAAACATAATGGAGACTACGATTGCCAGGCAATCGTGAAATACCCTATATTGTGTGACCAAAGATTAAGTAAATAAAGATAAGAATTCTAGAACAAATCTTGGATTTCCAAAACCATCCGCCAGCAAAACGATTATTTTCTTTTATATTTTAACGCTTACCTATCAAAATATTTAAATTGCATGTGTTGATTAAGATTCATAACTCTACAGTATTTACCGTAAATTTTAAAAGTTTTATGAAAAGTACATATCGATAAATGGCTGAATTAAAAAAAAAATATCTTTAATCTAATTTTTCACTTTTTAATGAAAATATCTCGAGGTATGTAACTGTAAAAGGCGAAATTTCTATTAGTTTCTTCAATTTATCTCACGCGTTGAACCACGGACAACTCGTTAGTTTTCGAGATAATCGCAAACAACCGATTTTTTTTAATTAATGGCAGATAACGGTTTGAGATATCAAGCTAGTAAAAAATAAAAGTATAGAAAATTTTGTTATCTTCAACTTTTGTCATACATAAAACCACCGTTCGAAGTAAATCGCGAAAAATAAAGTTGCTATCTTCGCGAAAAATAAAGTTGCTATAAGTTGATACTTATTCTTTGTTGCTATTTTCAAAGAGCCGCCATTTTGGTTACTTCCGGTTAACCGTTGATAGGATCGTCTTATTCCAAGACCAAACATCGCTATAACATTTCATGGCTCTAACTCGTTTTAGTGAAGTCTTGTACTCAGACTGCCAGACTGATACATAGTTTTTTCTGCCCCCTTCGACTGCGATTTGTTGAGGTTCGACTGTAATATAAAATATACGATTGGCCACATTATGAAAAAAAATTGTTTTTATATGAATAACGACCAAGATTAACGAAAATTCATATCAGATGCGCTTGTATCAGCCGTTTAAACTATAAAACAATCTTCTATCGCGTGAACAATCAGTTGAGCCTCGTGCAATACCCAGAAATGGCAAAAGATTATTTATAAACAAGAGTCGCGTTATCAGAGAGTTGTTGGTTTGCACGATTAGGTAAGACCTTATGTAATCATGAAGTAATTGACTCGACTGTCAATTCGCTCTAACTGAATTTTACAATTCAGTTTCAGTGATAATTTCAACTCATTGGAATTAGTTGGCTTTACGTGGAGGCTGCCGCAGAAATACTTTAAACAGAAATGGCAAAATTCATTCCAACAGGTTTGTAAATTGCAAATCGATTGATATAATTGAATTGATAAAATGTTATCGACTTTTCGTAGAGCACCAACATAATCGATTCAATCCCCTCACTGGTCAGTGGGTTCTCGTCTGCCCACATCGCATGAAGCGACCGTGGTATGGTCAACAAGAAGCACCACAGAAAAATGTGATGCCGGAATTTGATCCCACTAACCCCCTCTGCCCCGGTGTGACACGGGCTAGTGGAATTGTAAGTATAGAGTGGAAAATGTTCAATGTTCAAATATGAAGTAAACTTGATTGTACTGACTCTAGGTAACCCCAAATTACACTTCCACGTTTGTTTTTCCAAATGATTTCCCGGCGCTACTGGAAGATGTTCCGGCGCCCCCGGAAACCGATGATCCACTTTTTCAGGCAAAAGCAGCTCGAGGCACGTGCCGAGTTATGTGTTTTCATCCCAAGTCCAATAAAACACTTCCAACAATGTCCGCTGAAGAAATTGTATCTGTTATTAAAGAGTAATCTAATCGAAGTAGTATTCAACATTTTATAAGATTTGTTTTTTAGATGGATGCATCAATATAACGAGCTTAAGATGAAATACTCATGGGTACAGATTTTCGAAAATAAAGGATCAGCAATGGGTTGTTCAAATCCACATCCTCACTGCCAAATTTGGGCGTGTTCATTCCTACCTTCGGAGCCTTCTATAAAAGACCAAAGACTTCGGGATTACTATAAGAAACATGGAACTCCAATGCTGGATGATTATGTCAAAAAAGAGCTGATGAAAAAAGAACGAATTGTAACTGAAAATCGTGATTGGTTGGTTGTTGTGCCCTACTGGGCCTCCTGGCCATTTGAAACAATGTTGATATCTCGAAATAGCAAAAAAAGATTCTCTGATCTGACGACTGATGAAGTCAAGAGTTTATCAGTGATTATCAAGGAGTTGACCACCAAGTATGATAATTTGTTCCAATGTTCGTTCCCCTATTCCATGGGTTGGCATGGAGCACCGACTGGTGAACATCTCGGTGGTAAGATAGATCATAATATCTTCGTATAATTCAATCTATAATTCGTTTTTCTTCCCTTTCAGATGATCCAAATCACTGGACACTACACGCAATTTACTATCCTCCCCTTCTGCGATCAGCCACTGTACGAAAATTCATGGTTGGGTATGAATTACTTTGTCAAACTCAACGAGATTTAACGGCCGAGCAGGCAGCTGAGAGATTACGAATGATGGATGGAAAGAAACACTATTTAGAATAATTTTCGACGCATTTATTTAAAAAAACTGATTTTTTTGTTAAAATTCTCATAACAAATATTTTTCAGTCTGGTTCTTAGAAATAAAATTATTACTTTTGGTAAAGCAGCATTTTTGTTTAAAATGATGTAAAATTTTAAATTATTAACTAAATGCATATGTTTGCATTTTTTTTGTGTGTTGAGAGTTTTCAACACGATTGCAGTGTTGTGCCGGTTTTTTTACGTAAAGTAATTTACCTAGTTTTTTACGCGTAAAAAATTACGCGTAAAAAACCTCAATTTTAACGTAAAAAACGTAAAAAACGTAAAAAACGTAAAAAACTGTAAAAAACCTAAAACATTGATGATAAAAAATTTAATAAGTAGCCATTCACTAAATATAGTAATTATTCGTAAATAAATCATCTTAGAACAATAAAAAGGTTAATAGTCTTCAGCAAACACAGAAAAGTATTCAAAAGCATTTCCTCTTGAAAGTGAAAAAGATTTTAAACTCGGAGTTCAAAAACTGTTTATATCCTTTCATTACATTACGTCCGCCTACTCATTTTAACGTTAATTAATGTGAATAATGTGGAGAGATTTGCGACATATGGGCTATTTTAACCCTTTGTTGCAGTGTCGTTGTACAACAACACCTTTTCTAATTCAGTTTTTTAATATTATAACATATATTTCATGCACTTATATTGACTAAATTTATTTCGTAAGTATCCTAGGACATCAATTGTTATGAAAAAAAAAAGTAATATGCGCTTTTTTATAATTACTGCATTTTATAAATAAATAAAGAGCAAAAAAGTAGCTATTTTGCAGATTAAATATAACTTTGGCAAATCTATTACAGTTAAAAAATCGGTAATTAACTTTATAAAGGTTTTTGGGGTCGCTAATTACGAATCTGAAGTCAAAACTTCAAAATTCAAAATGGCGGATCCAATATGTCGATCAAAAAAGATAAAATTACGTACTAGTTTTCAGCGTAATCTAATGAATTTTATGTTTTTTGACCGCCATATTGGATCCGCCATTTTGATTTTTGAAGTTTTGACTTCAGATTCAGCGACCCCAAAAACCCTCGGATACCAAAAACCGTGAAAATTAATTCCATAGAAAAATGTATGCATGAAAGGGTTAAAGAAACATATTTGGACTAGTTCTTGCAGCAACAAGCGTAATTTTAAAGTTTGCATCAAAAAATCGTTTTTAAACACAAGGAGACTCATTCCGAAGGCGGAAATTGAAGCAAAACTGGAAAAAGGGAAAAGAAATTCTAAAAACTGGAAAAATTCCATTCAAACAACTGTTCTAATTTGAGTTAATAGACTGTCCTACTTAGTAGTACAGTCTATTAAGTGCTGATGTCCTCTCTCTATGTTATAGGATCTCTACACAGAGAAAATGATGTTCAGAATTTTTAGATACAAAAGGTCATACAGCAAAATTGCATAAAATCTACGCACTTGTTCTGAAATTTTATGACATTGTGTATAGAAATCAGTACCATGATTATTTTTTTGGGTATTAAATGCAGATACCAAATGGGGTAAAAATTTGTACATCGAATTAATGATCAATGACATCAATTTAACAGTCAAAGCCAAAATCGAAAATGTATGAACAAATGATATTAAAATCAATTACCGTTGTGCATCCAATTCCCTGCTGTTAATGTTTGGATGCCTGCAGCAGGTAATTAGACTACTAGTAGAACTGCGCTACACTTGTGCATGACGAAAAAATGGCGACGATTTTGTTAGTCGATTCGTCAGTTCTAAAAACTCGATTTTAAAGCGATTCCAATAATTTTTCATAAAACTGATGCAAAAAATCAGTTTTGGGAAAGCATTTCTTAGTTTAGACATTAGTTGGAATGCTTTTTTGAAATATTTTTTATGCTCATTTTTTCAGATTTCGATAATTTTTCCCCATTTTTGAAAGATTCTAAACGGGAATAGTATTTTTTCGAGGTAACACAACAACATTCGCCGAGAAAATTCATTCGTTCGAAGTTTTTGTAAGAAAAATCATTCAAAATAAATTATTTCCATTTCGTATCATATTGGCCGTCATAAAACATTTCCTCCATATACGAATATTCAATATAGAAACTATCAGAAACAAACACGCATCTCTTAATTTTTGAAGTCATCACACTAAAACAATTTCCGCTCATTAGTTGCATATATTAAATTCTATGAACACACACTAAGCAAGAAACAGAAAGAGATTCCATATCAACAAGAGAGATTTGTTTTTGCATAAAATCCAGATATGTGGATACATGCTATGACATTGATTGTTGATTCTATGCAAAATTATAAAAACTGCTTAATGACATTTTGTAGATCAAATAAATGAACTTATGGATGGCATCGGTTGATTTTTGATGCACAAAAATCATAAAATTAACGTACATTTAGTAAAATTTATGCACAAATTCCTCTGAGTGTATTAAAATGCTGAGAAAAACTTTAAAACAGATTGTCATACTTGTCCCATTTTTTAGGTTTTTTTACTATTTTTTACGTTTTTTACGGTTTTTTACGTTTTTTACCAGTTTTTTACGTTTTTTACGTGAAAAATGTAAAAAACTGTTTTTTACGCCGTTTTGCCCAACACTGCACGATTGGCATCAAATTTCCAAAGACCTCATTGCAAAAACCAGTCATCTCCACTTTTTCAGAGGAGACAAAAAACATATAAGCGTGAGATTTTTGGTCTACGACATAGTTTATAAATTACAATTTAAATCAGGCATTTGTTCTTACATCATTTTAGTTTGAAATCATTTTTTTTTAAATTTTTATTTTTATTGAAAAAGTTATAGACATTTAAAATGTTGGTGATAGCTGTTTCTTGCACCCAAGAGTACATCAGCGGTTTTTAAAATTCATTAATGACTACAAAAAACAGTTCAAAATATGTATGTTTAATAGTCTTTAAAAATAAACAAATAAAAACATAATCATTTTAACAAAAAAAAAAAAAAAATTCTAAAAAAAATTAAAAATTTAATTTAAAAAAATTCTGCGTCAAACTATGTGAAAAAAGCTTCCAGTCCTCTCTTCTATTTAAAATCTTTTTACACAGGCCTCCAACAAGTCCGGAATTCGCAGCAAAATATTCTTTTATTCTTGCATTTCGTATCAGTCAATATGACCGGTTTTTGTACCGATTGTGGTTAGTTGTTTAGCAGTAAACTCAAGAACGACTGGGCGGAATTTCATGAAATTCTGTGAAGTTGGATATAGCAGATCCAAGTTATTCAGATTCAGGATATAAGTTATTTTATTTGCACGTCTCCATGGGGGTGAAACTGGAAGAAAAACTGAAAAACTGAAAGACTTTTATTTTGTTTTATTGGAAAGGTTGCTTCATATCGAAAAAAGTGTTTGGAATCTGATTTTCATTTTACATATCTTTGCTATACATTGAAATTCTATTGGACTACTCTATCACACTTTCCCGTAATTTTCTTACACGTGATTTTTTATGAGTTTGCAGAGTATTTTTTTATGAATTTGCCGAAATTGGTGGATTTTACCACCCAATTTATTCAATTAAAGTAAAAATGTTGTCCTGTTGAAGAATACTGAATTGCATAAAAATAGATTTAATGGCTTTTTTGTCAAAAAAACTTTGAATTTATGTTCAAAGGTTAGATACAACACACAATAAAATGGTAATCGTACTATCGCTAAAAATGTAATTTTTTGTATGTCTATTGTTTCAACATCATGCTAAAGCGATTCAACCTATTTCAATAGGTTTTTTTATATGGATAGAGTTGCTTCCAGAATATAGGATAGGAAACTTTATGACGACGTTTTGGCCCCAGTTTTTGGGACATCGTATTTTACTTTTGAACCATTCAGTCTGTTAAAAAATTTCCTCATAAATCTCTATTTTAAACAAGTTACCTATCCTATTGGCTTTATATAATCTTTTGCGTCTTTAGAGTTTTTTTTTATTCGAATATTTTAGTAGATAGCAGTGGCTTGCGTGGCAGAATTTTCCGTAGATGCAATATATTAAATTGATTATAAATAAAATTGAAAAAAAAATCTGGAGAAAAACGAATTTCTCTTATAGTTAACGTTACATACCTTTTAAATATCAGCAACAGTTTCGGTGTTTTAAGACAAATAAAATACAACATTCTTTAATCAACATTAGAATTTGAAGATATATTTTTTTATAGAATTTATCTTTCACATTTGTTAACAACTGGCACATCAATTTACATCTAAACACGATAAACTTTATTCATTTTGAAATTTTAACAAACGATGAATAATATATTTAGCACAATTTTGGCAATTAACATTAAATCACATTTACGAAAATTTCTTAATAAGAGCTCGATTTTCAATCGTTTGCATTTCTTTCAGCAATAAAGCAACATTATACCGTAATTTATGGAACATAGCGATAGGGAATTCAAAAGTCCGATACTCTCCATTTAACGTTTGAAAATGTAGAACGACTGTTGGCTGTGATAAGTATGTTATACCACTGAAAACGATTCAAATGAGTGAAATTAGTTTTGAAAAAACCCTTTTTTACCTGTCGATGAGAGAAATATTAATACGCCACTGTAGTCTTTTCGGCGGTGATCGAAGACATTTCACTTCGTAAAAGTTTTTCGTCAGTGAATCCCTATGGTTGTGCAGTACTTTTCCAATATCGTCGATACATTCTTCTGTGAATCTACAATTTAAATTACATTTAATAAAAGAAAAAAATCAAATTGAAAAAAAAAAATACTTGAGTTCTCTTAGACATTCTCTCAGTTCTTCGTCTTTGACACTTCCTTTTGGTGTGCGTAGATAAATTTGCATAATTTGTAAAACTGCAGCAAAAAGTTCGTAGAAATTCTCTGGAATATCACATCCAGAATGTGTTAATTTTGTCAATGCCAAATCCAGTACTTCCGAAGAGCATTTTCTACTTTCGATGTAGTGAACGGAAATTTGGATAAGGACTCGAAGAACGGGCTTTGATAACTGGGGTACGTATTTTGAATATGGTTTTAAACTTTTCAGCAATGTGTATTTGAAATTTGTTGCCATTATTCACGCAAAAATGTTTAATGAGCGAAACCTTTTTTGGAGTTTTTTTTTGCAATATTCCAAGAGATGCCTGAAACGGAGTTTGGCCAAAGCGGGATCTGAAAATTTAAAATTTTAGGAAGACAAATTTTAGTGTTTTGTTTGAAACAGGTTCATTTAAAAAAAATATGAACTAGCGTTTTTTTACTGTTTTTTGCGAAACATAATTGAAATTACAGCTAACCGAGTTAATTTATACAACTTTGGTTTCACCGTTAAAAATTACTTTTCCTTTCTAAAATACCTTAAAGAAGATATTTGATCCACCTTTTTAAATTATATACGTAAGGATCCATATTTCGTTTCGTGATAGTACCCACTTAGAAACAAATTGTTTTTTATTTGCGGACCGAAAAAAATACTTTATATACTCACATTTTTTTGCATTTTTGTAATAACAATAAAAGTTTTTATAATAAATAACATTCGTTTAATACATTTTTTAAAACCTTCTAATACAATCTAGGCAATAATAGCGGTATTCACAGAAGATATTTACTTGGCTGTTATCGTCGTAAAATAATACTAGTTGTTAAGGTGCCACCACACGTTCAATGTTACTTGACAATTTTATGGTACTTGAATGATTCATGTTTCAAGAACCTTTGATCGTTTGGATGCTCTTCAATGTTACGTTTGCAGGCAATTTCCATCAATGTTACTTGACGAAAATTTTCATCAATAATACTTGTCAAGTAACATTCAACGTGTGGAGGCCCCTATATGTTAGTTTGACTTTTTTCCAAAAGATCCAGATTTGCACGAGAAATTTCCGTGTGCTTCAGTATACCAAGTCCCTTAATGTACCGTGACAAGACGTCCAGCATTGGATATAGTCTGTAATGATCATAATATAATCTGCATTACGAAGCCTGGGCTGAAATTTTTAATTCAGAGTAATATTTGAAATTTATAATTCAGAGTAATATTTAAAATTTTTAATTCAGTTTTATTCGACCTAAATTTGTTTTTAAAAAAATGTTCCCTGCGGCGTATTTTTTTCGTTGTCAATCGATCCTTTAATCACTATATACTAGAATAGAGAGATCAAAACAATCAATTCGTGAATAGCCTTCACGGTTTGAACCTTCACGCTTTGAGCACAGCTTTATCATTTAGTATTATTTTACGAGGATAACTGAATACCCCTAATATTTTCATTTAATTTATTTAATAAAAATACAATAAGGCGTAGTGCCTTTTAGTGAGGTAGTTATAATACAAAGTTTACTTAGATATAAGAATATAAAGAGGATATTAGATAATCTAAATACAAAAGATAAAAAGAAGATTGTAAGTATTGTACTTAACAAAGCTAAGTATAAATCAAAGTAGGGTAAATATCCTAAAAAAAACACAATAAGGCATAGTGCCTATTAGTAATATCCCAAATTTTTCTTGACAACTTGGGGCGATATGTTTTGCAATTTTTTTCCATTAGCATTTATGCCGTCGTTTTTGGCTGTTGTTTTTCAACACTGAAGAACATAACTAAATAAAATATTATTTTTACGCACTGATTGTTTTGGCTGAGACTTAAAACATGTCAATTTAGTGTCGCAAATTATTTCGCACTCTACCAACCAAAAGTATTGCAAAAATGTCTTTCGTTGCACTAATAACAACATAAATTATAATAAATACGTACGAGGCTTCTAGTGCGGAAGTAAAAGTAGTAAAAAATAGAAATTAGAAGGACTTCTTCTGAGTGACAACAGAGTGACAGTTCTATTACGATTGAAGCACAATGAACGCAACCAAATCGCAACTAAAGTGGAAACACAATTGATGCAGTAATGTCGATGCACGCATCAAACGTGTATATTCTTATCGCTGCAGACACAATTGATACTGCAGCAGCAATGCATGAGTGTGCATCGACGCAACGTTTTGAAAAATTAAAACGTTGCTGCAATAATGGTTATCCACATATGGGCATTTTCTTTGAAGATGAAGTGTGCGCAATCCTAAATCTGTTCTCAAATGACATTTGACACTGCACTGCAGCGCTGCATCAATTGTGTCATCAACCAATGCTGCTGCATGCATTGCGATGCGTGAACGCACAACGCTGCAGCATGCTGCATCAATTGTGTTTCCAGCCTAAGGACGCTTCGAACTGTCACGCAACGCAGTTCAGGAGCGGTGAGCACAATACCCACTAAACCAAAAAATGAACGTTCATCAAATATGAGCGTTTACTGATCGTTTTGTGCGACAGAGAAAATCAGCTCTGAAAGGGACGACAATGTATTCTCAAGTATTTTCAACTTATGAACGAACGGTATCTAGTATATAAAGCCGACCGTCAAAGTTTTTCATATTTTTTGTTCACAAATGTTTCATTTTATATTCATTTTTAAAAGTTGGCGGGAAAATGTTTGACAGAAGAATACGGCAGGTTTTGTTTCATTTTTAGTCACAGTTAAGAATAATAGAACTTATGTAGTTCACTTAAAGATCAAAATTCGAATTCTGTTTGAATTGTCATTAATAAAAGCGAAAGAAATAACTAGTTTGTGTGCCATTTTCTTTATATGCTGTTTTCAGTTCAAAAAACTGTGTTGAGTGAGTGCGGTTTAAAATAAAGGTGATTTTATATTAATTATAAATAAAAATCAAAAATGAAACGTCGGAGCATAATGCGAGAAGCTGAGGAGATTGTGAAAAGAATAACACAAGTTAAAAGTGTTTATTCAACGGATAGCCAGCAATCTCCAATTTGTACTTCCGAAAATTCTCGAGAAATTCTCGGGGATCCCCTGATTTCTAATGACAATGATGTGATAAGTGAATCTGAAAATTGTGAAGTTTTCTCGGATTCTGACGAATCCATTTCCAATGAACCATTTTATGGTCAAGAAGAGGTGTTTCGCTCCAATTTAGCTGAATGGAGTATAAAACATCATATAACAAGAACATACAAAAAATGAATCATTCTCCTGAGCGATTCGTTGGAATCAGAATTCAGAAAATGATCATAAATGTTTCAACTTGCGGACCAAAGTGTCCCTCTTTTGTAAATCATTTTTAAGATTCATTTTTGCGATCATCAAACGTTCAAAAATGAGTATATAAGCAGGCCACGCCTCCCAGTTTATATACTCATTTTTGAACGTTTGATGATGGCAAAAATGAATCTTAAAAATGATTTAGAAAAGAGGGACACTTTGGTCCGCAAGTTGAAACATTTATGATCATTTTCTAAATTCAAATTCGAACAAAACGCTCAGAAGAATGATTCATTTTTTGTATCAAAAATGAATCTTTTGGTTTACTGGGTAGAAGCGTCGTCTGTTGCGTTGTGAGACAAATACAGAAAAATTAAAAGTGAACTAAAGTAGAAAAATATATAAAAAATGGGAGATTTTGAAGTGATAATTTGTTTTATTTGTTTGTATATTCGCTATTTGCATGTGATGCGAATAAATAAAAAGAAAAAAAGACAATATTGGGTGCGGCCAGTGAACTTAACATGGGACATTGATGGATATTTTGAAGTTTGCTTCAGGAAAATAAAAACTTTCGACCCGGAAGACTTTTTCAAGCACACAAGAATGACTTCTAAGGTTTATAATTTGTTATTAGAATTGTGCAAAAACAACCTAACAAAGTTATCAATCAGAACACCACTTTCTCCTTGGACCTAGTTTTCCGTGGTTTAATATGGTTCCGTAAAAACTTCAAATTCTCAAAATAGACCCACTGCGGGCTGTTAGCTGATGCAGCACTTCCGGACGGTGCATTTTCTTTATTGAATTCTTTGGAAAATCTATCCCGCAAGGATTTCCACCGTGTCTGACACAATTCAACTGAAAAATATTTAAACATTATTAAAGGATGCACTTTTTTAAAAGTATACCTGTTGCTAACAGCTCCGCAGCAATGTTTTCCCATATTCTCAATTTTAAAGATACATTTTTGTATTCGCGGCTACATTTCGTATATAAAATCGTGTTTTTCCGCACTTCTTCAATTAATTTCTCCTCGAACAACATTTTGATTGGCACTGTACACAACTGTCAACGCAGAGTTATTGCGTTAAAGTTCAAAGTTTGGCAACTTTTGCATCGATGGTTGCGTTCAATGCTTTCACTGTGCTCACTCAAAAGCATTTCTGTGAAATAAATTCGTAAGTGAAATTTGGATGCGTGATGATTGCGGCTTGGTTGCGTTCATTGTGCTCCAAAATTACACCGTTTTTCGCGTCTAGGATTCAATCCACACGAAATCTATGATTCAAACCAATAATTGTTTTTTTCGAAAATGAGAATTTTTAGAGTTTTTTCTTACCCAGCGAAATTTTCGAGGTCTTAGAACGAGGAAGTTAGATTTTTATAAAAACCTTAGACCATCTCCACATTTGTGGAAATAGTCTGCCTAACTTGGATCGACTTAATGAAACGACTCAACTGTTGCTATAATGAAGATGAAAAATTATAATTGAAGATGGAGAAATTATAGCATTACATGACGACATTTTTTTGCAGATAATAATTCTCTGCATCTAAACTTCTGTAAAAAAAAATTCATCTTCATATGGCCCTCAGCCTTTAATAACCAGAGCTCTTGGCGCTATTTTTCAAAATAGGTTCAAACCCTCCTACAAAAAGTTCAATAATTTGGTTTATAACAGAATTCACAATTCAGTACATGTCGGTTTCTATATATAGAAGCAAATGAACTCTCTACCCCGTCCGCTCCTATCTGTGTTTGTAATTCATATAATAAAAAGTGTTTTCTACAAACAATTTTAATAAATAGGCATAGGTGATACATGCTAGTCAACAGAAATTACAAATTATTTTAGAGTACTCATTCACTGTCTTCTAAATTAACAGTATACCAATCATATCATCTCCATATTTTACAGGTATTATCCTTTGACGCAGTTACAACTATGTCTCCGGTATAATTGAAAGCACAGGAAAAAACTTCTCCATCATGGCCCGCAAGAACTTGTGAACACATCCCAGAATCAGTCAGCCAAAGTCTTGCTGTTCTGTCAGCCGATGCCGTTAATAATAACGATCCTGCAGGACTAAAACAAACCTTTAAAAATAAATAAAATTTGAAATTAGGAATTTAAAAACAAATAGTTTAATCGCCACAACCTTTGAAACTTCGTCAGTGTGTCCGGCTAATACCGCTGATAGCGACAACTCTCCTGATATGTCCCAAATTTTCGCAGTTGCATCAGAACTCGCCGATGCTAGGCGTTTTCCTACATAATCGAATGCAACATCAAGGACCTCATCTCGATGCGCGTTAATTGAATGTAGACATTCCGTTGACCTTAAATCCCAAACACAAACTGTTGAATCTAGAGAGCTGGTGGCTATAGAGCTGCATGGAAAGTTCCATATACAATTGCTAATTTCCGCTGAATGACCACGTAATCGAATTGCGGGACTAGAAATAAAACTCACAGAAAGTTTTTAAATTAAAAAGCAAAAAACTAATCCATGTAACTAATAGGTAGAGCTAATTGAATTTGTAAAAAAAATTAAAAGATTTCGAACTTTTAGAAGTGGAGTTATGGATTCTGATATGTACTTTTTTGTGCGGATGTCCCATATGAGAGCAATTTTATCAAATGATCCAGTAAGTACTAGGTTGCCATCTTTGCTATATCTGGCAGCGATCACTTCCGCTTGATGAGCGTTCAAAACACGAATTTCTTGTCTAGTTTCAGTGTGAAAAATCTTTGCTGTATTATCCATTGATGCAGTAACTATGTTTTCAAATGTAATTGGATGAAATTCTGCAGCAACCACTTCAGCAATATGACCAAAAAATGTGTTAACACATGTACCAGAGGAAGAATTCCATATTTTTGTTGTCCTATCGAATGATCCTGTAATAACTTTGTCGCTGAAAATTAAAGGAAAAATATATTAAGTAAAATATGTTGTGTTTTTGGTATATTTTTAGGGATTTGTAGCCTATGTTAGAAAAGGGGAAATTAAATGTGTTGAAAGAACTTTTTACAACCAATTTTACAAACAATTTTACGCTATAATTAACATTTTCTTGACCGCCATTCGCAGTTTGGACAAAAAAAATTGCGAAAGGTACTGCGAATGAAGTAGTCTAACACAATGGAGTCAATATGTAATTCAATCGGTCGTCCATATTTATTTGGTTGTGTTCATTCTAATATTCTCGAAATCATGCTTATTTTTAATCGTTCTATCCAAGGGCATTTATCCGTACTCACTGGGGCATCTATTTGGGCTATCTGTACCTAAATTCGATACTTTTAATTCTTCTCCCTATTATTTTCCTATCCGCTCCAGGTTCTCAGGGATATAGATTAATGATGCAACTATCTTACAGATTTAAAATTATATTGGCGTTTTTAAAAAATGCAAATTTCACAGCTTTTTTCCAAACAGAGCTGGGCAAAATACTCAATACTCAAATATCAGTACCAGTATATGGTAATGATACTTTTAACCGCATTTCAGTATCAGTACAAAAAGTATTGGTACTGAGATTTCAGTACCAGTAAATTTTGTACTGGTATTGCTCTGACTGAGCAGTACAAAAATACCAACATCGGTACTGGTACTGAAAAAAAAATATTAGTACTTTCGCGAAAAATACTTGAAAAAATTCCAGTACTTTTGCAAAAGTACTTGAAAAAATTCTAGTAATTTTGCAAAAGTACTTGAAAAAATTCCAGTACTTTTGCAAAAGTACTTGAAAAAGTATAAAAAGTACTGGTACTGCAAAACTCAAAACCAGTACAAAAAGTACTGGTACTGCAAAAACCAATACCAGTACAAAAAGTACTGGTTTTGAAAAAAACCAGTACAAAAATACAAATATTGTAAAAAACCAGTGCCAGTACTTTACTGAGACTGGATCCGTGCATCGATTACAAGTACTTCAAGTACTGGTACTGATCGTGCAGTACAAATACTTAAGGTATTGATACTGGTGGCAAGCCCAGTACAAGTATCTATGTACTGGTACTGCTCGTGTACTGCAGTATCAAATGTACTGAAGTATGCACAGCTCTGTTTCCAAAGGGTGCGGTGTCTATCCGCACCTTACTCTATTCATATTAATATTTTGTTAAATGCGGCTACATAACTTTGTAAGCTAATCTACAGACAAACTCACCAATTCGGTTGATTAAATCCAACGGAAAATACCACATTTTCGTGTCCTTGCAGTATCTGCTCTTCTATTCCAGTTTTTGTGTCTACAATGCGGCAAGTTCGATCATAACTGCCAGTTAAACATGTCTTGCCATTTCGATCGAAACAAACGTTTGTCAGCGGAAGAACATGAGAGTTTAGTGTTCGATAAAGATAGTATTTTTTCTTTACTGGTTCTTTGAGCTTATTTTGCAGTTTTAAAACCACATCTCTGAATTGGTCATAAACTTCTGACGTTATTAAAGGTTCTTGCAAACTAATTTCCTTTGTCAATTCTTCTACGTTTGTTCTGAAAAGTGTTACAAACATGAAAAAATATGATTAAAAAAAAACTGTAGAGCTTTTTTGTATCTGCACTACATGAAAATTGCGTACACCAAAGTTTACAACGAAATTGTGTTAAAAAGCTATGAGCTAAATGTGTATCGCACACATTGAAATTTGGCGAAACCGTACTATCAGAAACCGCACATAACGGGAGTTTACTGTAATTAAACCAGAGGAAAAAGTTCCGATATCGGAAGTATAAAGTTTTTTGAAAAAAATCTATATTTCGTAGCAAACTTTTATGTTCTTCTGAATTTCATACATCGCATCGTATATTGTTTCCACTTACTCTTTTGAAAGATTTAATAAGTCGATATGTTTAATTCTTTCTTCGCCTGATGATGCTTTATAACAAATTGCAATACCTGCAATGAATGAAATTCTAAAAAACTTTTATTTCTTTGAAAAATTAATTTTACCTGGCGGATAATATCGCAGACAGAATTTATTGAGTTTCATTTTAAAACGTCTGAAAGAATTTCAGTTCTGTTTGACGGAATTTCTCCAGATTTCGGTATTCTGTTTAATCAATATCCCGTTGCAAGGTGGTCCCTACTCCTACCTACGCTTTCTTTATTTTCCCTACTTAAGTTCAAAATTTGGGTTCATGGGTATTTTGGTCGTTTAGACCTCTACACTACCCAGACACTAGCGGCGCCACCGGCCAGAACGAGAACCACCAAGGCGATTTCCAATTTATGGCTGAGTTCAAATCCCACCGGGGGAACTTCTTTTTATTTTCTTTTCTGTTCTATTTTCCCCGTTTTTTTTTTGTTTTTCCCGCTTCTAAAAATATTTGAAACGTTTTTCTCGAATTTGGCTGTTTTTCACCACCGAATTCCGGTTTTCGTTCACTGGGTACAAACGTTTGTACTCAGACACTAGCGCCGCCATCGACCACAACGGGAACCAGAAGTATTCGCTCGCTACTAAGCAAGGCCATGAACCGAAATAATCCTCACAAATGTTAATTTCCATTTTGAAACATTTGATTCACTTGATTTCAGTTGGTGAAAGATTAATTTATAATTTTTTTTAAAAATACCATCAAAATTGGTATCAAAAATCCAGTTTCATCAAAAATTAGATGCAGATTAATTAAATTATTATGGCAGACTGTTCCCGTCAGATATTTTTTTATTAATCTTGGCGTTTTTCGTGATTTTCTTGATTTTTCTTGTGTCAGTCGTTCTAAAGTTGGGATTTCTGCAACTTTTCCCGCCCTTGCAAATTTACTGAAAACAAAATTCGATTCTGGCGATTTGAGCATTAAATTCTTATAGTGTTTTAAGCGATTTTCAATCAGCAAAACAAAAATAAACCCAAACACAATTGCATAAAATGTTTTAAAAGGAAAAACGGGTTTCTTTTGGTGTCCTATTTATACACTGAGAGAACAGATAGTAAATTTAACTGTTTTGTAATGGGGAATCGTGGCTATTACTAAAATAGTTCATTTTAATTACAAAAATAGTCAAAATCTACATCTTTTATAAGAAACTAGCAGACACTACGTTTTTTTTAAAAAAAAACCTACGTTTCTTAAACGTAGCTTAAAGTTTTTTGTGTGAATTTTAGAATGCCAAAAAACCATAAATAACTATAAAACTTTTGGAAAAAAACGTTATCCTTACAGGACCTTCCGTTTCGAATTTTGAAATTTCAACACTGGATTCTTGATCGGTGACTCCGGAAACCCCTTAATGCCGATTTCAAATTTAAAAGTTCTTGAAATATTTGAAAAAATTACATTTTTCTATATTTTTTTCCGAAAATTACAGAGGAAAGTTTTCAGTTGAACATAACTGATATTTTTTGATAATAAATTAACATTTAAATTGCGAATTTGTAATTAACGCAATTGTACAATTTTATCAGAAATTTGAAGCATTCACGAGAAAAAACGAAAGAAAGAAAAACGATCTTCATTTCATTCATTGGAGAGCAATGCAAATGGGGGTTTGGGGGGAGCAGCCCCATATACGGGGTCCAGGGGCGGAGCCCCGGTCAGGGGGTTCGGGGGGCGAAGCCCCCTGACTTCAACAGAAGTAAATTTTAAAAGAAACAAAACAACTTTATTCTATAAATTCGTTTTCTTACTAAGAAATGTTGGTCAAAACAGATTTTAATTTTTAAATTTCTCTCCTCTGAAATAAAAAATCAACATAACAAAAAATGGAAATCGGTAATGCTCAACTAAATCACACGCACTGCAAAAATGCAAAGACGATTTTTTTTTTTTTTTTTTATTGTAAAATAGAAAGACGATTATAAATAAAATAAAATTCAGTATTTCAAGATAAATAATAAAAAAAATTAATTCAAAATATTCAAGTATTCAATATAACTAAAAAAAAACATTTCATAACTTAAATAAAAAAAAAATTAATTCAAAATTAAAAAAAAAAACATACTCCCATGCGATAGAAAAAATAACTTAAATACTAATTTTAGGTCTCCCTTGTCAGGTCTATAACTTCTTCTTCAACTAAAATATAAAAAAAAAAATTTAAATTAACGAAAAGTGAATAATTTTTGTATAACTTACCCACTGCATCGAAGCGTCGTTGTAGTCTGCGAACAACAACGCGGAATCGGCAGAATAACTGTATTGTATTTAAACACTTCATGCAGACCATCGTCGTCTGCGGATCTGAGCTTTGTATCTGAAAAAAAAGAAGATAATAGTCAGATTTAAAACTAAAATTTATAAAAAAATATCAGTTGTGGTCAACACAAAACTTTCTTCTACAAAATCTACGACCCTGTGCAATTTACGTTATAGCCCTGTCGTATTATCAACCCGATACAACCTCCCAATAAATTGTTGGTTCATCCAAAAATATCAAAAACGTACAAAATTTGAGATAACTTGAGAACTGTAAAAGATATCAATTTACGGTAATTGGAAAAAATGTAGAAAATGTTAACATCTTCAATTATTCTTTTAACTGATTTGTCGAAAAACCGTTAGTTTGCAAATTATTCGCAAAAGTATGATTTTTTACATATTAATGAAAATATCTCAATAACGGTAAAAGATAACGGATAACGATAAGAAACAATATTGTGCAGAATGCCATTCTCATTAATTCACTTCATACATTCAGTCAGCAAAAACCCGTTAATTTTCGAGATATTCGCAAAAAACTGCTTTCTTGGAAACAACGGTTTATCTCGATAACAGGTTGAAAAATCGAGTTATAGCTAAAGACAAAAGTGTGGGAAATTTTATTTTCTCCAAGTTCTGTCATACTTAAGGCCACTAAAAAATGCGTAGTTTGGGAGTAAATCGAGAAAAACGAAATTGCGATTTTTGAAAAACCGCCATTTTGGATACTTCCGGTTAACGGATTTTCACCAAAAGTTGATAAGATCGTCCCATTTCAGGACCCAACATGCCTATAAAATTTCATGGCGCTAGCTCTATTAGTTTTTGAGAAATCTTGTACACAGACTGACTGACAGACAGACTGACAGACTGACAGACAGACAGACAGACAGACAGACACACTAACAGACAGAAAGACAGACAGACTGACAGACAGAACGACATTTTTTTATTATGACTCCAATCAACTCAGGAGTGATCGGGAAATGTTTTTTAGGCAAAATTAAGGGGTCGAAATTTTTCATGAATACAATACTTTATTATACTCCGTAGAAGAAAGTAAAAACACAAGTTTTATAACCTTATAACCTCTCAAAATGCACTAAAAAGTAAAAAACAAGTTTAAAGTTTCACAAAAAATGTTTTTATAAATTGCGTGTTGTTGTGAAAATATAAAGTGTGCTGCGTTGCACAGTATGAAACCGCTATTACAGATTCAAGAGCAAATGCAACGTCACACACTTTATATTTTCACAACAACACACAATTTATAAAAACATTTTTTGTGAAACTTTAAACTTGTTTTTTACTTTTTAGTGCATTTTGAGAGGTTATAAAACTTTTTTTTAAAGTGTTTTTTTTTTTTTATTTTATACTTTTTAGTCTTGAATTAGCCTACCAAAAACCTCCAGAAAAGATCTTTGGCGGGAAATTTGAGCAAAAGGAAACTCACGCTATCTTTGCAGGACATTCCGTTATCCTTACAAAATTTTAAATGTTAGAATCGGAGTCAGCGGCCCCAAAAACCCCCTAATGACATTTTTCCCGGGAAAGATGGGAAAAGGATATTTGCGTTATCCTTTCAGGACCTTCCGTTTCGAATTTTAAAATCTTACATAGCTAAAAACCTGCTCCTGGCAACGCAGATCATTTTGCAAAAAACCGCGTAAAAATCGGTCTAGTAGTTTTTGAGTTTTGTAATCTCAAACCAACCAACAAACTTCAATTTTTATATATATAGATTATCTTCATTATTTATTTATTTTATAGAGAAAACCCGTTGTTATGAAATGTTCTCATTTGATGAGAAGCAAGCCACTACATTATTAAAAGAGCGACCAATTGAATTTGCTAATTACAATAAACATCAACTATCGAGAGTTTATCCGGCCGGAACTAGATTTGACAGTTCTAATTTTATGCCACAAGTAAGTACACTTTCTTAAATATACATAAATAAGTTAAAAGCTTTGAATTTACTAATCACTCTTTTTTTATATGCAATGGCAGCTGTTTTGGAATGCGGGATGTCAACTCGTAGCACTTAATTATCAAAGTTTAGACTTAGCAATGCAATTAAATTTGGGAATATTCGAGTATAATAATCGATGTGGGTTTCTTCTGAAGCCAGAATTCATGCGACGCACCGACCGAAGGTTGGACCCATTTGCTGAAAGTACGGTATGTTAATTTATTATTAAAATGCTGAAGAAAACTAGAAAAAGAAACCAATTATAAATACGTTTTATTAAACATGAAACCACACCCAATAACTTTTTTGTGTATCGGTAAAAAGTTATAAATTTTGTTTCGATATACGAAAATTTAAAATTTTGTTTGGGACATAGAAATATTTAAGACTTTTTTTCGAGGATTAATTTTTGGGACACCCAAAAAGACTTTCAAAGTTTCTTGCATTTCTGGGACGTTTCTGCTTAAATGATTTCCAATAGATCCACAGATTTTTGTTTTTTGCAAATTTCAGGTGGACGATATTATAGCCGCAATAACAGTTCTCTCGGCGCAATTCCTAAGTGATAAGAAAGTCGGAACGTATGTCGAGGTGGATATGTTTGGTTAGCCAGCTGATACTGAAATTTCGCACTAAGATTGTTCGTGATAATGGAATAAACCCCGTTTATAATGAAGAACCATTTGTATTTAAAAAGGTAAAATATCTATTATAAGCAATTTTGTTATATGGAACATAACTGCCATTAAATAAAATATAATTTAAACTAAAACGCTAGTAGGGACAGTAAATGAAAACACTTGAAGTACATTTTTTATGTACTATAATTATTTTGGCAAAATACAAACCATTTTTTGTTACAAGAATATTAAAATTTTTCTTTTAAATTTAAAGATTAGAATCGCACAAGAATTGTATACAGAACAACCAATTCAGCAAATGTACTAACTGTGTTTTGTTGCATCTTTTCCCAGGTTGTTCTCCCAGAACTCGCTAGTATACGAATAGCAGCATATGAAGAGGGCGGTAAATTCATTGGACACAGAGTTTTCCCCGTTATAGGCCTGTGTCCCGGCTACCGACATGTTACGCTTAGAACGGAAGTGGGTCAACCGATTCTACTTTCGTCACTTTTCTTGCATATTGTCGTCAAGAACTCGTTCCCGATGATCTTTCGAATTTCGCCGAAGCACTCGCCAATCCAATAAAATATCAGAGCGAATTAGAGAAGCGCGACAAGCAATTAGCCGTCTTGACAGAGGATATGGAACCAGCCGAAGAAGACATCGTGAACTCATGTAAGACTGCAATCTATGTTACTAATGAATATCATATCACTTGTACTACCATAAATGTTGTATGTGCACGCTTAGTACTTTGTTTGTTTAGATCGATGTTGTGATTTATCTAACCCCAAACCAAACCCAGTTGTGTTTGTGTCTTTAGGTCAGAAGCAAAATCCCACCGAACCAATCAGCGGTAGCCCTAAACACCGATCCAGTATAGCTGCCGCTTCGTCGGTGAGTGTGGAGGCGATTTCCAACACAGAAGTGGATTACATTGGCACAATGGCTCCAGGAATTCAACATCAGCATTCGCTGGATCAGAGTGTTACGATGACGGTGAAGCAGCCAGAGCCAGTAATCGAGTTCGAAGAAGTGGTGGCGGAGCCTTTGGAGAAGATTCTCGACAACAAACAGGTTCGGGAGAAGCGAATCGAACTGGAGAAGAAGTTGGACTCGCTGCGAAAGAAGCACGACAAGGACAAGGTGAAGGTTGTTGGTCAACAGAGGGGCGTCAGCGCTGATGGTATGAAGAAGCCAAAGTTCTCAATGACAAACAAATTGGTGAAGCGATTAAGCAGTAAAAACTTGTAAGACATTTGTCCTTAATGGTCGAGGGAGATTTTTTCATTTTGAACAAGGTTTGCTTGTTTCAGAGACGTTAGCACGGATGTACCGCCATGTCCGGCGGAACTAGGCGAGAGCAGCGAGGATAGCAGCGATCGACAGGCCATCGACAGGACTAGAAGTCAGTCAGAGCGTTTGCTTACTGTTTGTAAGGACTACGCAACTGCATATCAAGAGCTTCAAGAGAAATATCATGAGATTATCTATGCCACAGCCGAGAAAGTCGTTAAGAACTCTCAGGCTAGTCAAATGAAGCAATTGAAGGTGTCTCTGGATCGAGTTACGATTTTCGGCTGGCGGCCTAAGCACTGACTGCACTTTTTTTTTAAATAATAGTTGCAACTTTAAATTGACTACAATTTTGCTTTTATCTCATTTATACTAAAGTTTTACTCTTTTGTCATGATTTATGAAAAAAAAATACACTGAAGGCGTGCATTTTTTTAACATATCATAAGGATTGCATCAATTCTAGCAATCAATTTGGTTTTCGAATACTGTTATAGACATAAAAAGCCTAAGGGTCTGTCCATAAAATACGTCACACATTAATGGGGAGGGGAATTTGCGGTAATGTAAAGGCGGTACTAAATTCATACAAAAAATCTCGGAGGGGAGTCCGAAAAGCTCAAAGCATTTTTTTTACTAATCAAATAAATGAACTACAAAATCTGTTGGAATGCTTTTATTGTACATGTCTCGAACTGCATAAAAAACTAATTTTTAGTAAAAGAAACCTCTCCTGAAAAATCGAGTTTCGCGGCTGAATCGATTATATAAATCAACTTAACGATATTTCACAGATTTATTTGTACTATTTTACAGTTTAATTTTGGTTAATTTTCCATAAATTGTTGTTTGCCGTTTGTACAAGGAAATTTCTGTATACACATCTAAACCACATGAGAAATTAATACAAATTCGGAAATTGTTGAGAATTTAGGGCGTGGGGGTTGTATATTAGTGGGCGTGGAAAATTGCCTTGATGACTGGTGAAAACAAGAGCATTTGCTGGATCAGAGCATTCGATGGATCTAAATCTTTTCAGCGGTTTAAGCGATATAAGGAAAGAGTGTAAGAAGGAAGGGAAAATTTCAAAAAATCGGAATAGCTTTAACTACGCGCCAAGGAATTCGAAACTTAACTTCAAATCGATTCTTTTAAGAAATTTTGTCACAAAAACCCATTTTTCTTTTATAATATTAATATGATATGATAAAATTATAAAAAAATCATACTATTTTTAAGATTTCACAATATTAACGTTTTCTCCGCACAAATTTTCGCTTAATTAACTTTCAACACCTTTCAGCTTGTTTTCAACTTTGAGTGAGCGTAAATGGCTCGGTTTCAAACACAATTTAATAAAAATTTACTCATTTGAAAATGTTTTCTTGAAATTTCAGAATGAAACGTGAAGTGGCAAGTTCGGTTGTACAACGGGGAGTAGCAGAGAGAGTCAGACTGAAACAGGTCTATGAAAAACGAACTGAGGCGCTGCAAAAACAACACGATCTTGTTAGGGCTGCCTTAGCAGATCATAAAACAAAAGTAACAAAAATCATTCATTGGCAAAAACATTTTTTAATAACGACTTATAAAATTCTAGGCACGCTTACTACTTGAAAAGGAATCAGAATCGCGGTCATGTGTCTCGTCTGATGGATTCCTGGTGCTATTTAGAACGCCAAATTCTACAGCGGCTGGATCCGCTGGAGCAACCGGAAGTGTGGCCGAAAACTTAACCGATAGCGGCAATTTAGTTAACAATTCCTCATCAATGCCAATGGAATCGTCATAAGGAGAGTTGAACATTTTCAAATTTTTATTTTTATTTTTAGAAAAGTCTTTGACAAAGAGAAAAAAAAACATTTACGCTTCCATTTCTAAAAGAACAAGTGCACCGAAAACGCACAGAGCAGTATTTCGATAGAGAAGAATTTTGAAGGAATAACAGAAATTGTTTGGCCTAAATTAAGTTTAATCTAAATTTTAATCGTAATGTTATTACAAATGATATAAAAGTAGTAATTATAGAAAACAGAAAAAACCTTTTGAATGTAAACAGCAAATAAATTTTGCGAATTGAGAATTAAGAAAACAGAATCTGAACTTTGAAAAATAGGAAGGAAATGAATCTTCTGTAGATAATAATTTTTAATGTTTGTTTGTTTGTTTAGCAATAAGTAATAAGGATCAAAAATATTGAATATAGACTATTAAGAAGTATAAAAACTTTGAGAAAAATAAATGAATTTTTATTAATAATAAAATTGGAAGAAAGGATCATTTGACTGCTAATTTGTTACTGCAGTGTAGAATTTAAAAACAAAATAGCAGTAATTTTCGATCTGAAATGAATCTAACTAAACTGAAATAATAATATTAATATTAAATGAGAAAAGATGAAAGCAAAAAATTGTATTTTGTTATTGTTTACAGTACAAATTTATGAGAATATTAAACTATGTATATTGTATCGAACATTGAAACATACAAAAGAAGAAATTTATGCAGAAATCGAATACATCTTATAATAAGAAATTTTCTCTAATATCCTAATATTGCGCTTATCGTTTTAACTTTTTTAATTTTATTTCTTAAGTTAGTTTTTATTCCTTATTTTTTTGAGATTTATTGATTTTGAAATAAAACGTTTTTATTGTATTCTCATTTTTATAAAGACGAATTTTAAAAAAAAATTTTTGTGTTTGATTAAATTTTTTTTTATTTCACAACTTTTTTTTGTTGTTTTATTTCTGTTTTCCCGTACTTTATTAGGTTTTCGATGCTCGGTGTAGTCTGCGATTGAATTGGATAAATTTGTATTAAAAATTTAGAATTGGATCCAGGGCCGTATCGAAGGTTCTGGATTGGGGGGGGGAGACGTCTCAATTTTCCCAACTCGAACATCTAATTTTTCCCAACTGGGATGTACATAATAAAAATTCCTTTTCCTTGCCCAGAATCTCTGACAAGAAACAACTGATATAATGAAATATCAGTTGTGGTCAACACAAAACTTACTTCTACAAAATCTACGATCCTGCGCAATTTACGCTAGAGCCCTGTCGCGTTGTCAACCTAAGACGACATCCCAATAAATTCTTGGTTTATTCAAAAATATCAAAAACGTACAAAATTTGAGATAGCTTGAGAACTGTAAAAGATATCAATTTACGGTAAATGGCAAAAAGGTAGAAAATTTTAACATCTCCAAGTTTTCCTTAAATTAATTTGTCGAAAAATCGTTAGTTTGCCAGTAATTTGCAAAAACATTTTTTTATATTTTAATCTAAATATCTCAATAACGGTAAGAAACAAAATTGTGCAGAATGTCATTCTCATTATTTCACTTCATACATTCAGTCAGCAAAACCCCATTAGTTTTCAAGATAATCGCAAAAACTGTTTTTTTTTGGAAATAACGTTTTATCTCGATAACGGGTTGAGATATCGAGTTATATCTAAAGATAAAAGTGTGGGAAATTTTATTTTCTAAAAGTTTCGTCGTACTTAAGGCCACTAAAAAACGCGTAGTTTGGGAGTAAATCGAGAAAAACGAAATTGCGATTTTTGAAAAACCGCCATTTTGGATACTTCCGGTTAACGGATTTCCACCAAAAGTTGATAGGATCGTCCCATTTCAGGACCCAACATGCCTATAAAATTTCATGGCTCTAGCTTTATTAGTTTTTGAGAAATCTTGTACACAGACTGACAGACAAACTGACAGACTGACAGACAGAACGACATTTTTTTAATATGACTCCAATCGACTCAGGAGTGATCGGGAAATTTTTTTAGGCAAAATTAAGAGGTCGAAATTTTTCATGAATACAATACTTTATTGCACTCCGTAGAAGAAAGTAAATTTTTTTTATTTTTCACAATTAAATAAAGGGTAAACACTAATAATCTTATGCGACTTGTGACCACAAGAAGTACATTTGACTTTATATCGCTTATTTTTGGCACTTTCTTTTGTATTCAGATTTTATCCGAATCCAGTGTTGACATAAACTTATAAGAAATTAAATACATATTACTTGAAACAGGGGTGGCTTCATGTAACTTATTTTCGATCGACTAATTGGTCGAAGGAAATCTTTCGTCGACCAAAACTGATTAAACAGGAGGACACTCACTCTGGTGCACACGATATAAGAGTCTTTTCTGGGTAATTTGGGGTCGCTGAATCCGAATCTGGCAGTGGTTTGGCTGTACCAGCTTTACTTTTTCAGATATGAAGGAAAAAATAATTGTTGATTCCCAGATTATAAACATTTATGAGTTACTCACCATATCGGAAAAAGTAGAGCTGGTACAGCCAAACCACTGCCAGATTCGGATTCAGCGACCCCAAATTACCCAGAAAATACTCTTATATCGTGTGCACCAGAGTGAGTGTCCTCCTGTTTAATCAGTTTTGGTCGACGAAAGATTTCCTTCGACCAATTAGTCGATCGAAAATAAGTTACATGAAGCCACCCCAGTTCTTACCTATTCATTTGTTCAAAAAATCCGAACACCGATGGCACAACAATTACACTATATTTTCAAAACTCACTGTTTCATCAGCACGAATATACTAGATCGCTCGATTTGCTGTCTCAAATGGTCCCATTTCAATACAGTTCAATGAATCAAAACGAGTTAAGTAAGAGCGAGATAACCGTATGACTATAAATATAGTCCTTTCGTTTAAACCGTGAGCTGTCAAAGGAAAATAGACTTTCGGAATGGTGTTGGCGCATAAAGTTAGTCTCAAACTTGTGAAATTTGAATTTCGCGGCGGACGAAATTTGAATTTCGCGATATTATACAGTTCAGTGGATGCGTTTAAGTATGATAAAGAGGGAAATACTTTTGGGACCATTTTTCAGCAGAGCTTTGTGTCACCATACTATGTTATATAGTTCTGTGCCATAAACTGATGAGAACATTATACTCTCCCCATGGTCGAGTGTCTACTCTACTCTTTCAAAGCCTTTTATTCATTCTCTCCCAACTCGCTGTGACGCTGTCGCCAAAGCAGAATGGCATGTGGAAACACAAACAAGTCATAAAACACGCCTTTGTTCACTAATAGAAAATTTGAGGTAGAAAAAGACAAGTTGGGATTTTGGAAAATCGACAAAAGAGATTTCCCAACTTGGGAAATCTCACATCTTCAAGAAAAGAGATTTCCCAACTTGGGAAATCTCACATCTTCAAGAAGTGAGATTTCCCAACTCCTAAGGGTCAAATTCCCAACTGAAGACTTATTGGGGGGGGAGCCTCCCCCCCCATCCCCCCCCAGTCGGTACGGCCCTGATTGGATCAAGAATCCAATCACCAAATTTTTGAAGTGAAAACTTCTTTAGCGCCGTTGTGAGTGATTCCAAACTCGATGAAACGAAAAAGCGACAGTAAAAAGAGATAGGATTTTTTAGCCTGCGAGAAAAGGAGATAGAATACAGATGGGTGCCGGTCAATTTATCGTAAACAAGAGTGATGGGTAAGGGGAAGGGGAAGGGGAAGGGGAAGAGGAAGGGGAAGGGGAAGGGGAAGGGGAAGAGGAAGGGGAAGGGGAAGGGGAAGGGGAAGGGGAAGGGGAAGGGAAGGGGGAGGGGGAGGGGGAGGGGAAGGGGAAGGGGGAGGGGAAGGGGAAGGGGAAGGGGAAGGGGAAGGGGAAGGGGAAGGGGAAGGGGAAGGGGAAGGGGAAGGGGAAGGGGAAGGGGAAGGGGAAGGGGAAGGGGAAGGGGAAGGGGAAGGGAAAGGGAAAGGGAAGGGGAAGGGGAAGGGGAAGGGGAAGGGGAAGGGGAAGGGGAAGGGGAAGGGGAAGGGGAAGGGGAAGGGGAAGGGGAAGGGGAAGGGGAAGGGGAAGGGGAAGGGGAAGGGGAAGGGGAAGGGGAAGGGGAAGGGGAAGGGGAAGGGGAAGGGGAAGGGGAAGGGGAAGGGGAAGGGGAAGGGGAAGGGGAAGGGGAAGGGGAAGGGGAGGGGGAAGGGGAAGGGGAAGGGGAAGGGGAGGGGGAGGGGGAGGGGAGGGGGAAGGGGAGGGGAGGGGAGGGGAAGGGGGAAGGGAGAAGTGGTACGAGGGAGGTAGGTGGAGGGAGGAAGTGGAGAGAGGAGTGGATAAATTACTGATGTTTCGTCATACATTGCAATATATACATATCTATCTATATATATAAAAATGGATGTTTGTCTGTTTGTCTGTCTGTCTGAGATTACAAAACTCGAAAACTACTGGACCGATTTTTACGCGGTTTTTTGCAAAATGGTCTGTGTTACCAGGAGCAGGTTTTTAGCTATGTAGATTTTCAAAATTCGAAACGGAAGGTCCTGTAAGGATAACACAAGTATCCTATTTTCCATATTTCGCCGGAAAAATTGGCATTGTAGGGTTTTTGGGGTTGCTGATCACGAATCCGGTATTAGATTTTCAAAATTCGAAACGGAAGCTCCTGTAAGGATAAATATCCTTTTTCCCGTTTTTCCTCGGAAAAATCGGCATAAGGGGGTTTTTGGGGTCGCTGATCACGAATCCGGTATTAGATTTTCAAAATTCGAAACGGAAGCTCCTGTAAGGATAAATATCCTTTTTCCCGTTTTTCCTCGGAAAAATCGGCATAAGGGGGTTTTTGGGGTCGCTGATCATGAATCCGGTATTAGATTTTCAAAATTCGAAACGGAAGGTTCTATAAGAATAACATTTTTTCCCAAAACTTTTTAAGTTTTTTATGGTTTTTTGGCATTCTAAAATTTACACAAAAATCTTTTAGCTGCCAACGAAGGGTCTGCTAGTATATATACATATATATAAATTGTTTTACGATAAATTGTTGACGATAAAATTGTTCACGATGAAATGTTTACGATAAATTGACCGGCACCCGATTGGACCATAATAAATCAGTTATAGCTGTGGCAATTTACATTTCTCCCAACCAATCAATAAATACAATTATTGAATTTATCCACGATAATTTGCTAAAGTACACATCAGAAATATCGCGGATTTTTAAAAAGATTACGATAAAATTCCTATGATTTTAAGTGGAAATTTTAATGTGAATTTTGCATTGGATACAGCGCTCCCTTTGATTGAGTTCCTCAACACCAAATTAAATTTAAAAATGTGCTCCAGTCGCACTGAATCGACAACAAAAAGATATATTGATCAAACCGAAACCAAAGCATTCATGTTATACTTTAGTTATCATAAGCCGCTCGTGTCATTTATTGAAATTGAAAACAAAGAGTCTGAATAAAAATGTAATATAACTTTTGAACTTGGTACCAATATTATAATAAATAAACGCTATAACTATCCCACTCCTGATACCGCATTCGTTTCATTCTCTTGCTGTTTAGTTTTCCTAAGGTTTCACTTCTACCGCGTGTGCACTGCACACACATGTTTTTTTTCTTTTTGCCCAAAAACTGTTGTAAAAGACTATCTAATACGCCGTTTACTTTCCGTTCGAACATAGACAAATCTCCAAGACGTCGAAAGCTTTTTCGATAACTTGAAAGTTCACTGATTGAGAAAAGCGCAACTTTTTCTGTTGCAACATATCTCATATGTTTGCCCATGGTTAGAAGTAGATCAGATTTAGAATAGCAAAATTTTTATTTACGTCACTGACCAAATATGTGTATAATATGGATTTTCCATTTGGTTTATATTAGTACTCGGTCTGTTAGTGCAGGCGCGCACTGCGTTTGCAAGCATGTAGAATGGTGCCGAAGTGGCAATCAGAAGGTAGAACTAGTATTTCAGCTTGAATTGAGGTAGATTGAAATAGTAACTAAGTAAGTAGAAATATACTTTGATGCGAGCTCCCAGATTGGTTTTTAAAGGTATCAAAAACTCAGATTGCCATTTTAATGCAATTATACCTGCTTGCCAACGCCATCAACAATATTCACCAGATTTAAGGTCTTCCACCTCTAATTCACTAATGAACAGTTTACCGGGTTTTGATACGCTTAGTAATTTATCACCGGATTTAAGTAAATCTAATTATCCGTCATCAGCATATCCACCTGTTTCCAATGCATCGTATTTTAGTTCTACGCTAGGTACAACTTCAGACAGTCGATTAATGCTAGATAATCACAACCATGGTCAACAAAATAAATCTTACCCGTCGACAGTTCACAGTTCAAACGTACAAAATTTTGGTCCCATAGCTTCAACTAGTGATCAAAATAGTTCAAGTATTCTGACATCGTCGGCAAATAGTACAAGGCCATCGCCAAGCCCGAGTCAAGTAGCCACTCATTTGTATTCGAATACGTTAACAGAAAAAATTTGTCACCTCAGATCGAGACAGTCCCACACCGCATGTTATTTTGAAAAACCCTGTACATAATAAAACGGCTCAGAATTTAATCGTACCGGATCGAATGTTACCAAAGGGAACTAACTGTTGCTGAATCAGTAAATACCAAGCAGTTAGCTGCATTGTCTGTAAATCCAACAGGTGCAATTGAAGTATCAAAGTCTCGTACGATGAGTACAAATATGGGTATATTTTATCCAAATACTAATTCGGTTCCATCAACAGCAGCACCATCTGCTGTGACTATATCTAAGCCTGTTAACGTCGTTAAACCTACAAGATGAAAGTTTATCGGCATTATCACATTTTCCAAACGTTTCTGTATCATCATTAAATAATTCTGCTGCTAACACTGACAACTTAAATAGTGCTAACACACAGAATACATTTACGAAGATTTTAAAGAAGCCCATAACTATGACCAATTTCTCAAAGAAACCATCAGTTAATGAACAACAACAATCCGTAAATATTCGAAAATCAAATAAATCAATTAATTCAAATTTTTTAAAGCCAACTGGTAAAGTAGGCAAAATTTCAAAGTCAAACAATATGATAACAACAGCAACAAGACTTTTGGAATCGCCAACGTCGAAAAATTTTACATCGACATTACCTGCATTAAATAAAAAAATAAAAAAAAAAATTTTAAAAAAAGCTTTTATTAAAAAAATGCACTAAAAAGAAAAAAATAATTTTCTGGACGCTATGTATCACAAATATTAAAGCTTTTAAAAAGCGAGATAAAGCATAAAACAATCAAATAAAAATTTATCTCGCTTTTTAAAAGCTTTAATATTTGTGATACATAGCGTCCAGAAAATTATTTTTTTCTTTTTAGTGCATTTTTTTAATAAAAGCTTTTTTTAAAAATTTTTTTTTTATTTTTTTATTTAATGCAGGTAATGTCGATGTAAAATTTTTCGACGTTGGCGATTCCAAAAGTCTTGTTGCTGTTGTTATCATATTGTTTGACTTTGAAATTTTGCCTACTTTACCAGTTGGCTTTAAAAAATTTGAATTAATTGATTTATTTGATTTTCGAATATTTACGGATTGTTGTTGTTCATTAACTGATGGTTTCTTTGAGAAATTGGTCATAGTTATGGGCTTCTTTAAAATCTTCGTAAATGTATTCTGTGTGTTAGCACTATTTAAGTTGTCAGTGTTAGCAGCAGAATTATTTAATGATGATACAGAAACGTTTGGAAAATGTGATAATGCCGATAAACTTTCATCTTGTAGGTTTAACGACGTTAACAGGCTTAGATATAGTCACAGCAGATGGTGCTGCTGTTGATGGAACCGAATTAGTATTTGGATAAAATATACCCATATTTGTACTCATCGTACGAGACTTTGATACTTCAATTGCACCTGTTGGATTTACAGACAATGCAGCTAACTGCTTGGTATTTACTGATTCAGCAACAGTTAGTTCCCTTTGGTAACATTCGATCCGGTACGATTAAATTCTGAGCCGTTTTATTATGTACAGGGTTTTTCAAAATAACATGCGGTGTGGGACTGTCTCGATCTGAGGTGACAAATTTTTTCTGTTAACGTATTCGAATACAAATGAGTGGCTACTTGACTCGGGCTTGGCGATGGCCTTGTACTATTTGCCGACGATGTCAGAATACTTGAACTATTTTGATCACTAGTTGAAGCTATGGGACCAAAATTTTGTACGTTTGAACTGTGAACTGAACTGTCGACGGGTAAGATTTATTTTGTTGACCATGGTTGTGATTATCTAGCATTAATCGACTGTCTGAAGTTGTACCTAGCGTAGAACTAAAATACGATGCATTGGAAACAGGTGGATATGCTGATGACGGATAATTAGATTTACTTAAATCCGGTGATAAATTACTAACGGCCAATTTCTTCACAGAGTACTAAAGGGGGTCTAGCTAGTCCAGGTACTAGGTCTTTTCGATATGAGTCCTGGACTTACTTGGAGTAAACATTTTTACTCTTTTCTGTTCGATATGTGTTCGGAGTAAGTCCAGGACTCATATCGAACAGAAAAGAGTAAAAAATTTTACTCCAAGTAAGTCCAGGACTCATATCGAAAAGACCTAGTACCTGGACTAGCTAGACCCCCTTTAGTACTCTGTGAAGAAATTGGCCGTAAGCGTATCAAAACCCGGTAAACTGTTCATTAGTGAATTAGAGGTGGAAGACCTTAAATCTGGTGAATATTGTTGATGGCGTTGGCAAGCAGGTATAATTGCATTAAAATGGCAATCTGAGTTTTTGATACCCTTAAAAACCAATCTGGGAGCTCGCATCAAAGTATATTTCTACTTACTTAGTTACTATTTCAATCTACCTCAATTCAAGCTGAAATACTAGTTCTACCTTCTGATTGACACTTCGGCACCATTCTACATGCTTGCAAACGCAGTGCGCGCCTGCACTAACAGACCGACTACTAAGAATATAAACCAAATGGAAAATCCATATTATACACAGATTTCGTCAGTGACGTAAATAAAAATTTTGCTATTCTAAATCTGGGGTGACTTCATGTAACTTATTTTCGAGCGACTTACTAGTCGAAGGCAATCTTTTTTCGGCCAAAACTGATTAAACATGACTATATTCATTCTGATGTACACGATATAAGTCTTTCCCGGATAATCTGGGGTCAGTGAATCCGAATCTGGCAGTAGTTTGGCTGTACCAGCTCTACTTTTTCCGATATGAAGGAAAAAAGAATTGTTGATTTTCAAATTATAAATATCTAAACCGACTTATGAATTACCAGCCATATCGGAAAAAGTAGAGCTGGTACAGCCAAACTGCTGCCAAATTCGGATTCAGTAATCCCAAATTACCCAGAAAATACTCTTATATCGTGTACACCAGAATTTGGCCTGTTTAACCAGTTACGGTCGAATAAAGATTTCCTTCGACCAGTTAGTCGATCTCGCGATTATTTGATTACCAATTGAACACAATTAAAGTTTTTTAAAATAATAACCATCCGATTGACGAATAATCCAATACTTTGCAATTAAACTTTACTTACGGGTAAGTGATAGGTAAACTGACTTCATCTTTCAAGTCGGATGATTAACTCAAAACGATCAAACAGAAACTGCACACTTTTATGAGAAATCGAAACACTTTTATATGAGCTGACGATCCGATATAGAACGGGATGAAATCGCTTTTTGACTGCCGATCATATGAGCTTCGTTAAAAGATTCTACTCCAGCATCCAACATCAGTACCAATTCTTGGTAAAACAAAGATCAATGCTTCTTTGTATTTTAGATTTAGAATACATTCACAAAAAATACATGAAGATCATATAAGTTTCTCGATTACGCTTAAGACATTGCCAATTTGTGACGATACGATTTTATCGAAGAATCCTTTTGGGAGAATGGTTAGATACAAAAAAATTTCCACCATCAACAGAGACTGGCTGAGAAGATGACAATCGCTCTGCGATCGTATTTAGACTGTCTGTGATTGCTGCTTAAAAGAACATTTAAAATTTTTTGCCGCGATATTTAATCACAAGTTCGGAACACAGCTGAGCTGGACATGATAGGCGGCTTTTCGGTATTCTCAACAACGTAAAAGTATGAGTACATATGGGCCATTACAGATCCAAATGAAAAATTTAATACATACATATATTATATGGAAAAACATGAAATTAATATGAATTTTAAGCTTGGTTGGGCCTAAGACAATTATCTCCGGCTGTTTAAACAGAAAAAGAATTTGTGACGTCTATTTTGATTGGCATGAGGACGTTCTTGTTTTTTGAACTGTGGCGCCCCAAATTGACAGCAGCGGATGACTCGTAATGTCGGCCAAATATTTGATAATTTGTACTTTTTGGCAAATGACTTCATGTTTTAGTTGATATCGCCAACGAATAACGAACAGATAGATGAGACCACCTAATTTGAATGTCGAGTTGTTCACGTCACATGTTGTTATCATTTTTTTAGTTGTGAATTAAGTCAGTGCGGTTTGTTGGATCTGATGATGAATTTATTACCTGATATTATGTAGGTATTCTTTTCTGAAACTCCATAAATCCATTTTTTTATTTAGCATGTTCAGATGGAGTTTTTCCACTTTTGTACTATTATCTAAATATAACTTTTAAGTTACTGGATTTAAAACTTTTGCAATAACTATTTTTCATTTTGGCGTTTACTCATTTTTCAAACAATCGGAATCCAAACCAAAATTCACTTAATTTTCCGGCATTTGTGATACGAAAAAGCTTGTTTATATCCGCAATTGTATAAAATATAACATAACGAAAAGAAAATCAAAAGCAACGACAATTTGTACTAATAATAAAACAGTCCTTATCGTGTGTTCTGATAATAATTTATTGAACTTTTCTATAAATAAATATACTAGAATAGCTAAAAATAGTATCACAATTAAATAAATTTAAATAAAAATTTGCTGGAAGATGACTTTATGGAAGCATGCTGAATAAATAACTCAAACTAATCGTGATAATCATTTTCTTGGCTATCAATTTAATTGCTATTTCCCATTTAGACTTGCAACAATAGGGCCACACCAGCCAGTGTCCATTTGGATGGTTTGTCCTTCGTTTTTAAGTTGAACGTCCAGACATATGTGGGACCACGAGTAGCCCCGCCAGAAGATCCTGCGTCTCGTGGTTGCATCTCAAATATAGTCCGGAATAAATTCTCTGAGGTTGTTGTAAGGAATCCTATTTCCGCGTTTGGATGCAGGCCATAAAGATTGGGTGACTCGGACGGCATCATTTCATCAATGTAAGTATGATATCCGGCGTAGTCAGTGTTTGGTGGGGCTGGAAAACCAGGAGCAAGCAATAGTTCGCCATCGACTAAATCCGGTTGCATGTACTCTTCCAAATACCCAATGCATAGCTTCCTATCCCAATCATCAGTTATATGCCCACCATCATTATCTCTCCGAAAAGATATCGCAAGTCCTCCCACGGGACTTTCGAATTTGCCTCGAGATAATTATACAGGACCGAGACACTAATGTTGAGATCACCAACATTGAACGGATAAATTTTATTCCATCCTTGTGGGCCGAATTTCCTACGTTCTGCGACTACTGCGTGGAAATAACACAAGGCAAAAAGAATTACTTTGAATTCGGCCTCCTTTCCAGACATCTCCAGAGTTTCCTGAGTAAAGTTGTCTAAAGCTTTGTGCAAATTGGCCATCATACCAGTTGGAGGTTCATTCGTAATCTTAATGGAGGACTCAAGGATCCCCTAAAAAAAACAGTTTCAAATACCGTCCCAAGTTTTGTTTTTTGAAAAAAACTTCACCTGTGGAATAATGTGTGCAGCAGCCGTGGCTGCAGGTTCTGCACTCATAAAAATTCGATAATCTGGATGTGATCCCTCAGCATAGTGTTCAAGTTTCTTTTCCAATGCTGGCAACCATTTTCGCACCAAGTGGATGTTCTGAAGTACGACCCAATGGCCAAATTTGGCAGCTTTATCCATTGCCTCTTCCGCGACAACTTCTTGCCCCTGACCAAGAGATACATTGTGAAAGTTTCCAGTATCGCTTGTAAATCCTAGCAACTTTCCGAGAGCCTCAACGTCTTTTAAAGGATTAACTCCTGGTGACAAAATGAAGAATATTGGCGTCGAAGGACTTGTTTCTTCAAAGGATTTAACAAATTCCATTGTCCGATTCTCCACATATTTGGACCCCAATTTTTCCTCAATGAAATCACTGAAATTTTTATGAAATGAGTTTGTTTTCAAAATTTACAATATATTATATAAGAAATATACATGGGCGCCCGCACGCACGGTTAGGGGGGGCACATTTTTGTATAAAGAAATAATTATGCTGTTCACATCAGATATTTTACTTACGCCATAGCATACGTCATACGATCGGGCCTTAATGCTCTCATCATGCACAATCTCTGCAAAGCAGTCTTATTTTTCCATTCCTGTGGGAACTTTTCTTTTTCTGGTAATTCGGATTCAACTAGTTTCTTCCAACGTTTCGACGAAGTTTCTATATCTCGATCTTTTAAACCAAATGGAATTAATTTCGAAATTCATTTTTTACGAAATTAGTTTGGAAATTACCAAGATTACGAAATTCATCCTTTGAAGCCAAACTGCATATACCGCCCCATGAGGAATTCGAAAGAAAATCGACTGGACTGGTGACATGCGGTTTTATTGGAAATCGTAGCAAAAAATCAAGTTCTGCTGATGATATCTCCTCATTAATCAACAAAATCTGTCGATTTTTAATTAGCATAGCATAATCGTTATTGATTTTGAATAGTATAATCTGTAAGCTAATATTGTACCTGAAATGTCATTTGCGATGCAAAAATCAATTTATCACATTCAAAAAGTCCTCGTGATGTATACTGAAAGACCGAATATGAAATACAATCTATAAGATTCGCAACGCGTTTTGGAACATCCTCCGCTTGTTCTGCTTTAGCAATCGCTTTTTGGAAAACTACACTGAATGCCTAGATTTTTTTTTTTTGATTAGTTAAAAATTATAATAATAATAACCAAAAATATTAGAAAGTGACTTACTTTCTCTGATGAAATGATTAACTTACCTTGAGAGAAAACTGATAAATTGGATTGATAGTATTCAGATCATTTAATATAAAGTATAATAAACTCGCTCGTGCAGCTGCAGCTCGGTAGTGTTCGCGGGCGAGGTCGATCTCCTGCGAAGTAACCTTCGCTTCGGACACCTTAGTTTAAATAGACAATGAAAATCTTGTTATAGAAAAAAATATATGTTTCGATATTCTGTACCTTTCTTTCGATTTCGGCTGCAGTTCGTTTTGTAGTTTCTAAATTCTCCACAAGCGCCGTATCTCCAAGAAGATTTCCACCGGCAGACGATAGTCGAGAAAGTAAATCGTCTTCAAGGCGTTTCAACATGATCTTGAAATCGTTCTGCTGCTTTGTCAGATCGGCCTAAAGGTAAATCGAGGAAGAAATAACAAATTAATGTGAATCTCAAAAAATAACCGATAAGTGATTAATCCGTATAACGTAACGCGATTAACATAAAAATGCAAAACAGTTACGGGTGATTCAAAATTTTGCTCGCTGAAAGTCGCGACGTGCCGCATAATTTTTAAATTAATTTCTGGTGAATATGAGAGTGTAAAATCGCCACCACAGAAAATGCTATTTTAGGATTTCGCATCATGTATCGATCAGATTATTTATTTATTTGACTAAACACATCGTCTCGCTACGGTTTCAAAACTTAGGGACAGTTACCTTCAACTCCTCTAAATCTGGTCGTTCCGCTTTTACAACTTCGGCCAAGAGTTGATCTTCGAGACCATCACGAGTCACCGTAAAGTTGATTAGAGTTGTCTGTGCCTGCATTTCCGGCTTGTAGTGAGGATTTGCGAGTTTAGTTTGTAAAATTAACCGGAAGTTTGAATTATATTCGACCTCCTTATCACCGATTTTGATGGCCCTAAATCAATCCATTCACAGAAAGAAAAAAAAAACAAACATAAATTCGAAGAAAACGTAAAATAGGTGTTTTGTTTATTAAATAAATTATAATGCCGGTAATCTCGATCGAACCTCCGTCGAACGGTTGATTCGATTTTTATTTTTGCCCAATATTCATCATAGTGACGTTAGTTTTCTGTTCATGTATTGCCAATTATGCAAGTTAGATACATACTTTCCCTTTTTAATTAGATTTCGACCGAGTAGAGGATCAAGAACTGGATCAAGATTCTCGCCAATGTTTTCTATTATAACTGTACTGCCTTGCGAAAGTGCTTTTTCAATTATGTCCAAATAACCTTTTTGTCCAAGGCGAATAACTTTTAGAGCATCGCCGTATTTTTGCTTGATCCATTTTACTCCTTGCAACTGTAAAATGTAAAAAAATCCATCAATTACTGAAGTTCAGATTTTTAGCCACAGTTTTTTTGCTGAATTTATTTTTTTTTTACCTGGGGATCAATCATTAATGGCCATCGGTCTGAGTTAGACAGTATTGTAGCATTTTCAATAGACATCCTGTCGCTCGGAAGTCCCTCATTGTACCAAATAGCCACTGTGGTGTCATCAGTTAGAAGGTAAAGTGGGTCTAGATTCTCAGTTATTGGAATTGGTGGGTCCAGTGATCTTAGATATGGTAGCCACATTTTATTCATTAAATCAAATCGGAACTGTTTGGTGAAGCAACCAACGTAAGAAATGAATGCTGTTATTAACAAAATGTCTCCAGGAAGAGTTATTCCTTGAGCCACAAAACTGAAAATTTTTATAAACCATTAGAAAACACGTTTTGACATTATTTAAATTGAGAAAGGCTTCTCGATTATTGATATGGATGAACTTACTCAGCAACAGCTTCTGCCCAACGAACATTTTCACTTGCTAAGCCCCCTACTAGTCGATTAGCAAGTTGTATCGTAGCTTGAGTTGCATCGGCTTCCTGCTGACATCTCAATTTATCTGCTGTCGCTTTTTCAAAGTCGGCCGTCAATTTAGCTAGTTGCTCTTCAAGAGACTGTACACAAAAAATAAAAAATAAAGTTTTTCTTTTCATGCAAGCAAATCTACGGTCTGAATGTTTGAACAGATTTTTGTTTTACTCTTAGAAAAAAACTTACAACGACTTTCTTCTTAATGATGCTCAACTTTTCTGTAGCTGCAGCGAGCTCAGCGTTGGCTTGAGCCAAAGCTTTTCGTTTAGGCTCGACATCGCAGAAAACTTCGTAGAACTTTACTATGTTGATAACCCAAGCACACAGACCGGCAGCAGCTGCTGATTTTGACCGTACGAATTCTGGTTCGAATTCGGCATCCTTTAAATATGGCTGAATAGCTTTAGTAATTTCCGGATGAATGTTTTCCTTGTCATAGTTAATTAGCGCGTCAAGAAATGCGTCAACTTTTGCCATTGTAATTTTCGCTGCTTTCCAGGTTCGGTCCTTGGGGATTTTCCCACCAGGCGCTAAAAGAACCTTTTAACTTATTTATGTATATTTAAGAAAGTGTACTTACTTGTGGCATAAAATTAGAACTGTCAAATCTAGTTCCGGCCGGATAAACTCTCGATAGTTGATGTTTATTGTAATTAGCAAATTCAATTGGTCGCTCTTTTAATAATGTAGTGGCTTGCTTCTCATGAGGACATTTCATAACAACGGGTTTTCTCTATAAAATAAATAAATAATGAAGATAATCTATATATATATAAATTGAAGTTTGTTGGTTGGTTTGAGATTACAAAACTCAAAAACTACTAGACCGATTTTTACGCGGTTTTTTGCAAAATGATCTGCGTTGCCAGGAGCAGGTTTTTAGCTATGTAAGATTTTAAAATTCGAAACGGTGTGTTTTTACTTTCTTCTACGGAGTATAATAAAGTATTGTATTCATGAAAAATTTCGACCTCTTAATTTTGCCTAAAAAACATTTCCCGATCACTCCTGAGTCGATTGGAGTCATATTAAAAAAATGTCGTTCTGTCTGTCAGTCTGTCAGTCAGTCTGTGTACAAGATTTCTCAAAAACTAATAGAGCTAGCGCCATGAAATTTTTTAGGCATGTTGAGTCCTGAAATGGGACGATCCTATCAACTTTTGGTGGAAATCCGTTAACCGGAAGTATCCAAAATGGCGGTTTTTCAAAAATCGCAATTTCGTTTTTCTCGATTTACTCCCAAAGTACGCGTTTTTTAGTCGCCTTAAGTATGACAAAACTTGGAGAAAATAAAATTTCCCACACTTTTGTCTTTAGCTATAACTCGATATCTCAACCTGTTATTGAGATAAACCGTTATTTCCAAAAAAAACAGTTTTGTGCGATTATCTCGAAAATTAACGGGTTTTTGCTGACTGAATGTCTGAAGTGAATTAATGAGAATGGCATTCTGCACAATTTTGTCTTTTACCGTTATCCGTTATATTTTACCGTTATTGAGAAATTTTCATTAATATGTAAAAAATCATATTTTTGCGAATAATTTGCAAACTAACGGTTTTTCGACAAATCAGTTAAAGAATAATTAAAGATGTTAACATTTTCTACATTTTTGCCATTTACCGTAAATTGATATCTTTTACAGTTCTCAAGTTATCTCAAATTTTGTACGTTTTTGATATTTTTGAATAAACCAAGAATTTATTGGGAGGTCGTCTTAGGTTGACAACGCGACAGGGCTCTAGCGTAAATTGCGCAGGGTCGTAGATTTTGTAGAAGAAAGTTTTGTGTTGGCCACAACTGATATTTTTTTTATAAATTTTAGTTTTAAATCTGACTATTATCTTCTTTTTTTTCAGATACGAAGCTCAGATGTGCTGACCACGATGGTGTGCAGGAGGTGTATGCGCACCATTGAGCTTTTCACGCGATTCCGCGTTGTGGTACGCCGACTGCAACGCCGCCGGTTCGGAGGTAAGTCATACAAAAATAATTCACTTTTCGTAAATTTAAATTTTTTTTTTCTAGCCGAAGTCATTGATTTAACAGGCGATTAAAGCGTAACCAGACGAAGAACCGTTATTTTTACTATTTTTTTCATTTTTTTTCCTGTTTGAGTTTGAGTTTGATCATGAATTGCATTACTAAATTTTGAAATTAAAAGATTATATGGAATAAATATTTTATTTATATTTTTCTTTTCTTTGCAAGTGAACTCGTGCTGCATCTTCGATAAACGGCTTTATATAAAAATTACTTAGGAAGTGAAAAGGTATATCAGAATTGTGTACATTAGAACTGATGCTTGCTTATCGATTTTCCATCATCATTTTCAATTATAAAAAATACCCAAAAGGCACATTGGGAAAATTAATTTTACAACGTGGAGTTTTCTTGTGGACACATTTTTTTTAACTAAATTAATGGCTAAGCTAAACCATCGAAAAGTCCAGCTTCCATTTTTTCAATAAAATCTTTCTGTTCTACAGGGCCAAAGGTGATGACTTTACAATCACGCTCCGCAAACCATTTCATGTATTTGAAATCAACGTCCGCGGTTAGATCGGCTGCTCCTAAATCCTTAAATGGATCGTGAAGTCTGTGGTTTTTAAATGCCTGGCAAATAGATATGAAAGTTCACGGGATATTTCCATATATTTAAACGAAGTTGTACCCTGAAAGTATCGGTTTTATCGCCAAAATGCCCATAGTCCATAATCAAACCAATTCCACCCTCAGAATCAAATCTTTCGACCATTTTATTTAGTACGTTCTCTGTTTCCAAAGAATACTCAAGAAGTTGCCGGGTTTCATCTTCAACGGATTGAAATATTTTGCTAACTGGTGTCTGTGCTCTCGATATGACCAGACGAAAATTCTCAGAGCTCTTTGGGTCTACATCAAAACAATCTCTGGGCTTGTACTTGACTTAAAAATGGACTAACTTCGACTAAGTGAAAGGAAACTTGATCTGCTTTTATGTGGAAGTGCGAAAAGACCCGCAGAAGGTCCTTGACAAGCGTTCCTCGTCCTAGACCAAGTTCAACGACCTGAAGGGGGCTGGGAGATCCCACTTTCTGCCATTGAGTGAGGCACCAAATTGCTACCAACTTGCAATACTCTTAGTTCAGTTAATAAAATAAACCTTTTATTTACCTCTCCAAATATCTGGCCAATCTCCGGCGAAGTTATAAAGTCGCCTCGATGTCCAAAAACGTCTTTCTTCATGTAGTATCCACAAACAGGATTCGTAAGCACTTCCTTAGATAAATTTCGGTAGTGTTGTATATTTTGTTCTAGGCGTAAAACACGAAGTTTAAAGGATTTCTCAAATTCTTTACCTTCATATATTCGGCTATGGTTATTGGACCAGTGGCCCGAATCTTAGTCTGAATTTGGCCTGCTAAAGACACATTTTCTGCACTTTTAATAGATAGGCTTACAGTTTTCTTCTCCTTAAATACGGAGCTTCGTTTTACTGTTTTATAGCAATAGTTTCGGGCGCGATGTCTGAAGCCGGAAAACATAGCATTAGTAAAAAACATTTTGCCAATGCTGCTAGACATGTAGTAGTTGGCGTTTCGAGAAATACTACTTGTGTAATAGTTACAAGGCGCATTGTTCTATAAACTCACCCTTAAATTCTCCAGCTTTTTTTGACATTTTCGTTTGGGATATTCGAACTGAAAATTCGGTACTCGCCACCACCCCGGAGAGTGGCGCTAGTGTATAGCGAAAGGTTTTTTTTTTACATTTCGCTTTTAATTTTAAATTATTTAAAAGTTTTAATTTTATATTTTACGCGAATTTAATAATTATTATAATTAATAATAATTATTAAATTCGCGTAAAATATAATAAAAAGTGCAAACTGTACCAAACTGTACCTTTTCGAACACGCGAAATCTTAATTATAATAATTATTAAATTCGCGTAAAATATAAAATTAAAACTTTTAAATAATTTAAAATTAAAAGCGAAATGTAAAAAAAAAAAACCTTTCGCTATACACTAGCGCCACTCTCTTGCAACACTGGTGTAATTTGAACGTGCATAAAAAGTGCAAACTGTACCAAACTGTACCTTTTCGAACACGCGAAATCTTTGCCAGTAAATCGCCAGTTTCGTTTTTCATAATTTCAATAAAACAATCTAAAGGGTAAGATCATGAAATAATCGAAGAATGAACGAGAATCTCGTGCAAAAGAGCATTTCACGTAAATTCTGTGCTAAAATAATTAAAAATAAATTTGGAATTGAAGACAGATTTAAATAATCACCTTTTCATTCCGTCTTCCAGCTTTAAAAACATCATGGAAAACAGGACAATAAACTGTTGCAGAATTTGTTGTTGCCGGGATGAGCTATTCGTGAACGTCGTGTGCCATGCCAGGCTGGTGCACATGATAAGGGAGGCCATGGCCATAAACGTAAGTACTTGCAAATTTTACTTTACCGGAATCCGAGGGATTGCAAAAAACGCACTGCCACTAGGACAATTTGGGGTCTATTCTGAGTCCTCCATTGCTTAAAATAAATTTATTTTACATTTCTCAAACTCGGGTAGACGATTATTGTTTAAAAGTAGCTACACCTGTCCAATATATAGATTATGCACGTAGTTACATACTCCTTTATTAATTCTTCAAATCATATTCTCGTTTAGGACAAATTGGACGGACAACCCGCTGTGAAAGTAGACAACACTCCAAAATTATTGGAAAAAGTGAAAATTGGTCAAAAATTGTGAGTTGATAATTTTCGAAAATATTGAACTACACCTTTTTCAAAATTTAGCACACACGATTTTTTCGGGAAATTTTCTTATTTGCATGATTCCATAAGCCGAGCCTGCGAGGAGCGCCGATGGATCGCCAGACTTTTATTGTTAAAGCCTTCTTTGAGCCAATGCATGGACTACAAACTGTATTCAAAATTCTACGATATTTTCCAGCATTTCACTTTTGCGCACATCTGCTTGAGTATTGAGCATGCTTTGATAGAGGAAACTTACCAACTGGCTCAAAATAACATAATCTTTGATGATGAAATGAGGCAAGACTACAAATATGCATCGAGCTATTTAAAGACCTCAATCGACAGATTATATGAATTGCAACAAAGAAGTGTAAATTATGGAAAAGTAGATCAAACTTTCTACAAAACCGGTAAGTTGCAATTAATCCGAATTGAAAATGGAATTGTATAGTCTAGCATAATGTTTTTTAGAATACCAAGATGTGAAAAGAGTCCTTCAAGATGTGGTATGGGCCATAACATATGCAGGGCAGAAACTAAATGTTGTGAGGATAAAATTAAGATATAATATTTATAAAGAATAATGTTTGATATTATTGTTTGAAGTACAAACATATAGACTTTTTACGCCCGAACTTATTGATTTTATTTGTAACGGTGGTTTGCTTATATTTTTTTTTTGTTAGAACTCATCGATAACGAAGGGGCTACAGATGCAGTATTTATCACAGGAATTTTCTTTAAACTGTCTTCAGCGCCTGCATTAGGTTTTGATGATGCATTTTTGGGCATTACCGAATTTATTATATTTACGTTTTGTACTTTATTATTAGCAGGGATTGAAAAAGCAAAGCAAATCAGCAAACAGCAAGCTAAAATTTGCTTTGCTTTGCTGTGACGGAGAAATGCTGTGCTTAAAAAATGCTGTGCATTTGTTGTTCAGGAATTTCCTCCCTAATTTTATTTTGCTCCGTACTATTTTCCTCAAAAAAAAATTTTTTTTTCGTATAAGAAAGTCATGTGCTGTTCAGGAATTTCCTCCCTAATTTTATTTTGCTCCGTACTATTTTCCTCAAAAAAATTTTTTTTTTCGTATAAGAAAGTCATGTGCTGTTCAGGAATTTCCTCCCTAATTTTATTTTGCTCCGTACTATTTTCCTCAAAAAAAATTTTTTTTTTCGTATAAGAAAGTCATGTGCTGTTCAGGAATTTCCTCCCTAATTTTATTTTGCTCCGTACTATTTTCCTCAAAAAAAAATTTTTTTTTCGTATAAGAAAGTCATTTGTTGTTCAGGAATTTCCTCCCTAATTTTATTTTGCTCCGTACTATTTTCCTCAAAAAAAAATTTTTTTTTCGTATAAGAAAGTCATGTGCTGTTCAGGAATTTCCTCCCTAATTTTATTTTGCTCCGTACTATTTTCCTCAAAAAAAAATTTTTTTTTCGTATAAGAAAGTCATTTGTTGTTCAGGAATTTCCTCCCTAATTTTATTTTGCTCCGTACTATTTTCCTCAAAAAAAATTTTTTTTTCGTATAAGAAAGTCATGTGCTGTTCAGGAATTTCCTCCCTAATTTTATTTTGCTCCGTATTATTTTCCTCAAAAAAAAAATTTTTTTTCGTATAAGAAAGTCATTTGTTGTTCAGGAATTTCCTCCCTAATTTTATTTTGCTCCGTACTATTTTCCTCAAAAAAAAATTTTTTTTTCGTATAAGAAAGTCATTTGTTGTTCAGGAATTTCCTCCCTAATTTTATTTTGCTCCGTACTATTTTCCTCAAAAAAAATTTTTTTTCGTATAAGAAAGTCATGTGCTGTTCAGGAATTTCCTCCCTAATTTTATTTTGCTCCGTACTATTTTCCTCAAAAAAATTTTTTTTTTCGTATAAGAAAGTCATGTGCTGTTCAGGAATTTCCTCCCTAATTTTATTTTGCTCCGTACTATTTTCCTCAAAAAAAAATTTTTTTTTCGTATAAGAAAGTCATTTGTTGTTCAGGAATTTCCTCCCTAATTTTATTTTGCTCCGTACTATTTTCCTCAAAAAAAAATTTTTTTTTTCGTATAAGAAAGTCATTTGTTGTTCAGGAATTTCCTCCCTAATTTTATTTTGCTCCGTACTATTTTCCTCAAAAAAAAATTTTTTTTTCGTATAAGAAAGTCATGTGCTGTTCAGGAATTTCCTCCCTAATTTTATTTTGCTCCGTACTATTTTGCTCAAAAAAAATTTTTTTTTCGTATAAGAAAGTCATGTGCTGTTCAGGAATTTCCTCCCTAATTTTATTTTGCTCCGTACTATTTTCCTCAAAAAAAAAATTTTTTTTTCGTATAAGAAAGTCATTTGTTGTTCAGGAATTTCCTCCCTAATTTTATTTTGCTCCGTACTATTTTCCTCAAAAAAAAATTTTTTTTTCGTATAAGAAAGTCATGTGCTGTTCAGGAATTTCCTCCCTAATTTTATTTTGCTCCGTACTATTTTCCAAAAAAAGAAATCGATATTCCTGTATAAGAAACACAAAGGAAAGCAAATCAGCATTGCTTAAGCAAATTTCAGCACTGCTTAAGCACAGCATTTCTAAGCAAATTTCACCACTGCTTAAATTTTGCTTAAGCAAATTTCAGCACTGCTTAAGCACAGCAGAACGAAGTACAAAAAGCAAAGCAAAGCAATAAAAATTTTCGATTTTCAGCACAGCACTGAAAATAAGCACAGCATTTTTTAAGCACAGCATTTCTCCGTCACAGCAAAGCAAAGCAAATTTTAGCTTGCTGTTTGCTGATTTGCTTTGCTTTTTCAATCCCTGGTCTAAACGACCAAAATACCCATGAACCCAAAATTTTGAACTTAAGTAGGGAAAATAAAGAAAGCGTAGGTAGGAGTAGGGACCACCAGATAGCTGGAGGAAGACAGACAAACTGACGATATTTAGGAAATAGAATAACGACAAATTTAGAAATGTATATATATGTGAGGATTGCATGTTTTGTAGTCCTATTATGGAAGTTATATGTAACGCCGATTTTTTTATATTTCTAATTTTTTAATTTAAAAAAAAAATGAATTTTGCGCGATCAACCGATCAATTTTTACAAAGGTCAACGAGTGCTGTTTTTGGAAACTGAATATTTTGAAACCCATGCTGTGCTATGGTTTTGCTATGCGAGAGTTTCGAAAGAACCTTCTTCTGACTCCCTAAGTTTTGCCCATAAATTTAGGAAAATATATGAAATGGGGTATTTTTAAGGGCGCAAATAATCTTAGGGGTTTTTGTTTGGGGAAAAATTAATATTGAAATTGAACTATTCCAAATTAAACCTTGTGGGCTACGATTGTGGCCTAACCTTCGTAAAAAATTGAATTTATTATGTTTTCATTTTTCTTTTAAAATGACATTAATGCATTGATGTTGGAACTAGTACCTGTAGAAATTATTCGTAATAGTCAATTAAGGCCCGTTTGCGCGTATTATTCTTAAAAAATTAAGTTGTGGTTAGCCTACTTAAACCGTAGAAATTCTTCGACTTAAATTTTTTAAGTTGTGCATAAGTTTCTAAGTTTTGGTGGTGCAAACGGCACTAAGTGTACTTTTAATCGTTTAAAATATCAAAATAGTGTGCTTGAAAACACAATTAAAATGGGCTACGCGGCAACGAACGTCACAAAAAAACGCAACTTTTGAAGGGTTAAATATAATGTACTGCGTATATAAACTAGTAGGTACTGTTGACAAGAACCGGGTCCCACGTTCCGAAAACTTCCAGGAACCAGTTCCGCGAAAAACGTATCCGGATCCGAGTCCAAAAACCAAGTTCTGTTTTTTAAAAATTGCAAATAACACTTTTTAGAAATATTTTTGAAAAAATGATCCAAATTTCACTCATTATTAATTTTGTCCGTATTGTTTCACGTTAACTGGAACATCACATTACACGGCATCCGTTCTGGGTCGCGGAACTGGGGAGGAGGGTTGTGGGGGTAGATCACCAAAGAAACACGATTTGGTGGTATCAGGGGTACTTCATTACCCAAAATGGACATGAATATCTAGGAATTTCAAATTTCCAGTGTTTATAAAGTTTACCGTTTATAAAGTTTAATCGGACCACATCACTGTTAAAATTTAAATCTAAATAAAATTCAAGAGGATTGATATTGTAATTTTGTCCTTAGTGGTTTTACATAAGGGAAGTGCCATCTCGTGGAAATTTTTGAGTCTAATCAAGTCTGATCTTCCCCTATGAAAAATCGCGTCCAAAGAACGTGTCGCTGTGGCTAAAAAAGGAACTAGACAAGGATCTACCTAGATAAAATACAACGGCTAGTATAGTTGAATACGGCAGTTGTTACTTCTGGAGTGCCAGGTCAATGGAAAACGCCCAATACTGACACATTCTAATGAAATTATTCCTTAAAAATCAACAAAAATTAAATTTAAGTGAAAAAAAAAAAAAAAAAATGCAAAGTTCTCACCTGGCAGCATTTTTGTGTTTGCTGTCGTTGTCGCTGTAACTATTGGCCCCAGCCATTAAAATTCATACTTCAGTTTGTTTTTGTTTTCGGTTTGGCTTGTAGATTGTTTTTGCAACAAATGTAGTTTCTATTTCGCCACAATGGAAAATCAACCTGGATGTTCGAAATGGTTCAAAAAGGACGAGCCGGCCACATCAAGCAGTGTCAATTTAGAAGAGTACTGCGACGATTCCATAATTGCGTTGCTCGATGAGCCCTTTGATCCTGTCGGCGCTGGTCTAAATACGTCGAGACTTCGCACTGACGACGCTTACAGGGGATTCGACAACAACGTTGGGGACACTTGGATTTATCCGACGAATTTCCCGGTAAGGTGCTATCAGTTTAACATAACGAAAACTGCGCTTTTCGCCAATACTTTGGTGGTGCTCCCAACTGGTTTGGGAAAGACTTTCATAGCGGCAGTTGTCATGTACAACATTTATCGATGGTACCCCACTGGAAAAGTTATTTTTATGGCCCCCACTAGGCCATTGGTAGCGCAGCAAATCGAAGCATGTCGAAAGATTGTCGGGATTCCTGCAGAGGATCTTATGGAAATCACAGGCAAAAACATTAAAAAGTCTAGGAAGGAGTTGTGGCGATCGAAAAGAGTCTTCTTTGTCACACCGCAAGTAGTCCAATCAGACATTAATGACCCGGAACAGGAATTTCCATTTAAGGATGTCAAACTGGTCGTTGTGGACGAAGCGCATAGGGCAAGGGGGCGGTATGCATACACAGAAGTTATCCAGACACTGCACAATAGAAATTCTTACTTTCGGGTCCTGGCGCTCTCAGCGACTCCCGGAAGACATCCGCTTGATGTCCGAGAAGTTGTAAGGAATTTGTTTATTTCTCGCATTGAAGTTCGCTGTGAAAATTCAATCGACGTTGCAAAATACACACATAAGAAGAACATAAAGACGATCGTCGTCCCTCTTGATCGAAAATTGTCCCGGATCAGACAGCTTCTAATCGATATTATCGAACCGCACGCAACCAATCTAATTGAAAACAGGCTTCTTTCTGGATCACTGGACAATTTTTCAAGCGGCTGGCTAATCATGGAACAAAAAAGATTTCGCGAGAACTCCATGCACAAGCCTCTCGCCAACTATTCTTCAATAAACACAGATTTTTCAATTTGCGTAAGCCTCTATCATGCCCTGGAATTGCTTGAAAGACACGGAATTCGTGTATTTCTAAGTTATTTCGAGGATGAGACAAACTCAACTGGCGAAAAGTTTGTTGTTACGCTTAATCCGAAGCTCAGAAAGTTTCTCGATAATTTAAAAGAAGACATTGGACCGAATCCATTGGATCAGAACAATCAATCAATGGCCAATGGAAAACCACTGGAACTTCCGGATGATTTTGATTTTGGTCATCCCAAATTTGAGATTTTAAAAAATATCGTTTTGGAGCATTTTCAGGTAAAAAGTCTTTTATTTTTCTTTTTGTTTTCTTGGTGATTGTTTATACCCGTTTCAGGGAAATCCCGAATCGAAAGCGATTGTATTCACCGAGTTTCGAGAGACTGTTCTGTTAATTCAGAGGTTATTGATTCGGTTCCAACCAACGATAAAACCAAGGATTTTTGTCGGTAAGTTTTTTTTAGTTTCGTCCCACTGATGATAACATCGGTTAGCGCTAATTTTGTGTCTTCGTTGTGTGGGTTAAAATCTCATTCTTCCAAAGCATAATTGTGAAAAGACGTGATCAAGAAGAGGGGGAGGCGGTTTTCTGAAATGCCTAAAATTAGCGTACAACCCAGATCAGACTAACGATTGCGATTACGATTGAAGCTTCTCGACCAATGAGATGAAAGCTTTGATGTCTCGATCGTTCCAAGCTTTGATCTCAAAAAAAAAAAGATGTTGGTTGTCCTTCATTGGTTGAGCCGTTTATTTCGTTCTTTTCGCCCTTAAAAGTTTCGCTCTCAACGGCAAAAACGTTTATTTCGGTTTCCGACTCCCGTTCTCAAGAACGGAAATGATTTGCAAGCGCAATCGTTCTTTAACCCTCCGTCTACCGAAAAAAAACCTGCTAGAACTTCCGTTGGGGTCAATTAGACCCCAATCGGCAATAAGCCATTTTCCTTTAGTTGTTATTGAAAATGTCTGAGTACGCTTAGAAAAAACTTCAATAATGTCAATAGATTCCAGCAAAATACAATGAAGAATTTTTAATGAAACAATGTCAAGAAGTCCAAAAACTATTACGGCTAGAATTAGAGAAAAATTTTATCGCTGTGGGGTCAAATTGACCCCAATGGTAGACGGAGGGTTAAAGAGAGAAATTTTGAGCTCCGCGGTACTGTTCGTAGGAGTCGGAACGACCGATGCACATTTTTCGTTCTCCCTCCCAAGTTAAGAACGAAATTGTTTCTATTTAAGTTTTCGCTCCTTGTTCAAAGCGGTTTGTGGGTCTCGCATAAAAATGAATGAAAGCTTCGAGCAACAGTTGTTGGGTATGATGCACGCACACACATAAGTATGTATTTCATTAGTGAGAGAACGATATTTCGCTCCCAGCAATAAAGTTCCGTTCTCAAAGAACGTAAAAACAAAGCGCAAATGTAAAGATCTTAAGAGCAAGAATGTAAAAACCATAATTTCGTTCTAGTTCTTTGGAGCGTTTTACTGAAATGCCGAATTTCTTTCTATAATCAAACCAATATTTGGTTAATTGGCAAATTTCAAGCTCATATGCGTAGACTCAAGACCAATTCCAAAAAATCCAAATTTTAAAGGAATTTTAGGTCCACATACACTATTATTGAGTGGTACCCGTGCCTCAAAATTCTATTTTGACAGAATAATCGGAACAATCGGCTTTTACCGATGGTCGTAAAAATAACTCGTGCCTTTTAGAGTTAAAATCGAATTAACTCAACATATTTTGCAAAATGACAATTTCTAGCAATTAAATAATAACCTGTAACGAAACAACGAAAACATGTTTTTCGATTTTCGTCATATTTATTGTTAGTACCATGAAAACCGAGCCATGCTCGGCCACCTCAAAGTCGTCCTTTTTCCTGAAATTTTGAAGAAAAGAGTGGATTCAAGTAATCTGGACACCACCTTTCCTGAGGTTTGAAATCCTGGATCCAAATATCCGAAAAGTGATATTTTTAGAATGCATATCGAAAAACCTTACTCCCTAGCAATATTGCGAATTTTCATTAAGATACCTTCACGTAATTCGAAGACACCAAGCGAGGGGTATCGAGGGGAGGGAAAAGTCAGGTTTGTAGTGAAAAAATCTAAACCCCTTAGTGCCGTTTGCACCAACAAAACTTAGCAACTTATGTACAACTTAAAAAATTTAAGTCGAAGAATTTCTACGGTTTAAGTAGGCTAACCACAACTTAATTTTTTAAGAATAATACGCGCAAATGGGCCTTAGTCATACTGTAAAGTTTCATTAAGATCGGACCACCCAATTCGAAGATACCGGACGAGGGGTATCGAGGGGAATTTTCTCAGAGGTGAGACCTATCTAGATCGATTCCTTGTCCCCGAAAATCCCTAACCCCCAAGTTTCGTGAAAATCGTTAGGCGGGTTTTCGAGATCGTTGTGCAGACAGACATTCCTCGTATTACAGTAGACTCGCGATTTAGTGAACACAAAAAAACCGAGGCAGTTCACTATATCTATTTATTCACTATTTCAAGTTGAATAAATTTACACATGCCAATGCATACATGTTTGAAGAATGTATTGAAATGAATAAAAATTTCATATAAAATAATTTTTTTTATTAATATTTCACATGGTAAAAAAATCTGTAACTTTCATTTGTTTTCTTTTAGATTCCAGTGTCTTTAAGAAAGAGATTTCTTTGAGCTTTTTTATCACAAGGATATCTTCGAAGCTAACACGGTTTTGCTGTGCCCACGTTAGACCCACATTCAGTGCTTGAAAACCAGCCTGTGCTGTGATTTTTTCCTCGGGAATTTCTGTTTGGTATTCACTGTCGCTTTCAGAGTCAACATTTTCATCAACTTTGGGGTCTTCTGCATAAGTGTCCTTGTTCCACTCATTGATGTCAGTTATGGTTGTCTAAAAAATTTGTATGAAAATTTAAGATCAAACTATACGGGTATAAAAATTTGGTTAAAACTCACATTGGGATTTATAATTTGTAGTAACTGTACAACTTCTTCAACAGCACTTTGAGTACTTTGGTGAAATCTTGTACGCAACATACTAAGAGGAATGTCGTCTTCATCGGGGCCTTCCGGAGAAAGAATGTTTTTCCAACATTTAGAAACTGTGCTTTCATCAACTTTGCACCAAGCTGCGCATAAATTTATCACAGCGTCTTTAATCGAAATTTTTTTCATAGCTTCGCAAATTCCTTCTTTGCTTGAAATTAAAGTTGTCAATAAAGAACTTCGATAGTGTAACTTGGTTATTCTTATGACATTTTGGTCCATCGGTTGAATAAGTGCAGTAACATTTGGTGGCAGGTACAGTACAGAAATTAAACCGTCTTCACTTTTCAATTCTTCAGCAGCTGGATGACAAGGAGCATTATCCAAAAGAAGGAGTGCTTTTAATGGTAAATTCTCACTTCTCAGGAAATTTTTGACCTAAAAGGCATACAATGAATAGCAAAAACTTTTTAACGAAAGATTTACACTTCAGGAATGAAATTTTTATGAAACCAGTTTCTAAAAATATCCGAAGTCATCCACGCTTTCTGAGAATAATCATAATTCACAGGGAAATCAAAATTTTTGAAGCATCGAGGATTTTTAGCCTTACCAATCAATAAAGGCTTTAACTTGTGGTTTCCTGATGCGTTGGTACATACAAGGAAAGTAACTCTTTGTTTGGCGATTTTTATTCCTGGGGCTGTTTTCTCAGATATGGTCACATAGGTTTTTCAGGCAGTAGTTTGTAAAAAAGACCAGACTCATCAGCGTTGTAAATTTGTTGTTGGGTTAGTCCTAACTCAGCGATCTTGGCGGTCAGTAAATCCTTAAACGGTTGGACAAGTTCTGGCTGAGATGATAGCTTCTCTCCACAAGTTTTAATGAGCCTAATCCCAAACCTGTTCTTAAAATTTTGAAGCCAACCGTCACTGGCATTAAAAACGGTATTGTTTTCTTTAAAACGGTTATGAAACTGTTTGGCTTTTGCTTTGATGATATTCCCTCCAATTGGAACATTACGCGATCTTTGTATTTCAATCCATTTGTAGAGCGCTTTCTCCATTCGAGGCATTTCACCTTTTCTTAATTGTTTTTTTTTTACCCCTAGACTTAAATGAAGTTTGCTTCACATCTTTTAAACTGTTATGTTCTTTTTTTTAAAGCACACACAGTTGATTTTGCAATACCATATTTTTGACTCAACGAAGTGATACTTATACCGGCCTTAGAATCATTAATAAAATTGTATTTTTCATGTAAAGTGAGATGAATTCTTTTAGGCATTTTTAATTCAAATCGCGCAGTACAAATTACTAATGATAACTGACGTTTTCTAGAGATGAGAACAAACGATAGGAATATAAAATTCCGTTAGAATTTCTTTTGTTTGTGGTTTATTTACCGTTTTCTTCGAATTCTGCAAATTTTGTTCACTATTTCAAGTAGTGAAAAAAATGAGTGTTCACTATGTAAAGTAGTCAATGTAAAAAAAAAATGTGTCTACTACATCGAGGTTTCATTATTTCGAGTAGTCACTAAATCACGAGTCTACTGTATATCATTTCGCAGAAAATTGATTTAAGTTATTTTTCCACATTACATTCAAAATACTCTAAAAATATTGGATTTTAAGATTTTATTCTATAAAGTGAAAAAAAGTTCCACAAACAATTTGGAGGTAATAATCAAGTGGATATTATTAAATTTACTAAACGATGTTTTTAATTTCATGACAATTTTCAACTTATATGTCGTAAGTCTAGTTACGACATCAATAGGTGATTTTTTTTCGTTGTTTCGTAAGTCGAGTTACAACATTTGAAATTTGAAACTTCAAATTTCAAAAAACATCGTAACTACTACTGAAAAATATCCAAAGAGAAATGTTGTATTAAAAATATAATTCTTTTATTGAAAAATCCAGGTCAAGGCGGGACAGGAAAAATTCGCGGTGTCACACAAAAACGGCAAGCTGAAGTCATGCTAGATTTCCGTGAAGGCATCTGCAATTTGTTGATAGCAACATCAATAGCCGAAGAAGGTCTGGATATTGGTGAAGTGGACTTAGCTATTTGCTTCGACATCAGGACAAAAAACACTACACGTTTCGTACAAAGAATTGGAAGGACAGGACGTAGACGTCAGGGGAAAGTGATAATTTTGGCGACAGAAGGCAAAGAACATTCTTTGATAAAAGAAATTGTCGCCACAAAAGATAAAATAAATCAAAAAACAACCAACGACAAAGAGGTCACAAGAATGTTATATAACCGATCGCCTCGTCTCGTTCCACCGGAATTCGCGCCACAATGTCTAGAAACGTATATTCTTATTGTGGATAAGGCGGTTGAGAATCCTAAGAAGAGTCCCAAGAAGGGTAAAAAGGTTAAAAAATTAGCTGAGCCATCCGAAATAGGTACTCAACGTGACGTTCGAACGTACTTTAAAAAAGTGGAATTGGACAAAGATGATTTAGAAGTATTTGCGACACCTAAACCGGGAACTTCGAAGACACGGAAAATCCCCAAAAATAATAAAGCGGTTACCGATGAAGATAACTATGAGGTGGATTTGGGGCCTTTACCCACACAACTTGGACTGAATCCTGTTGCGAGTTCATCAAAATCTCGTGAGTTTGGAAGAGATTTTGAAGATGAATTGAAGAAGGTTCAAAGTTTTATTAAAGCTGATTCAGATGTGAAAGTTAATGAATTTATTCACTTGAAAGATCAACCAAATTTATTTAAAAGAAGATTTCTTGAGGCAAATTATGATCAGTTGAAGGAAAAATATGAAGCACTACAAGCCGTCGAGGGATTGGATGATGTGGAAATTACGGACGACGATATTTCAGTTCTCAAAGAAGAAATTCGGTTAATTGATGAGATTTTCGAAGGCAGAAATAACGTGAACAAATTCCTTGACGGAAACTCTGAAGATGACTACTTCGTAAGAAAGAGACGACCGTTTGATAAAAAAATAGCGGGAATTTTTGAAGGTCTGGTAAAACGCGAATTTCTAGACGATTTTAGTGATCTTCAAGATGAATCAGGCTCAGAACTGAGCGAGAGTTTGAATCAGACGGACGAAAATGAAAAAAATTCTCATGTTGATGAAGTGTCGACATCTGACTTTGACGAAAGTAACACTTTTCTGTTGGAAAACGAAGGTTCTCGATATATGAGTCAATGGACTCAAGTTGATTCGAGTAAAAAACCACATAAAAGTGTAACTCTATCTCCAGTAACCTGTTCAACGCCTGTGAGAAATCGAAATTCACAAAATCTAGCAAAAGAAAGTTCCTTGGCGAAGGCTTTCTTAGAATTAGCTGAAAGTTTTCATTTACCTTCGCTGGATGTAAAGCCAAAAGATTCACCAACGCGAGTGTATACACCACAAAAAAGTCAATTTAATTCCTTAAAGGATGACTTCTTTAATGATGATTTTGATGAGTGTCTTGTCAATACGACAGAGTTGATGACACAAGCGGAACAGAAGGAAAATAATGCACAAATTTCTAAAAATGACAGCGAGAGATCCATTAGTCGAGTAGAATCATCATTGGTTGAAAAAAAAGAAACTGAAGTTTGCCAAAAAGCACAAGAAATGGATTTAAATAAAGACATTCAATCACTTCCGGTATCTCGTATTGAAAATTTAAATTCACAATTGGATAATTTCGATATAAATGAATTATTGAAACCGTTTGATTCGGATGAATTCATTCCGTCATCACAAAACTGTGAACCAAAGCGAATCACTCAACAAAATCGTCATAAACTAGTAGATGCGAACATAATCGTCCAAAAGTCCGTTGACAACGTTTTGGAATTGCAAGAAAGAAATGTAAATTTAAAGAGGAAATGCTTTGATGATTTATTTGACTGTAGTAGATTATCAGAAAAATCATTGACTCCTGTCCAACAAAAAACGGAGAATTCTTCACCTACTAAAAATCCTCAGGTACTCAGTACTGAAACGTCTCCTTCGATTTTCGCGAAATTATCCGGTGTTAAACGTTCCAGCCAGTTGTCGATTTTCTCTGCAAAGAGTTCTAGTTCGACCAACGGATCTGGCTTTAGAACTTGTAATTCTATTTCCAGTGGACCTGAAGTCAAAATAAATGGTAATTTCTGATTTTCTGGTTTTTAAACTGTCGATAATTACTCTGTGTCCTTTTTAGATGTTCAAAATCATCCAGGTGATGTGGCAAACACCGCTTTGGTCGATGAAAGTATAATTGTTAGAAGAAAGCGAAATAAGCTTGCCATCAACAGCAATAGCAGTGATTCGGAACCGGAAATATTTGCGACATGTCAAACGGTAAAGTTTTACTCTTAAATTTCGAGTTTTTTTGTCTCAAAATATTTGCAAACTCAAAAAAAAAGTTCACGGCTCAAAATATGGAAAAAAATAGTCATAGTTCTCGCTTGTTTGTAAAAATTGCATTAATTTAAATAACTATGATGTGACCTGGTGTTTATGTGTTCCATTTAACAAATGTTGCAATTTTTCTATGCCTTTTGCTATGCTACATTAAATTTTAGTAGGAAATTTTTTTACGATAACTTAATCGAGGGAGCCCAACTCCGTGACATAGAGAAGAATAACATTTAAAAGAAATATTGTTACGCTTCGCAGATGTATAAGTCCTAAAAATTTTATTTACAAAATGCAAGTGTATTTATTTCATATCTTTACTAATTACGGTTTGTTTTTTTAGTCTATTGCATTACCGAATTTGGCAAAAAAGGAGCGCAAACATCGAAAAGCCGCTCGCCGAAAATGTGAATTTATTCAAACTCAAGCTGCAGCCAGTGACGATTCAGATGATGATGAAGGACAACTAGACTCAAATTTCGTTGACGATTCCATGATAGTTACCGATGATGAAGAAGAAAATGATGCCTCCGTAGTCAATATGAGAGCAAAATATTTGCAATCAATCAGGTACGAATATTTAAACTGTCTATAATTTATACTATTTACAATTTTCGTACAAAAATTATTTTGATCTTCCAATAACTCTGAGTTTCGTCTAACACATTTTTTTTGTATTTTTCAGAAGTCCCATAAGGGGCATTTTCAAAATTCCAGAACCGAAAGTTTATAATGATGCCTCTAAAATATTTTCCCAAGTGCCATTTGAAGATGATAGTGTTTACAAAGAAGATTCGTTTGTAATTTCATCAGACGAAGAGGTGCATGAAGTATCAGAAATATGTGCGCTGGAAAAAGCCGAAGCCATTCTTGAAGCTCGTCGTAAAATTAAACGAAGAGGCGATTCCAATAAGAGCCGAATTGTTAAACGACGAAGAATTCTAAGCCAGCCAATCGATAGTTCAGATGAAGGTTGTTAGCAACACAATTACTAATCATCTCTATCTGTGATAAATGAAATTCTATTTTGTTAGTAAAAACTGTTTTATTTGAATACCTGATTGAAGCTGTCAACCATCCAACGCCATTTTTTCACCTCTACTTTGCAGCTCTGTTGTGCCATTTTCTACATCTATTGCTTTATAAACTTTTTTTTTATTAATTTCAATGTTAAATAATAACGAAGAAAAGATATTGTTTGTCCACTTTCTTGAAAAAAATAACGTCACATTAGAATGTCGCCTTAATGGTAAACCCTCACTGAAATGTCAAAAAAAATCAGCTGTTTAAACTGCTATTCCGAAAAGCTCTTATTATCTCAGAGAACTCTGAACTAGTGAGCCTACATATAAAGAGAGGTGGCTTTCGAAGTGGACGTTTCGTCCGTATTCGAAAATGTAAGTGGACGGTTGTTAATGTATTAGTGAGTGTATTACTAATTGTCATTTTTTTTTTGCGTGCCCGCCAGAGCAGCGCCTTTTCGCGAGTAACCCTTCGCCCATGACTGATTCAGTGAAGCCGTCTTCTCAGCGTCCACAAGAGCCTCCGCCTATATTCCTGCCGGCGAGAAGGCAGCCGCTCGAATGCTATACAAAACGTAGTTTTCGCTGTCGTGCTTTTGGTTTCAGAATACACCGCGATCGCTTCACCGAACTTCTTCGACACTAGCATCTTAATTATGTAATTAATATTTTAAAGCACAAATAATTTACCTTCTATTCAAGTCAAAGTTGAGTTTATGTTTTAATGTCACTTTTTTTTCTTTCTAAAGGGTGGGCCATCTTGGAGTTACTGTTTTGTGCCGTTTGTAGCTGTAGTACGGCACAAAAAAGTAACTCTTATATTATTTCGAAAGTTCAGCCATCTTTTCGCAAAGCAAAGGCGATTTGTTTGTGTTAGTGTAGTATTTTGGACTTTTTATTTTAAAAATTACACGATTTTAGCGGCCGAATATTTCTGGCCACTCTATTTATATGTAGGCTCACTACTCTGAACAATGTCCCATAATTCGTTCGATAAGGTCTTTGAGGAAAAAATTTTACTCGGTCCTTACCCATCGAGAAAGTCGAGATAACCTTAATTTTTGGATGAAATTTCGAAAAGCCATGGATTTTTAAGAAATCTTGGCTGGAAAATTAATTTAAAATTAATATAATGACATGAATTTTTCACTTATATTAACCGATTTAAGTTATTTTTGCAATTATTTGTAACAATGAAGTTTTTCGCGTTCGTTTTTTAGCACAGCATTCGTTGCCGAAACGAATTTTTACTTTATTCTCTAGGTTAAAGGCACTCTAGTGGTGATCCATTTAAATTTCCCATCAAATTTTTTTCGCACATATGGCAACCGAGTTTGATTGTCAGTTCGAAGTTTGTTTTCTTTTAACCGCGCATTTTAGGAGTATTTTAGTTTCACTAGGACAGCTGTAAATTAGCTTCAGGAGAAACAATAAAAATAAGGAATTCCAACATGAGAAAGCGGTCGAAATCAGTCGCAGTTGCAAGAAGTTAGTGTTCGCCTAATTGAATACAAAAATGCGCTTTTAAGCATCGCTCGCATAACCTGAATTAACAATTTTTATTGCTAACAAACTATTTTTTTTTGTAGAAGAACTGGAAATTGTTGACACCAGCTCTAGTAGCGACTCTGATAGTTCCGACGAGCAGGAAAACCTCGTATTTGCCAATAATGAAGGTAAGACCGCGCAAAGAATTATATATTCACAGTGAAACTCGGATATAACGTTCCTTCAAAGGATTCAAAATATGTACATAAAAATAGTGGGTATTTTCCCTTAACCTCCATACTGTCCTCGGGTCTGACCCAAATTCGATTTTAATTAAAAGTATCTTCTCAACTACATGAACAATGTTTGTATGGTGTAGGCTCTGTGAACAAATTTCTTTTGAATACCGAAAACAATAATCTATTTGTTCATATTTTAATCCATTGAAGAGCAATGTAGTCTTCATGGGTCATAAATGGGTCATAATGGATCATTCTTGACCCACGAAGACATCATACGTTATTTTTCTTAAGGACAGTATGAGAGTTAAAGAAAAAACCGCAATACGGGACATTAACAAAAACAAAAAAGTTATGACTACAAAGTAGTAATTATGAAATACCCTTCATGATGTGATTATAACATTTGCCAATGAAAAAATCGTTGTTTAGTATATACTAACACGACGTTTACACGTAAGACTAAAAATAGTATGCGACAATCTGCAGCATTTTTCGATTTTACATGGCTTTGCTGTCTTATTGATCCTGTTTACATGGAGACTCATTTTGGTTCGCTCCGTCATTCGCTCTGGCCAAGTGAAGGTAAGGGACGCAGTGGAGAGGGAAACCAAAAAGAGCGAACGAAATTTAGATTCACTAAACCGGTCTGTGTCTCGTTTTGCTTTTATTTGTCATTTCGTTGCTCTGGTGTCGTGCGCATCTGAAAATTCCGAGTTTTTTCTTTAAAATTGTACCCGTTGCTGATGAAGCATATAATAAACCTGTTACTGCAATTATATGATCCATATTTTCATGAAACTTAACAAATTTCACTGCAATTATTTCACAACTGAGTTGAATTTTGAGCTTTTTTTCATCCCAATGTCTTGAACGTCAAAAAGGCGAAAGACTGAAAAAGGCGAAGCGTGTGCACACGGCAGAAAAGGACGAAAGACGTCACGCCTGAAATAAATTCTGATGTAAACAGGCTCATTGGATCACATGCGACTTCGGTCGGATAAGGCCAAAAAACGCTGAAAAGTTACTACTAATCCACACCTGCCATGAATGCCGTCAGTGTCGCTGTCACATCTGATGTTATGTCTAGTGAAGATTGAAATGTCAGCTGTTACGACATAAAAGTCTAACATTTTTTGTTGACATCTTTGCTAACAGAAATCGTAACAGAAATGGAATTTAAGATGGCGGATTCTAATTTTTCACGTGCAGAGTGGCTCCGTGTTATAAACGAATACTGTTTAAAAGTAATTTTTCCAAAGAAATGATTTGAAAAATGCATCGTGGGGGCAGCAGGAGGCCGAATTTCATTTTAGTGCGGAGATTTTAAAGAAAAAAGTGAAATCACAGATCGTCATATTTACTACTCTGAGTTGTTTATTGCTCAACGCATTTCTGGAACTGAAATGTCATGCCAGAATCAGCAGCCCACCTACGTCACAACAGACTTTTCTAATGACATTGCTGCTAACATTTATGTCAGAGTTTCCGGCAGGTCTGGATGGCGTGTTAGCAAAAAAAAGGAAAATTTTGGTAAATGATTTCCTCGCAAAAAGGGAAAATTTTAACAAGGAAGCAAATCTGCTAAAAGATTAAAAGATCTCTAGGAAAAAGGGGACCTCTTCAAAATCTTTTTTCGTCCTTTTTTTCGTATGTCCGACGCTTCAAATTTATTCGGCAATATAAATTCGATGAGGTTTTCCATAAACACTCATTTTCTCTGCATAAATATTTGGTTTCTTCTGTTAGTCTTAAGCGTTAACCCCCTGTAAGCAACATGGTAAAAATTAGTTTCACGATTTCTTGTCGAGTGAATTTAGTTGATTCGGCAATGTCAAAAAACTTTTGTTAAATTTGCATAGTAAACTTTGCCATAAAATTTCTCCTGAAATTTTTTTTCGACAACAATTTTAGCTTCTGATTGGTCAATCAAAATTTCCTGGGATAAACAATCGGAAGTTGTGAGGCCGGGTTACCGTTATATTTGTTAATGCAAATTTAATTTTAGGAACCGCTGAATGGTCTGCAGAGGATGAACTTCTTCTGATAAAAAATGTTAAAGCGCAAATCATAAACGACAACATTTGCCCTTATGATGTTACTCTTCAAAATATCGATTGGAACGAGGTGAGTTGAATACTACCGTAGATTAAATATAAGGTGCGATTAATTGACGTGAAATTTCCTTGTTTCGCTCTGGATCGTTTTTTAATGTTCTGTACTCTGTCTAGTTTAATAGAGAACCTTTTAAAGATGATTGTAAATGAATGTGTTTTTATTCGTAGGTGTCCTTTGGTAAATACAGTACACGTGCTGTAGAAAGCCATTTCCTAAAACTCTTAAATGGAATTCGTAAATTCAGATTTTTAACAGAACTAATACATGATGCCGAAAAAAACATTTATGCAAAAGTTCCGAAGCCTAAAAAGCCAAAGAATGCGTTTATTCATTTTATGGAGGCCGAAAAGAATAACATCAATGAACACAAGGAAGATAAATTTTTCACACAAAAAGCTTCGGAGATGTTTAAAAGATTGCCTGACATTGAGAGACAAAAATACTTTGATAAGGCTAAAGAAGAAAAAAAGGACTATGAAAAGGTGGTTAAAAATGTAATGGAAAAACTTAGGTATATAACTTTTTTCTATATTCTTAACAATTGTGATATTAATGTGATTTTTATAATTTATTATTCGAAATATTTATATAAAAGTTTAGAAAGTCCTACGAAGCTGGATAAAGACAAAGGCAAAGCAAAACTGGATACGCCATACAATTTATTTTATAAAAATAAAGTAATGACAGAAAAAGATGGTAAGTTTATTAATTTTGTGACTAAAACCAGGGAACAACTTTTATATAGAATGGAAAGTAAGCCCTTTCCTCATTAACTTCCACTAGAGTAAGCACTACAATATAGAAATTGGGTTTGTTGTCTTACTTCCTCGTAATTGTTCTCTGCTAAAACGTAGAAAGAGCTAACATTTTTAAAGTAATAATAGTGGTATTCACACCGAGTATTAACTTTCTGTTATCATTATATAATATGATTTCAAAAATTTGAACATTTTCAATTTTTTTTTTTCAAATATCTCAATTTAAAGAAATACTAGGAAATCAATATTCTAGGTTTACTGACGGCTTCGCTACAGTATAAAAACTACTCCAATTTCCACTGTTCTTTTTTTACATGAGGTCTTGTACCAGATACTTTTACAAAAAATCAAATTCATAGAGAAGCAGTCAGTTCCAAGAAATACCCAGATATTAATTTTTTTCATCTTGGTCCAAAGTTCCCCCTTGGTTCATTTTGATCCCATTTTACGGTACGCAAATATTCGATAGAAAGAAAATAAAATAAAAATGTGCTGCTTATTGTAAATGCATGCTCTTTGTATGAAAATCGCTTAAACTTTTTCACAAAAAATATTGTGAAAACAGATTTTCCAATAAAGTTTTCTAGGGGAGAGAAAAGTTTTAGAAAATTCTATGGAAAATCCTTTTGCCAGCCAATTTTTCCCCTGAATTGTTTTCTGTTGTGTGAAACGGCAGGGACCGTTGTGTACCTTTAGCCAGGGAACAAAAAACAAAAATAAGTGCCATTATAGCGATTGATTGTAGCGATTGAGTATTTTTCAGGAACGACAATTTTAATCTAATACAGCCCTCTGCAGCCATGTGCACCAAGGGCAACTTCGAGGCTCAAATTGCCCTTTTATACATCGATTCTTCATGCTACCCGTTTCATTCTGGCTTGTACGAAAACTGCATACATACGCATATGAAAGAAATAATCTGTTTCACCTTGCATATAACCCGTTCTGCTTCCACTTGTGCATTTTACATACCATGGAGCTTTGCTGAGCTCTAAGTAAGGCCATTTATGCGAGAGATTTTTATTAGCTCCAGTTGTCATTAGGACATTGACTGAAGCAGTGGTGTATTTCATACTGCTGAAAATCATGAAAAATTTAACACTGTTGAAAATCATGAAGCGTTCTGTCTCAAAAGACGACACGAATTTTGGACATGATTGTTTTCTTATTCGGTGTGATAACACAATGCAATGTTTACTATGATTTCAGGAAATTAAAACAATAAAAAAATACAATTTAAACATGCATTTTCAGTCGTTTCATAAAATATCAATTGATCAAATTAATGTTTCTGGTTTTATGAAATTATTTTTATTTTCCGATTGTAATTCGGAAATTTCATATAAAAGTTTTTCATTATCAAAACTTTTTTTTAACGTAAAGTAAAACAATTAACAGTGTCAAAACCAAGCATAACGAAAAAGAGCTTTCAACAAAGTAAGCCATATAAACAAGTAAATCGCTTGTCAGTGGATGTCCGAGAACTTTCAAAGCTTTCCTGGCCCTGATCTAATACATTTGGAATTATGCAATTCTTCATTTTATTTCGTGTCTGTCAACACAACAATAATTAAATAATTTCATTTTTATTCCGGCGTAATATCCTTAGCTTTAACGTTTATAACATTAGCGTTTATCACTACCTCTCATACCATTCGTTATGAAAATTCGTTTTGAAAGGATCAATGTTGCAGCGTCATAGAGCGCGTTTGGACCGTTGCTAAGTTGGCAATTTTTTCAATGTGCCAGTATAAAGGCGTTCTCCTTCAGCAATGCCAGGCAGCTTAGCAGCGGTATTTTGGCACTGTAAACTCTTGGCGCTGCCACACTCGTTTGTGAGTTAAATTTTTACTTTAAACTTACATTTTGACCCTGTGCATTTTATTTCTGCTTTTTCTTATCCTTTTCATGCTATAAATTGCAAAAATTATACATAAATGCAAAAAGTTGACACGCCACGCAATATACATTATTGGTTTAGCACCGCCTGATTGGCAGTGCCAAGTTAGCTCGGTCTAAATGCGCCCATAGTCGAGGGGTTATTTGATTGCAAGCGTTGGAAGCGAGAAACAAATACAACGCCATCTCATATCACTACCACGAACGTAAAAGCTCTAATTCGTATTTATGGATAGCGATGAACTTCGCTATGTGTGTTAAGAATCCCAGTGCAGGTCGCAATAGCTTTAAGCTCTTGGAGATTTGGTATAATTTTTTGTACCTCTCCTTGACAGTCTTTTCCTTGTACTGCTTATCAGTAACGTTCTCCATTTTGATATTCTTCAGCTTCTGCCGGAAAATAATACGACCTTTTATTGGAACTTCACGGAAAATTCACGGAACACAGCGAACAATATTATTTCATTTATTCAAAAAATAACGTACACAAATTCACGGATATTCACGGCGAACAATAATATTTCAAATTCAAATGTCAAAATAGTGTCAAATCAAAATCGGTTTTAGACGTATTAGCTTAGTTTTAGACGTATTTGCCGCTGATGAATTTAGCTCCTGAATTTAGCTGATGAATTTAGCTCCGGTACTAGCGATGTGAAGAAATGCACAAGTACTAACTTTTCGTTGGTACCGAGTACCAGAGCTAGTACCTGGACTAGCTAGACTCCACTTTAGTACTCTGTGAAGAAATTGGCCGTAACTGTATAATAAAAATTGATTATATTAGAATGTAAGATCTATTCAATGTTTCTAATTAATATAATAAACATGATTTATAGTGAAAAAGTCAGCTGCAAGAACAGAATATCGAAATCTTGATAATCCAACAAAACTTACATGGATCCTTCGATGGCTGGGCATTAAAAAAGGCAATAAACTAAACGCCATACAATATCAAAAATCAAAACAAACTTTGTCAGGTCTCGAGTTGGCAATTGTGGATGAATATGAAGGGCGACCAAAACGTCTGAACGTGTATAATATGTTCGTCAAAGATATGTCAGCTAAATCTCCAAATGTTCCCATGTCAAAACTTATGAAGATTTGTTCAGAAAAATGGCGAAATCTCAGTAAGGAAGAGAAAAAACATTACGCTGGAATTAAGAAAAACCTAAAGTTGGAATATTCCGAAAGTCACAAAAAGTTTTTGAATTCGCTGCCACCTGATCGCCAGAGTTTTGAAACCGGTAAAACCTACAAAACACAATCCAACAATAAACCACCGGTTACTGTAGATTCCCCTAAGAAATTACAAGGCAAGAATCATACATTGCGAAATTCCGATGTGGTAAATTCAAAATCTAAAACTCAGACAAAAAAAGACAAAAGGGATTCATTTTCGTCCAATTCATCAGAAGAGCCTCCAAAAAGTATCTTAAAACCATCTGACGAAAAGAAAAAAAAACCGATCAAAAGAAAATCGATCGACGATTTGGACGCGAAAACGGATAAAAAAAAACAAGAGAGTCACTCAGCCGAAACGAAAGGAAAAAAACGTAAAGTACAAAATTCAGATTCGGCGAAACGACAAGCGGCTCTACTCAATGAAATACCAAAGAAACCGCCCAGGTTTGTATATTTAGATAAGTAATTCAATGAATTTATATAATTTTTCTTTAAAATTACAGTTCGCTGTACAAATATTACGTACTTTGCATTTTGAATGGAAATCGTACAAACGCCAAACACAAGTTCAAAAATATGTCTGCAACAGAGAAGAAAGCACTTAACATCAAGTATTGCCGAATAACTGAAGAATACATAAGTGATATTAGGACATTCCTAAAAAAACTATCACCTGAGGTAAATAAATAAATACTTTTAGAACTATTTGCACGAATCAAACTTAGCATTTTTGTCCAACTTAAATTATTCAAGTCTCAAAGTTTCTTAGTTTGCTGTGCAGCTGGTCTTGTCCATAAAGAATTTTCTTGAATAACTAAAAATTTTGATTTTGTCGGCAATAAATGTTATAACAATTACAATCCAACAAAAATGTATTTGAACCAAAAATCTGCCATAACCAACAATCCGCCATCTAAAAACAGTTGGATTTAACAGATCCGCTTCGCATCAAATCCGCTGGCGTTTTTGAGAATAAGGCGAAAGTAGATTCTATAATACGAAAATGCAAATCCGCCACTAAAATTGATCGGCGACGGATTCCATAATCGGGGCCCAGGACGCTTCGCATCAAATCCGCTGGCGTTTTTGAGAATAAGGCGAAAGTAGATTCTATAATACGAAAATGCAAATCCGCCACTAAAATTGATCCGCGACGGATTCCATAATCGGGGCCCAGGACGCTTTTAGTATTGGCACAAATATTTACTCAGCGGTAATATTCATCCCTCCAAGTGTACTTAGACTCAGCCAAAATTCCGGAAATAAATGATTTTGCTCAGCGCTGGGTCAGGATGAATGCACCTAATGCCGCCTCAATGGCATTTTTAAGTATACAAAAATTTATCTAACACCGGTTCCACGTTTTTGCTAAATGCAGACGAATCCCTTCCATTTATTTGGTTAAGCCTTTCAAAAGTATGTTTTAAAACATGTAATTTAAGCCCCAGTTAACGTAATTACGTAAATATCCTAATTTAATTTACAAAAAAAAAACCATCCCCCCACTTGATACTGGCGACTTTAATTCGCCTGTATTTGGGGAGAGTACGAAGCCGGCATTACGACTTTTAAGTCTTGACTAACGATTTTTGAATTTTTTGTATAAATTATTGTATTTCATTCTGACAGGAACTCGCGTTATGTGAACCTGTCATTCGCAAGCGTGACGATGACGATATCTCGGACATTACATCATCAGAATCGTCGTCTGCATCATCAGATTCTTCAGACTCCGACTGAAACATACACATATCAATTTTTTGGCTGATACTGTGTTGATAATATTTGAAGAAGAATTTTACTTACTATAAATTTTACTTACACTTTATAATAAATGTTAATAGGTCGTACGTAAGAAATACATAGATCTGACTGTTTTCTGATTTTCTAGCATTTATAGCATGACACCTAAAGTGAAATGGTTTCAGTTTGTACAATGAGGTTCATAAAAATTTGTGTAATATCTGTACAGTGCATAAGAATTTATAAATAAATATATTTTGTTAAGAATATGTAAATTTGTATTTATTTAGCACTCGGAGGAGTAGAGAGCACCATGCGCATTTTTCAAATAATAATGAATTCTATTATATCACCACAATAAAAAAACCCTTTTAAAAATATATAAATGTTGCGTGTTTTTTTCTGAAGCTCAAGTTTTCAAGAAGACTAAACTTGTCAAACCTGAAAAGAGATATCAAGAATCATTAGACGTGTAAGCCTCAATCACATTTAACATCGGTCCAAGCAATTGGAACACCCGATATACTCGAAGACTAAAGAGTTTATATAAGCGCCACTAATGACTAAAGACTGACGGATTCTTAGTCATACTAATCTAATACAAAATGACTAAAATGGATAAGATAAAATTAAAAAAAATTTTTTTTTTTAAATATATTAAAAAGGAAAAATTTTTTTGGGTGCTCAAATTTTATTTCGTTATGTTATTTCGTTTTGTAACGATAATAGTATATTACGCAACAAGGGGCGAAAGTCAACGATTTCAAGAGTGTGAAGTTAGCTGCACGAGCGAAGCGAGGGCAGATATCACACGAGTGAAATCGGTGTTTCCGCTCCGAGTTGCGTATACAATTTTTCATAACAAATTCATTGGAAATATGCCTTGAGATGCCATTTAAGCGCGATTTTGGTATTGGAGAGAAATGCAGCAGAAGTAAATTTTTAAAAGAAACAAAACTATATTCTATAAATTCGTTTTAGTACTAAGAAATGTTGATCAAAACAGATTTTAATTTTTAAATTTCTTTCCTCTGAAATAAAAAATCAACATAACAAAAATAGAAATCGGCAATGCTGCTCAACTAAATCACACTTTCATTCATTTCATTCATAAATTTTCGGCTAGAAGCATATATGGCTGTACTGTTTACTCTAGTGTTTTCTGCCTATGCCTGTATTCTGTGGTACGAGAAGCACGTCGCGAAAAATTGTTAGAATATTATCTTAGAAAAGAAAATACAAATAAAAACAAAAAAAGCTAAAGGCCTTATTATGGAATAAGATCGGAATCGTAACAATCAGAAATTGTGTGTTGTTTGTGTTTTCTACCAACAACAACAGGCGAATCCCGAATGTTACAATTACTATTTTCTTCCAAAATAGGCCCCTAAAATAGTTATTCTTAAGTTCAAAAACCAATAAAAAACTTAAAAGAAAATAAATCGTAAAAAAGTTTTGTTCATTAACCCGCATCCATCGTTTGTATCAATTTGATACAAATTTAAAATATTAATGATTATATTGTTTTAACGTTGAATTTTTGGCTACCTTTCTAACTTTTCAAAACATAAAAAAAACATTTAACAGATGCCGCAAAATGTACCGTTAGGGTTCTACAAAATTTGTAACAAATCCAACGGTGTGTATCATTTTGATAAACGTGCCAATTTTGTTATCACCTGCATTGCATTCAGTTGTTTATTGAAGCTTGTTGAATAATTCGTTTTTTTTTATCAAAAAAAAATAAAAAAAATTCATAATGGCTAGTACGTCAAGTGACGATATATCTGATAGTGATATTGGAAGTTATCCATATGGAAATTATGTACCAAACGAAAGTGATTCAAATGATGAAGATGATTTTGTGGATCAAGAAGCATGAGAACAATCAATTTTAGTACCTGACTCATGGCTTCAATCAAAATATACATAAAATCAGTATATAAAGGATGATTGACTACAAAATATCAGGCGAAGTGCTGCTGATATCACTGATCATGGTTTGTATAAATTTGTGTCTTTCTATGGTATATGTCCAAAAAAAAAATTGTTTTTCTTCTTAGTACATTGCATACTAAGAAAACTATTTGTGATGAAAATGCAAAAAAACCAGAAATTATTCACTATTATAATGAAACAAAAGTGGGTTTTTTGAAGCAAAACTTATGTAAAAAATTCGTATGTCCTAAACATCATTATATTATTTGTGACAAATGTATCTAATTTTTATATCTATTATATCTTTGTTCGAAAATAAATAAAGTCTGATGTTATCAATTGACAAAATATAACACCAAATTGTTTTTATAAATCATTTAATTGGTATTTTTCTAACATGTATCAAATTGATACACAGCGTACTATTTGTTCGTTAAAATAAACTATGGCTGCGGGTTAAAAAAGAATTTGCCCAGCAAAAACGACATTTTTTGTGTCAATATAAAAGATACTAAATTTTAGGCTATTTTGACGTTGGTGATTCTGAGTAGGACTTTGCTTTTGCCAAATTCACCCTACTTTTGGAGATACCGAAAAGAAAATATTTTCGATACCAAAAAAAGTTGATTAAAAGATTTTCTTTTTCGTGTCTCCAAAAATTGGGTGAATCTGTCCAAAACAAAATCCGATTTAAAATCAAAATATGATTAAAAATACTACACCAATATTTTTAATTATATTTTATGTAGGTGGTTGGTCTGTGGGTTTATACTTGATCAACTTTTCACAAAAAATTAATAAAAACTGCAATAAAGCAAAAATAAATAAATAACGAAAAAGCGAAATCATTTTTTTCGGTTTTCGTTACGTTTTTCGTTATGTTTATCGTTATTGTAACGGAATTAAATTTCTATAACATTATAACGCAATTTTGAGGAAAAAACCGGAAAATCGTTATTTCGTTTCGTTATTTTGTTACATTCTGATAACGGTTTCCCATCCCTGACATGTACATTTTTATTAAATCTGGCATAACAAAAAAATAGAATAAAATAACGTGAAATATGAAAAAAAACCGAATTTAATTATTTAGAAGCTTAATTGTGGGGTAAACTTACAATATCCATAAATGTACATTTGCTTTAAACCTTCTAAATCCGATAATCTGACTTTTGATTTCTGAAACAAACCGTTGAAAGGCACGTGGCATTTTCCAAGAAAATTGTTAGAATATTATCTTAGAAAATTGAGGCACCATAGGGTTATTATCCTAAATCTAAAAGGGAAGCTTTAATAAAAGCGAAGAAAAAACTTCGTTCAGCCATTGGAAAATAAACAAAGAAAGAAGAAAACAAAATAAAAACCCCTTTAAGTGGGTAAAGAGCTTAGTGAAAGCTTTAAACAATTCGTTATTTACCAAAACCAAATGAAAAACGAAAAAAAGGCGAAAATAAAGTAAAATTGGTCAGCGGTGCTAATAAATCGAGACCGATTTTCTAAAGTAGATTTGTTTTTGGTTACCGCACTTTCATGAAATCTTAATAGCAAATAAAATCGCGCATAAGAAATACAATTCTGGTCCCATGGTTATAAATAAAATTTTATCCTTGGTTCATTTGAACGCGATAACAGTGAAATAAACATAAAACCAAAGGAGTTGGAAATAAGCGCTAAATATTTGGTAAAAGAAACGAAAATAGAAAACCCCTCTGTCGTCCTTGTGGAGGCTGACGATTTGCTGTCCTGAAGACAGGAAACTGCTATACTGTACCCTTTCTAAGCATAAATTGTCTGTTTATTGAGGAATCGAAACGGGTAGTTTACACCCTTTTATTCTATTTTAACCAGCCAACCATGGCCTGATTTATTTATCTTATGAATATTTTCTGCTACCGATTCCAATATAAGTCCAGTAAATACCGACAATAGTACACGGATTATATTGTATCGGATTTCACTCTTTTCTATTCAATGAATTTCACTGAAGACATATTGAATTAGCATTTGCATATTGAAAAGGATTTCCTACCGATACAGTTTTAAATTGGCCTTTACTTAAGAAAAATATTTATCTTTTATTAAAGAAAATAAAATTGAGTTTAAATTTGTTTTCATAAGCGTTTGAAAAAATGAGAAAATTGTTTTTTAAATTGGAAGTTGTTAGGTTTTGTGGAAATTATATTAGATTAAATTGATAAAATATCACGGTGAGTAAAGAAAAGCACGTACCATTTTAAACTTTTGTTTATGAACGCTTCAGTCTGTGAACTATGCGGTTTACGACTTCTTTTGAACATAAAAAATACTTCAGAGGCATGAGGCTGGTGAAAAGTAAGGTTATAGTCGCGTACTGCAAAGCGGGAAAATGAGCAGGAAAAAATCCCAATAGAAATGTTATCCACTTTTGCCAATTATTTTTCAACAACAAAGTGAATACATTTTTTAACAATTGTTTTTCCCCCTAAAATTTCGCTTATCTCAATTCACGGAGATCCCTCACAGAGTAGTTGTTATACAGAGGTTCAAAAAATTTCCTTTTTAAAGCCCAATTCAGATTAACGACTGCGGTTACGATTAAGATTGAGCTTCTTCGACCAATGAGATCAAAGCTTTCATTTTCCTATCGTTGAAAGCTTTGATTTCATTGGCCGAGAAGCTTCAAACGTAATCGCAATCGCTGATGGAGATTTTACATTGGACTTATGGCGAACGTATTCTCATTTACTAGCGATGGACGAGACGCTGGCGGTGCAGGGAGTGCATGGTTGTTAGGGATGACAAAATATTTTGATTTCTGAATATCCGTTCGTCTGTCTGTCTGTCCGTGAACACCATAACTTTCGAAAGGATTGAGCTAGAGATTTGAAATTTTGTATAGTTACGTTTCTCGTAAATGGCTGGGCTGAGTTCTTGAACGGGCAAAATTGGACAACTCCTTTCCGCCTCTCCCATATAAATGGATTTTTTATACCCGTATGGTGAAACCAAAGGGTATATTAGATTTGCCTTACCGTTTGTAACGCCAAGATCCCGTCATCACATAAAAAAACGAATTACACCAGTGTGTTTAGAATGATAAAAAAGTTGAATTTAGCATGTCCGTCCGTCCGTCTGTCCGTCTGTGGCGCGGATTGCGGGCGCACGGATTGAGCTAGAGACTTCAAATTTTGCACCGATCCGTTTTTCGAGGCTGAGGCCCCTATTGTGAGCTTCGTCAATCGATCGTTGACCGGAACGATCGAAAAATCAGTATTGCGATATCGATTTTATCGTTCGCGAACGATAAAATCGTTCAGTTGGGAACGATGATCTTTGTTGGATCGTCCGGTGAAGACGTCAAACACTAAAAAAATCACGATGAACCTTACGCAATACCAAATTGTTTTTCGATCGTTCCGGTCAACGATGATCGATCGATAACCGCAATAGGCCCCTAAGTTCGTTCATGGGCAAAAATGGACCATTAGGGGGGTATCCCCCATACGAACGAAAACGTGTTTTGCGAATATCTCAAAAACAGTGCATCTTATCAAAAAAGTGCAAGAAGAAAAGTTGTTTAGGATATGATTCTACATAAAACTCCCATACATCAAAATCCGATTGGAATAAATTTAAAAAATCTTATTGAAAAGTTTGACTTCAAAGTGGAATTTTGGTACAACTGTTCGAATTTTGATACGGATATCACCATACGGGTCTCCAATGATTGCCAGATTGGCAATTATAACTTTTGTTATGTTTTAAATAAACATTTTATCTGTTATCATATAGAGTATTTAACAATTGGCTCCTGGCAAATGTAGCATTTTTTATGTTTAATCGTAGAGATCTTCTTGACAACATTTTAACCAAATTAAAGTTCTGAATTGATTTTTTAATAAACGTCAAAATGATTTTTTCACCGTTTCGCTACAGATGAAAATCCCATTCAAAAATATTTGAATAACGAACTTTCGGTTTTTCTTTAAATTTTCTTATTTACAGTAATTGAAAAATATATTCTACGATTAATTTGGCCTTTGTCGCCTTTTCAATGTTTTTATGCGTAAAGAAAAGTTTTTTTTTAAATAAGTGTTTTCACCGACATTATACATAATGTAGTTAAGGTCCTAAAGGAAGACACCAAACACAGGGAATAAAACATCTGTTGATGAAAATAGATGGTTTTTGTCTAATTTGTCATTGGCATGGGTAACATAAAGGTTTTCCAGGAAGCGTGGATTTCTAAAGGCCAAGGGGTATTGGACGTCACGATCGGATGGTGGACGCAAAAAGTATGTTTATCAACAACTTGTCTCGTTATCGCATTAGCTTTGTATAGGCTTCGTAGAACATTTCACGATTCATTTATTTTCTCCCTTTGCCGTCTATTTAAAAATGAATTTCCTGGTGGCTCTATTCAGATTTTCATTTAGGTAGCACGTTTGTTCCTTCCTTGTCCTTGTTACATTTTCTATCTTGGCAAATACACACAGATATATCTAAAATGGGAACGGAAAAATAGTGTGTGGGCTGGCTTAGCTCTTCCAGATTTAATGTTTTCTTGTAGTTATTAATCGATCGATGATTCCAGAATTATTGCTTGAATAGAAAAAAATCTTTCCCGAAAAAACCCGTGATTGTACATTAGGTCTAAATGATGGAAACGAGTGGAGGGGGATAAATGGAAAAATCGATGTTATAGACATAACTTTTTCTCATGTCAAACATTCATTGATTGACGACCTTCTGGCTTTTGCTATCCAGTTTTTATATGTTTCTGATATTAGAAGGAGTTTAAGTCCCATTAGAGAACTTGAAAAGTAAGCAAGTCGTTCTATCTAACAAACAGAATATACCAAAATGCTTATTCAGCCTTACAAAAAGTATGTAATGAAAAAAATGTTTCATATTAACAAAGGTTTGCTCGATATGACATTAAATGTAATCGTTTGCTAATTATTTACAAAGAACTTCTTCTATGTGATTTTTTTTCCACGAGATTCAAACTTTCACTGATCTGACAACCCCATAAACATTTTTAATTCGAAATTTTGTGCTTGGCTCCCTTTTAACTCATTATGCCTTTTAACGCACATAACGCAAAAAGTTGCGTTAAAAGGAGCTTCTCATTTATTTATCATGCTTGCGGGAGCTTTGCGTATGGCTATTTAAAAGTTTTTCTCTTGATCATTAGATAACACGTAACCAAAAACAATGTATAACACAGACGATTCAAATCAAACAAATCATTTTAGAAGAAGCATGAATTTTTCAATCAAAATTTTAATACCCCATCGCCACGTGTTCAGCTAAGGCACAAACCAGAAGATAGTCGCTTTATGAGAAAGCTTAAGTATAATTATCCGTTGTTGCCAAATATTTTTTCTATTCATTCGTTGTTGACTGCATGTTCCTCAGCAGTCGATACTTCTTTCTCCAGCAGGTTTTAAAAATGGAAAAAACCATAACTCGAGCATTTTTTCTAAGGTTTTAGTTCAAAATGTTAGCTTTTTTTTGTTTTCAGTGGAAATGGACGAATGCTATGGACGAATGCATATTAGACAACAGCGCAAACTTTTGTGTCTACTGTGCTTTTAAGTGACGCGAGTATTTTCTGGTTTGTGCCTTAGCTGAACACGTGGCGATGGGATATTAAGTTTTTGATTAAAAAATTCATGCTTCTTCTAAAATTTTTTTTTTTTTAGAAATGTTTTTTTTATAAAATGAATCAGGTTTATGCCTCTAACATTTTTGTAACATAAATTTTAAATATAAGTGTGTTCTGAAATTTCAATTTGTGTCAATTCTTAACCTAAAATACTTCATGATCCCTCACGTCCTGTGCCGTGTTAGGATGTTCTGCTCATGGTTGTCTGGTGGTGATCCCTATGTCTCTGGTGTATTTTTTCTTTATGGTTCGGTTGTAATCTTTCATCAGTTGATATGCTAAAGAGAGAACTACTAGAGATGTCAGGATGATTAGTAGAAGTTCCAGGTCGTTCGCGTTGACTTCTTCTAAAATGATTTGTTTGATTTGTCTGTGTTATACATTGTTTTTGACGTAACGAAGAATTTTTTAAAAATATTTTGGTTCAATAACAGTAAAACTAACGGGAATTCCAATGGCTTGGAGTGTTGTTAACAGAAAATAAGACAACGTTATTTGTTAAAATTTTTTGATTTCTTTATTGAATCATGCTATTTGACTCAAATGTTCGCTAAGGATACGGCGGCACACCTCCACTCGATAGTCAAAATTGCTCGACCCCAAGAATATGCATTATTACCTCATCCTTCAGCCGTTGAATTTTTGTTCTTGTTTGGCATACCCCTTACTCTTCAGATAATCCCAAAGGAGGAACTGCAAAGGCGTTAAATCGTACGATATTGGTTGGTCGATTATGCTGACCAAAAAAATCACGAAGTTCACGGAATGCATTTTTGTATGAACGCCCATTTTCGTAACAGGCTTCAATAACTTTAACAGTTTAACACGTTGTTCGATTGTTAAGCTAGAACCTGAATCGTACGTCGATGCGTCCGTCCGGTAGACAGTTTTATGCGGTGACAGTTGGGTACGGAAACGAATCACTTCTTCTTCACTTTTTTTGCACTTCTTCATTAGTTTATCGTCGAAACAATTACTTTCAATTTGTTCCATACTTAAATTGCTTAAATCGTAACCAAACTTTTTTGCGAAATGACATTTCCGTGCGTTGCCGCATGTAAAAGTAGAAAGTCGACCTACTCTATGCGGTGCGTTGCCGCATCGGACAAACGCATTACAGTAGAACGCGCTTAAATGCAACACGCGTAAATGCAAAACTCGTGTAATTGCACGCAAAATTTGTGCATGGAGGATTTTTAAGCATTTTTCATATAAATATACATGGATAAATGAAACACGCTTAATTGCAATACTTGCTTAAGTGCAACCATTTTCACATCCGCAAAAGTATAAATTATATGAAATTTTACACGTTTAAATGCACATGTGCAAAAATGAAGTGTAATTACACAAAAAAAAAGTGATTATTGTTATTTTTATTTGATAAAGTGAATTCTTAATTAGGTTCTTTGTTTTTGTGTAGCCTTGTTGAATTTAAATGTTTATTACAGGAATGTTAAAGTTGCATGTTTATCTTTTACTCGCATAATTGCACCTTAATGTGCATTTATCCGTGCTTCCGTGCTACGTATAAATGCAAAACACGGATACATGCACATAAAATTCTGCGAAATTCGATGTGCATTTAAGCGTGTTCTACTGTATTAGGGGAGTACTCATAGCAGCCCGTTGATTTTACTTTGACCGCATCGAACTGTCAACGTGACGGACGCATGGCGGACGCACGGACGTATGTTTCTGGTTCTACCTTTAATCTTTCCATGGTTGAAATTGCCAAAGACTGAACTTGTCAAACCTGAAAACAGATGTCAAAAATGATTAGACGTTTAAAGGCCGGAATACAATTGACCCGACACAACATTTACGCCGACAGATTACGGCGACAAAGTTGTCCTCCAAATACAATTCCGCACACATTGTTGTTCTAAACGTCATTTGTGCTTTTCATTTGATTTTGACAATGGGACGGTGAGCCACATATACTATTCTTTTATTACAAAATATCATAAATAATAGGAATGTAAATGTTAACTCGTATGCTGTGAACTATATTTCCTAATACTTTCTTTAAGTGACGAAATTTAGATTTTATGACTTCCGCATAAGATTTCATTTTGAATCAACCATGAAATTTTGTCGGCGAGCTGACCGACAAAAGGTAAATTCGATTCAACTTTTTACGATGACAAAGTTGGTCGGATTGATTGTATACAAAAGCATAGCATGAGCTTAAAATCTGAAATGTCGTGTCGGGTCAATTGAGTTTTGCGCTCAAGCCACAATCACATTTAACATCGGTCCAAGCAACTGAAACACCTGATACTTCATCCAAAATTCAATGCTGAAACAGCCTGGGGACTAATGCGTTAATGTTTCCTAATAAAAAAACGCAGTTGAGTAGCAAAACCTTGTCACAAACATACTCGTATTAATAATGGTTTTTTTAAAAAAAACATTATTTGGGGGCAATCAAACTGCCTTTGCTGGTAGTGTAATGTGGGTCACTAAACCAAGATTAATGGATTTCTGGCCATAGACATCCGGAACTTCAATAAAACAAGAAATGTGCTTCGTAAGAAAAATCTATGGCCACAAAAAAGTTTATTTGAAGCCAAAATAATTTCATTAAACTTTTTCAATTTTCAAAGTAAGCAAAAACTTTAAATTCAATTTGAAATGTGATAAGCACACATACTGTAATTTTTCATTTGTGCGGAGGAGTTGGTTTTCATTGAGATCATTGAAACTATGGGATTTTAGTGGCATAATGTGTAAATATGTGGTAAAAACCACTTAAGAAAAATCCTTTCAAGTCCAACTATGCACAGTTGAATCCCACACTTGTGTATACGAGTTTATTGTATAAGTCCCTTTTCACTGAGGTAGAACACTGAGGTAGATTGTAGAGTTCTGTGAATAACGGAATGCAATGCATACCCGATTCCGCATTTTCCAGAAGACAACTACTGTGTAAATTTAAACAATATTTACACAATTTTTCTTTGAAAAGGTAGACAGCAACACTTCAACGTATTTTATGATAATTGAATGGTGTATAAAATGGGAAAAACACACACAAAAAGATGAAGTTCTCTGTAACTATTTGCAATTTGATACTAAAATAAAATGAAGTATTCATCTAAAAATTATAAAATTTTTCCCCACAAGTGTTCCATTTATAGTTGTTTTGAATTCAAAATTTTTGGGCTTTGAACATAAAATAATCAGATTGAAATTTTTGTTACGCAAGGATGTAAAATTTTTTCAAATGCTTTTTTGAAAAATAAAAAAAATAGAACTGATTATGAAAGTCTGAAAAAAAATAACTCAAAGCCCCAAAAAAGTTACTCAGTGTGTTTAGCCTATATACCCCGTGATATATGACTCATGAGTTTTCAAACGCCTCACTGCTTATGGGTAATTAAGTATGAGCAGTTGACTCGTAAGTATGAGCAGTTGATTTGACTGCGAGCAATTGAATTGCTCATGAGTAGTTTGAGACCAGTAAATTGTTTTGCTTGTGAGCAACTCGTGAGTAATATGCATATGCTCATGAGCATTTTTTTTTCTTTCGTAAGTTGTGGTGTAAGAGCGGGGGTAGGAAGTGAGGAAGGGAGGGACGGGTCGGGACACCGAAAATTTTTTTGAACATTTTATTTTGGGAATTTGTTCGAGAAATTTTTGAAGAAATTTTGGAGAGACATTTTTGAGGAATTGTTTCTAAACTTTTAGTGGGAGGAGGGCAGGAGGTAAAACTTTTTCTTGTCCTGTACCATTCCTCCTTTCATCTCCCCTATCCAACCTTCTTTTACTACTCCCTTTAACCTTTCCGTCCCGACCACTCTACCCCTTTCCACTTCCCCGTTCATAGTCACACCGCAAGCTCACGATTTACACACTGACAGATTCACACACTGACAGACTTATAGACTGACATACTAACAGACAGAAAGACATTTTTGTAATATTACTTCCATCGATTCGGGAGTGCCCGGGACATGTTTTTTTTTTTGCAAAATTAGGAGGTTGAAATTTTTCATGAACATATTACTGTATTATGCTTTGTATAAGAACGTAAAAACATGAAACATTTGTGATAGGAATATAAATCCATAGCAAATTTTTTTCTGTAAATGTATCTTGTGTTAAATTTTTCCAGTAATTAAAAAAAATATATTTTGCCAAGCGACTTTTATACTAAATAAAGTCAGAGCTAAAGATTGCCTTATCACGTGCCGATCAACGTCATTGCTGTAAATTGTCATGAAATGAGATTATTTTTAACTAAATCCTTAAATAACTCAACATAGTCGCTTAATCCCAAAAGCCAGTGACCCGTAACCATGTATTAGAAGGACTTTTTAGAAAGGAATCCAATTATTATATTTGCCTGTTTCGAATGAGACTAAAAAAAGATTAATATTTTTAAACAACAGCAACTGACGTCATTAAAAAGCTTTTAGCAAAGCGGTAAGATGTTAACTATATAATATGTTGCAAATAAATAAAAATCAGCACGAATGATATCCTTTATAATCGAAAATAGCTACAATGGGAGTCTATTTTTAATGCATAATATGTACTAGATAAGGTAAAGAGACTCACTTTCTATAACAAAATTTTCAGTTGTGATCAACACAAAACTTTCCTCTGCAATACTTAGTTTCGGAAAAAAAATATGTGAAAAATAATATCTCGAGAACCGTTAAAAATATGTAAAAAGTTATGAAAAACCGTTGGCGGAAAAGGGATGGAGGAAATTTACTTTTCTTGAATTTGGTTACATGCATTTTTTCTCAAAAGCTCATAGTTCCAGAGAAATTTTGAAAAAACTTAATTTTTGTTGAAACTTAATTTTTGTTGATGTTGAGAACCGTTAAAGACACGTAAAAACCGTTAAAGCAAAAAATGTAGAAAATTTCATTTCCTTTAAATTTGTTTATATGCATTTTTTCACAAAAGTACATAGTTTTCGATTTTTTTTTAAAAAACAGTATTTTTTCAAAAAAAAAAAAATGTATTTGGTTGGTTATATCTAACGTTACTTTTCAGAAAACTGTGCTTTTTGTCAAACGTTACTTTTCAGAAAACGGCAGTGTTGCGGTTATCTAGATACAATTTATCTAGATAATCATCTAGATAAAAAAAATGTTATCTTTATCTTATCTAGATAACACCCCAAAAATGTTATCTTTATCTTATCTAGATAAAGGAAAATCCTATTTATCTAGAGATAATCGTTATCAACAAAAATTAAAAAAATAAATCTGAATAAATGCTGAAACGAAATTGTTTTCTGCATACTTATGAAAACCTAAGAACTTTTTTTTAAGAACCTTTTAACACTTGGCAACAGTTTTTGTTTATGGGCAAGAGAAGCGAAGTGTGACTCCTTCCCTCGTTTCTCTTGAACATAAACAAAATTTTCTGCCAGCAACTGTTGCCAAGTGTAAACCGGGCTATTTAAACTGCATTTTAAATTGGAAATCAACAAAAAAGAAAAACAAATAATTTTATGCAATTTTTTTTTTTAGTACGGAATTTTGAATTTTTTGCAATGTTAAAATAAATCTATATATATAAAAATGGATGTGTGTCTGTCTGTTTGAGATTACAAAATTCAAAAACTATTGGACCGATTTTTACGCGGTTTTTCCCAAAATGATATGCGTTGCCAGGAGCAGGTTTTTAGCTATGTTAGATTTTCAAAATTCGAAACAGAAGGTCCTGTAAGGATAACGCAAATATCATTTTTCCCCGGAAAAATTTGCATTATGGGGTTTTTGGGGTCGCTGATCACGAATCCGGTATTAGAATTTCGAAACTCGAAACAGAAGGTCCTGTAAGGGTAACGTTTTTTCCAAAAGTTGTTAAGTTATTTATGGTTTTTTGGCATTCTAAAATTTATACAAAAAACTTTAAGCTGGCAACGAAGGGTCTTCTAGTATTTATCTAAAAATTATCTAGATAATTTGGCTTTTTATCTTATCTTATCTATTATCTTTCAAATTTTCATTATCTATTATCTTATCTAGATAAAAAAATAATTATCTGGCCGCAACACTGGAAAACGGTGATTTCAAATCGCTAGCTCAACGCATTCTCGGGTTATTTAAGATACGTACAACAGACAGATCGACATACCGACAGACAGACAGATGCACGAACATCCTCATAATTTTGCCTGAAACGGATTTCGTACCGATCAGAAAGTTTCGCTGTCCCCCTTCCTGAGTCTGTCTTCGTCATGAATGCAATACTTTCCCTCTACGGCAGAGGAAAGCAAAATCTGGTACTTTTGCAATACATTTTACCTGTGCTTTATCGTTTTGGTTTACCACCATGATAACCTATGGTCCGTGAAAATTCTGAAACATTTGGGTAACTTTTTTATGTACACAATAAACGTTAGAACAGTAACATAAAGAATACTCCTATCTAAAATATGAAAACGTTGCCGAATATACACTTCTATATAATATCTAGATATAATATAGAACTAGGATTTTATTACACACCTAAATTGAGTCATTTTTTACTTTTATTATTTCTTTGTTGGATCCTGTCTGCAAAAATGAGCTTCCACGTTGTCTATCGTAAAGAAAATTTTCCTAGCTGATAAGATAATTTTTAGCTCGAATTGCTTCACACAAATCAAAAGAATATTTTTCCGCGTTCAATTTTTTATTACGTTTATCTACGTTTATTTTATATATAGACATTATAGGGGACACAGAATTTTTTTTGCGCTCTTTTTGGATGGCTGATGAACCAAAAGCTAATAGGATAAGGAAATTAGGTCGATTATACAAGCGAGAAAAGGAATTTTTCATATAAATTTTTCGGTATTAATTTCTGTCAATAAGAATTTTGTAATTTATGAGAAAAAATTGATATGATCATTAAATTGCTTTCTTATGAGCATACATTTAAAAATTTTGCAGTAATTAATATATCACCTGTTAATTTACTGTCAAAGTTTGAAATCTCTAAAGAAAAAAATATCTCAAATTTCTAAGAATGAAATTTGAGTCCGAATTAATGAATTTTCAAAAAAATATTTTAGCGTAAATTAAAACTTTCCGCTTACGAAGAAAATTTTCGATTGTATTTATGGCGTTATTCACTAGAGTGACTTCATAAAACTAGAGTTTCAGTCCGTATACATTTTCAAATTATCCGTCGAAATTTTCAAATTTTTTGTCATTATCAGATATTTCAACGAAAAATGTTTAATCGATTCATTTAAGTACAGTTTTCCTGGATCAAGGGCTTAAAATGTTAAAAAAAAATCCTGGATCAAGGGCTTAACAAGTTTTAAATATCGGGTCTTTCAATAAGGACATAACAATTTTGTATTTAAATAAAACACAGAATAATTGAGATATCGGGCTGAAATTTATTCCAGGTGTAGTGGACATGTTACATTTAAGTATGAAATTCGATGTCGTTCATATGGCCATCGCGAGCACGTTTGCAGATTGATTCTTTGGAGCCAATTTTCCACCACTCTTCCACACATATCGGCCGGAACGTTAACATAACCCCATAAAAAGTAATCCAACGGCGTTAAATCGCATGAGCGAGGTGGCCATTCGACCGGACCATTTCTCGAGATTACACGATTACCGAACTTCTCCTTCAATAGATCAATTGTTTGACTAGCTGTGTGGCATTGCTCGTTCGTGAACTTCACCATGATAAAAATGTAAAAGGGTGCGTTTTTATTAAAATACAAAATTGTTATGTCCTTATTAAAATACCCCAAATAACAAACTATTTAAAAAATCTGAAATAAAATTGATTTTTGTACAAAATTTTCAAAATATTTCAACCCGTCGAAATTTTAGAAAATTTTCGAACCGTCTTTTTTCGAAAACGGTTTGGTATTAAATATACGCACCAACCGACTTTTAATTTCCCGGTTTTATCGTTTAAAGTTTAGAATAAAATTTTAAATAAATGTTTTGAACTCCACACTGGATTCAAATTTAAAATTTTGTGGACAAAAATGAAATGTCAAAATTTACATTAAAGATAGGTTGCATTTTGTAAATATAGTAATTTATCGCAGAGATGCAAATCAGGGTTTTAATCAAACCAAAATTCAGTAAACTATTGAAGTTTTAATGAACCAAAACCAAACTATGAGCGGAGGGGAGCGATTCCAGGACGTGCCCGTAGATATCAGCATAGATTAGAGAGTTACTATAGATAAGAAACGAGGAAGAAATTTTTTCCTAAAGAAGAGTACTTTGCATCTGTTTCATTTGCTTCGTAGAGACATGAATTGCTTTTGTGTGAGAAATGGTGTAAAAAACTTTATTTTGGGATTTTTTTTGCTGTCCGCCGAGCATTCCCTAACAATACATTGCACATAGTTTTTCGCGGACATTTTGCGTGCTATAAAAACGTTAATAATAGTAAAATGGAAAACCTGTGCGCCTACGAATGATTCCCATCGACGAATGTAAACAAAGCGCTGGCCCCGGATATGTTTGTATTTGTGTCTTATGAGTCAATTGTGCATTCCAATTGAACGTGAAGGAGTGAAAAGGAATACCGATGTCATCAGAAAATATTCCACTAGCGCAGCTATTTACTCTACGTAAGTATATGGGAAAATGCGTTTTCTTCTCATCTATAGTAACTCTCTAATCTATGATATCAGGACGTGCCCGTAGATATCAGGACGTGCCCGTAGTCAAGCTCATAAGAATCAACAGACTCAGGTGTGCTGGTCATTATAACATTAAATGAAAAATCCGTCCGTCTCTCTTAACTTACATATGTCTTTATTCTACCACGTCTGTACCAAGAGTGAGTCAGATGAACTTATTCTCAAATCCAATATAATAACATCTAACAGTCATGTCACTCGAATGAGTGAAAGTGACCCGGCTCGGAAAGTCTTCTGCGTTAGTTCATTAACAACAAGGCGAGAAGGAAGACCCCACCTGAGGTGGCAAGACGGCGTTGACCAGGACGCGAAGAGAATTGGGATGCAAAACTGGAGGACATCGGCACGTGACCGGGACCTCTGGCGAGAGACATTGCCGCAGGCCAAAACCGGAAACCGATTGTAGTGCCGAGAGGGAGAGAGATAGGGAAAACCAAGCTAAAACCAAATTTTTAAATTTTAGGAAGCAAATCAAAACGAAGAGTATATTTCTGAGTATGGGTGTAAAATTTCAGACCGACTCGAGCACGGGGACAGGTATGTAGAAAATTTCTGATCAGTACGAAATCCGATTCTGGTAAGATTATGAGGATGTCCTCGCATCTGTCTGTCGGTCTGTCCGTTTCACGTATCTTAAATAACTCGAGAACGCGTTGACCTGGACATTTTTTTCAAAAAAGTTTTACAAAAATCGTAGTTTTCTATCAACTTTTGGAAAAGTAACGGTATATATAACGAGCACCTCCGATACATTTTTTTTGAAAAAAAAAATAGTTTTTTGAAACTTTTTCGAAGCCTATGCGCTTTTGGGAAAAATAAATATGACAAAATTTAAAGGATATCAAATTTTCTACGTTTTTTGCTTAACGGTTTTTTTTGTATCTCTAAGTGCGAACGCACACGGTTCATCTCGTTGCGGCAACTTTTGGTCCTCAAAATGCCTTTCCGACGTACACGCTTCTTCACTTTTTAGTAGGAAAAACTTGTTTATATATGTGTTGTATTTCCAGCTCATTCCCTTTCTAGCTAGCACCGTGGCAACATCAATTGCCACAATAGAAACTACCAACAATCGAAGAATAAGGACTGGTTATTTTGTTATTTACCTACCTACCTGAAAAATAAAACTACCTGCAATTGGGATTTCACTATTTGCATTCAATTTTTGTTTATTTGGGATCTGTTTACGAGTCGGTGGCTAAGCACCGACTGACTCAATGAAATTACGCACACATGCATGCTGACGTGCTACACGAGAGACTTCGTTTGTGTGCGTAAAAGAAGACGAGAAGTACAGTTTCCGAGTGGCGACTTTTCCCCTCTTGCCGCACTCGTTTCTTTCCTACAATTTGGTGAAGTTGCGGCATGCTGATGACCGAAAGTTGCTCCGTGTACGCCCTCGCTAAGGGCTTTCAACATATTTCAAAAAAGTTAAGTTTCTTGAAAATTTCTTGGAAACTATGCGCTATTATGAAAAAGTGCATATAATCAAATTCAAAGGAACTAATATTTCTTGCATTTTTATCTTTAATGGTTTTTACGCATCTTCGAAATATTGTATTTGAAAAAAAAACATTATTTTTCACATATTTTTTTTTACTAAATCTTGCAGAGGAAAGTTTTGTGTTGATCACAATTGATATTTTTTCCTGTAACTTAGGAACACTCAATGTTGAATTCAGTTACCATTAACAGGCACATCTGGAATTGACATTATTCCTCGCTTTAATGTCTTTTGGCTTCAGAACATATAATGCTAGCAGACAATTTCTCATAGTCCCTATAGAGTGGTGTGAAATCGATTAGAGCTTTTTCTCCTGGTAAAATTTGTAATCGATAGTATGATTCATGCCATCGAGCAGATTTTCCGCAGGAATATCGATTCCAGCATTTCTACTTGTTAATACTTACTGTGATTGGATGAAATATACTACCTACCAGTAGTTCTAAGTATAGTTGGTGCATTCAATTGAAGATTGATTGCGAGTACAGTTTTTGCAGTTCAATAAACTTGATCGAATTTTAAAATCCCTCAAAGATCCATTTCCACATGTGAAATTGTCTTTTACGCTTCGCATATGGCTGCAGTAGCACAGATGATTTCTTTAATTTAAAATTTACATATAAAGACGCTTAATACATAAGTTTTTGCCCAAGTATCCAGGATTTTCAATCCTATGAAGAGTATTACGCGTAAAATGAAAATTGAGAGTGTGGTCGTTAAAATTTAAGTACCGGAATTTTATATTGTTTTACTTAAATCTTAAAATACAAAAAAAAAATGTTGCAATTGATTTGAAGATTCTCAATGAAATTGTCCAAAAAATTGAATTTTTCTGCTGAAGGGAATAAATTTTATAATATAAAATTTTATCATCTTACGTGAAATTCAGTTGAATGCATTTAACGACTTTATCGAAGACTTTTAGATTGATATCATAAAATTTCAACTAAGGAAAGTTATGAAAATTGGATTTTTGTTCTGCTTGCAATTTGTTTTTCAATTTTTCTCAACGGTTATTGTGGCATTATTAAGATTTGCCAGAATATTTTCACTTAATCTTTTATTGGCCATATGCATTGCCAATAAAAGATTAAGTGTTTCAGTTAGATATGTGCATGCCATCGAAATCTACTAAAATAACTTTCTGAAAAATTCAATTTCCATTTTTTAAGGTCAATGTATGATGAGATAAGAGAAACCTCTTATCAAATATGAGCACACGTGTTCAGGACATGGAAAAATGTTCGTAATATCAAATACCAAACCCTGTCCAATACGTGAGTAATTGGGTTTTTGGGTCAAAATTTATATGAAAATGGGGTGACTCAAAAGACTATTCGCATATTATATGTGTGGCACTTTGCACACGTTTTTATCATTTAGAAAGTAATTAAAGTTTTAGTAATTAAATCTTTCAGCAAAGTTTTCTCCTCGGCATTTGAATCAGGTCTGTGTGCGGATGTGTGCGAGTATCCGTTAACTTCGTTTTGAGTTTTCTTCCTTGAAACATATTTTAAATGTGTCATTCCAGGAAATCAAATTCCCGTGAAGCCAATAAAACTGAAAAACAGCAAATTCATAGAAAATTTAATAAAATGACTATAGGAAAGAATAAAAAAGTTCAAACTGGGTAGTTCTAAAAGTTTTTAGAGAAGGAAAGATATGGGTTTATGATATGGGGCGCCATATTATTTAACACGTTGACTGCCATGTGAGACCGACGTGGTCTCACATTAAAATGCGCTCCTCAGGCCGTGTGAGACACAACTGGGGCCTTATTCTAGAACTCGTACCGAGTCAAATCTCTACCGAGTGGTACAAAAAGCGATTCTTGAACTCGAAAACGAGCGATCTCTCTCAAAAGATAGTTTCAGATTCATGTTGACCTCACTCGGCAGGCTAAACGTCACCGAGTATTTACTCGCAAGAAATCGCTCGTTTCCGAGTTCAAGAATCGCTTTTTGTAGCACTCGGTAGAGATTTGACTCGGCACGAGTTCTAGAATAAGGCCACTGATCTCACAGCACTTTACTTTAGTATAACCTGCGTGGTAAAGCATTGGATGCATGAAACTTATTGAAAAAAGATAAGCGGCATGGGAAACTTTTTTTCGAATATTTAGTATATGAATTTTGTGAATCCGATGTATAAAACTATGGATAAAATTATTGATTAAAAAAGTCGACTGACCTGATTTTTCACTTGCATGGTGGCAGTGAACGTATTAAGGTGTTGTGCCTGCCTGCAAACTTCAGAAAAATCGATTTTTTTATGCATATTCTTAAAGTACAACATTTTGACTCTCAAAATATTAAGTTGATCAGATGAAAATTACCGAAGTTATGAGACTTGAAAGTCATGTATGAAGCCGGATTTAGACCATTTAAGAAATAACTTTAAACTTTAATCACGACTTTCTCAAATCCATGCATCTAAAATCAATGACAGAGATGACTCAATAACTACTCAACCGATTTCTTTGAAATTTTGCATAGCTATTACGCGTTAATTTATTTAGCCTGTGCCGAAGGTGCCGTTTTTAAATTTACAGTTTTTTTACAATCAAAAAATAGACAAATTTTTACCATAAAATTGATACTTAACTTTAAAAAGGACGCCATTTTGTTCGTAATCGATTTTTCAAAATTCTGAACGGGACTTGACAGCATTACGTAATACATAATTCTAGAAAAAGGCCCTCATCACCTCCAGCTTACAAAAACACAGACTAATATTATATTTTTTTACATAAAAAAAAAGTTTGGAACGTAGTTAAACATGCACTTAGTAAAATACAAAAAGAGTAGAAATAAAACAGTTTTATTTAAACAGTGTATAAATCGCCAAAAAATACGTTCTGTTCAGGCTTTGCTGGTAGGCATAACTCCCTAATTTCTGTGGTAATAAGTTAAACTAGCTTCAGTCGATTTCCCCTCAAGGTGCCAGTCGTGTGTCGATATTCTGCAGTTATGCGATCGAATCCTGGTCAACGCCGTTTTGTCATTTAAGGTGGGGTTTCCTTCGTCACGCTTTGTTATTAACCTTTCGTTGGCGTGCCATCACAGTGACTAAGGGTTAAGTTTCTCAAAAACTACTTGACCTACAGTAATGAAATATCACACAAATGTTTGGTCATTCCATGGGTCAATCCTGTTTACTTTTGGTGAATTTCCGTTAACCAGAGGTGTCCAAAATGGCGGCTTTTTAATCCCTCGTTTCTGTAGTCATTCATTCGAGTTACATGATCGTCAGCTCTCTGAATTCAGAAGCGTTTAGTTTTGTAAGTCTGCAAAAAAATTGTTTACGAAAGTATTGACCTTAAAATATTGAAAAAATACGATTTTCCTGGAACTTTTGAACGAAACCTCTTTTTTTTTAAAAAAAAATGTCTAAAGTTAGACCTACAATTAACTAAAATGATGTGAATTGGCACGTCATCGTTATGAGGCATCAAATATTCTATCGTTTTAATTCATTTCCGATTACAAATTGAGGGTTGCTAAATCGAAAAATTCTCAAGACAGAAAAACAAACATAAAACAAAAACATAAGAAAACCTACAATGGCTATGGGGCAATCGTCAAATACTCTATATGAGGACAGACAAAACTTTTATTTAAAAAATCTATTTGTATGGGAGAGGCGGAAAGGAGTTGACCGATTGGATTTTGATGTATCGAACTGTTATGTAAAATCATATTTTAAACACATTCCGTCTCTATAGGTTTTTGGATACGATATACCGTGTTTTCGAGAAAACACAAAAAAATACCATTTGTATGGGTGAAGGGGCAAAGTGGTTCAGCTTGATTTTGATGTATGGATGAGATACGTAAAATCCTAGTCTAAATACGGTTACCGTTAAAAATTTTTCAATACGACTTACCGTTTTCTAGATAATTACAAAAAACTGTTTCATTTGTATGGGGGAAGGGGGAAAATGGAAGGAGGAAGGAGACAGGGGGTAAAAAGAAAGGAGGAAGGGGGAAAAAGGAAGAAGGACGGAGGACGGAAGAAGGGGGAACAAGGAAGGCGGAAGAGGAAGGAGGAAGCTGGAAGGGGGAAGGAATTGTCTGATTTTTCCTGTTTAAGTACTTAGCCATAGCATTTTCGAGAAACGCAACTATACAAAATTTCAAGTCTCTAGCTTAATTGATTCGAAAGTTATGGTGTTTATGGACGGACGGACGGAGATGCGGAAATCAAATACTTTTGTTATCCCAAACCCCCTGATGTAGTTAATTGTTGTGTCCGACGATTGGTTCGATGCGTATACAAAATCTAATATACTACTATATGATTCTCATGTAGAGTATAGAGAACAATCAATGACTGTAAGAAATAAAGCACCGAAAAAAAGTTTGGGAACACGAATAAAAGTTTTGTGAAAGTTTAATTTCATTGTTGAGTTTTTTATCGTATAAATAAATGTAATATCATTTAGTGAAATCGAAAATTTCTGTTTTGGTGTAATAGATTTTGTTCTTAATTGCATTTGATAAACTTTTGTCTTTGGATAATATAACATTAATTTGCAAATCTGCTTGTCTTTCATAAGAAAGTTTCATAATTTGCGGAAATTGGAAAATAGGAAATAAATTTATAAAATTGAAAAGATAATGAGGTGATGAATTTACTTGATTAAATATGTAGATTTAAATTACGAGATGAAAATATGCTAAATGATGGATTCAATTTGAGTAACTTTTTTTGAGTACTTCAATCTATTTCAATGTGAAAACTTTTGCTATAAATTAAAGCAAAACTTCAATTTATTGTGCCCCTCGGATATTTTCATAACAGCGAAAATTTCTTATTTCTAAAGTGAATAGAGTTGTATAATAATATTCTTGTTGAGTTCGGTTTTAAGAACTTTTTCGTAAATTAGGTTTTTGTCTCAGGTTACTCGCAAAATAAAATTCACAGGGGGTTGTTTGACAATAAAGCATCTGCGAGGGAACTGGAATTGAATATTTATACATTTTTGATAGACTTTTGCGTGACAAAACTAATATTCTCTGCATTTATGTTATGTTATAAACATATGATTTTAAAATTTCAAGCAGGTAGTTGTCGTAATACGATAACAGCTAGCAGGATTGGGTATTAATATGTGTTATATTTCCGTTGGCGGATCGGAGCGGGTATATGCGGAAGGAAGAGAGTAAGACGGGGGTGTGTTAGAGAGTTTCATTTTTTGATCCATTGATCCAATTTCGATCGTGTTTTCGCCAATCGTTTAGAACAGTGCTCCGCAACCAGTGTGCCGCGGCACACTGGTGTGCCGGGAAATGATATTAGGTGTGCCGCGGTAAACATTTCAAATAGCTATTTTATACACAAATTTTTTTATATTTTCTTTTGTGGTGTGCCTCGCATTTCCAGAAAAAAAAATGGTGTGCCGTATGCAAATAAAGGTTGCGGAGCACTGGTTTAGAAGTTATGCAAGGTTTAGTCCACAAGATTCACCCTTCCCCCTTCACTTAAGACTCCTCACCCTATATTTTTAGATTCATTGGACCGATCGCGATTTGGTTTTTGCTATTGGGTTGGCGATGGAAAGGTCTTAAAAAAAATTGTGAATTTAAACATTCTTAAAATATTAACTGCTGTTAGAAAAACATAAAATTTTATAGCAGTTTAGAAAGTCAAATCTCCTTAAAAAGGGTTACAAAACGAAATTAAATTTAAAAAAAAACTCTCGACTAAGGAATTAATTTGAAATTAAGCTAAATTTCACTCATAGTCTCGCCGAATGTAGTCGAATCACAGTCCTTGCTGCCTGGTTGTACGCTTTTTACTTTCCTCTGCGTGGCTAAGAAAGAAATGGTTGAATTTGAATTTGTAAACTGAATTCATTTATCTGTTTTTAAATTCTGGTTTACGATATAAAATATAGAAAATATTAGAATATTTACACTATCGTAAACCGGAGTTTTTGACAAAAATGCACTCAACCTGGCAGCCGTGAAGGTGTGATTCGCCTACATTCGGAGAGAGTGTGCAACTAGCATCAAACTAGTGACTGCACTAAAAAAAATACTTCTCTAGGTTGAAGAAAAGCAGACCCCAGTTCTTAGAAAGTTTTACTTATATTAGAAACATTTTTGAAACTAGGAAGCAATATCTTTGATTTATTTATACTCACTGACAGACTGACAGACTGACAGACTGACAGACTGACAGACTGACAGACTGACAGACTGACAGACTGACAGACTGACAGACTGACAGACTGACAGACTGACAGACTGACAGACTGACAGACTGACAGACTGACAGACTGACAGACTGACAGACTGACAGACTGACAGACTGACAGACTGACAGACTGACAGACTGACAGACTGACAGACTGACAGACTGACAGACTGACAGACTGACAGACTGACAGACTGACAGACTGACAGACTGACAGACTGACAGACTGACAGACTGACAGACTGACAGACTGACAGACTGACAGACTGACAGACTGACAGACTGACAGACTGACAGACTGACAGACTGACAGACTGACAGACTGACAGACTGACAGACTGACAGACTGACAGACTGACAGACTGACAGACTGACAGACTGACAGACTGACAGACTGACAGACTGACAGACTGACAGACTGACAGACTGACAGACTGAAGTATTTCAGATTGGGTTTACCGAAAACATGGGGAGATAAACTTTACACTAACACAGTTTTTAACTGGACATGGAGGTTTCCGGAAATATTTACATCGCTTCGGACTGGACGACTCACCAGATTGCCCGAGATGTATAGGGGCGTCAGAGAACCCGGAACACGTATTGTTCTGTTGCCCAAGGTTTGCTGCGCAAAAAAAAGAACTAGAAGCTGAACTCTCTACCGGACTAACTGTGAATAATCTAATTGGGCAGATGCTTACAAGTGAAGAGAACTGGAAGGCTGTGGACAAAACATTAAGGTGTATCCAACTTCAGCTAATGGAGGAGGAGCGGCTTAGAAAGGCAGACACACAGGTGTGCAGTTAAAACTGACCCCACTCCGTGAAGTAATACCAATCGGCAGTCCCGCGGGGTGAGTGGAAGGAGGTGAAGGTGGTTTTAGCCGGTAAGAATCCGGCATAACCGCTCGGTATCTTTCGAAGATTTCCACCTTCTATAAAAAAAAAAAAAAAAAAAAAGACTGACAGACTGACAGACTGACAGACTGACAGACTGACAGACTGACAGACTGACAGACTGACAGACTGACAGACTGACAGACTGACAGACTGACAGACTGACAGACTGACAGACTGACAGACTGACAGACTGACAGACTGACACACAGAAAGACATTTTTGTAATAATGCTCTAATCCACTCAGGAGTGCTCGGGAAATGTACTCGAATCGAGTTTTACTCCACCAAAATCCTGTAAGCCTGCGTGGAAGCTCGTAAAGCAGGCTCTGATGACGGTGAGCCAGCTTCCATACGAGAAACAGACTCCTGATGGGTTTTCAGGGCAGACATGCCTGACCTGTTGGGGCGAAATTTGGATGTGAAAACATCCGCAAAAATAATATAATAATTTTGTTATATTATTTTTTGTTTTTGCAGACCTTATAAGCCGAGAAATTCCAATAGGATTCAATGCTAAAAGACCGAGTATAAACCATGAATCAGAAATGGTTCAATAGTTAAACACAAAATAATTGTTTAGTAAAGTTTGTTGGAATTTACCAATTTCCTCCTAGAAATAGTGATTTTTAGAGACAGTTTTCAGAAGCAGGTAATGTTTATAAGGAAAAACGAAATCGCCTGAGTCCTTCTAATGCAGAAAAGTTATTATACCCGTATGGTGAAACCAAAGGGTATACTAGCTTTGCCTTACCGTTTGTAACGCCAAGATCCCGTCATCACACAAAAAAATGAATTACACCAGTGTGTTTAGAATGATAAAAATAATTAAATTTTGCATGTCCGTCCGTCTGTCCGTCCGTCCGTCCGTCTGCCCGTCCGTCCGTCCGTCCGTCCGTCCGTCCGTCCGTCTGTCCGTCTGTGGCGCGGATTGCGGGCGCATGGATTGAGCTAGAGACTTGAAATTTTGCGCAGATTAGTTTTTCGTAAGATATAAGGCCAAGTTCGCTAATGGGCAAAAATGGACCATTAGGGGGGGTACCCCCCATACGAACGAAAACGTTTTTTGCAAATATCGCAAAAACGGTGCATCTTATCAAAAAAGTCAAAGAACAAAAGTTATTTAGGATATGATTCTACATAAAACTCCCATACATCAAAATCCGATTGGAATAAATTTAAAAAAATCTTATTGGAAAGTTTGACTTCAAAGTGGAATTTTGCTACAACTGTTCGAATTTTGATACGAATATCACCATACGGATTTTCAATAATTGCCACATTGGCAAATATAGCTTTTGTTATGTTTGTATCATAACTTTCCATTTTTAAATTACAAATATGCAAATTCATTTTATATCTAAAATGTATTTGATTTGAAAAAAAATATCATTGAATAACATATATTTCGAATTTTTCGGTATTCGGCCGAATCATGAACTGATATTCAGTATTTTGCCAAATATCCCAATTAATGGATAGTAACTGAATATTCGTTGCAGCCCTAATTTAAAGGATTTGTTTAGTCGGTGGTTTTTTTTTTTTAAATGTTTAATGTGTGTGTGTTTTTTTTTGTCTCCAAACTTCATACTTGTAAAGTCGGTAGTCGTGATAGATTTGTAATAGCGAATAGAAATTAATTGCTAAATAGTGATATTATCATTTGAAATATCTTTTGGAGCATTAATTTGATTTACTTAAATCAATTACGTTGGTTAACTTAACAACAATCATCATCTATTCAACATAGTCGATTACTTCAATTCCCATAATTGCCATTAGACTTCCAATAGGGTATGCTTAAAGTACATCAAAATGAACACAAATGTACAATAAAACCAACCCCTAATGATGCGCTTCAAAACAAAAACATGAGCTTCGACATCTCCATTTCGTTGCTAGCTAACTGAATAGAATATTGTTGAGATGTTGTATAATTACTGGCAGAGATTACATTTGCCTGGGTGAAAAGGCATCCAAACACTATTCATTGAAACCACCTCGCCCCATCAACCCTATTTTGCTATTATCAGCCTTAGCTAAATCTGGCCTAGCAGCCCATCTCATCTCATCTCAGTTAAACTTTAACCTCATTCCATTCAACGGGTGGCATCAACATTTTAGCTTTAGCCTCCGCTTTAGATTTCGCTTTAGATTCAGCTTCAGCCAGAGACGAGATGTTCTAGAGTTATCAGCCTAATTTATCCGTTAATTAAAGTAAACATAGATCCATGTCACTGGAAAATTATTTCTCTGCTGAAGGCAGTCATCGTTGTGTGGCTAATTTGGCTCTGTTAAGGGGGTGGCGACTGCTGCTGATTGTGAGACGGAATAAACTTTTTTAAAACCATTTGGGTCGGAGCAGATTTTTTCTGTAAAGTTCATTTGGAGGTTTTTTTCCAATTTTTTCCCTGATTATGGTCTACTTAAATTTAAATTTAGTTTGAATAGGATAACAAGTAAAAAGACTAGTATTTAAATTTTTTTCCCATTTTTTATATTTCCACCGATAAAAAAGCAGTTGGTGGAATGAGAAATGAATTAAATATTTACATGGCCTTTATCACTTCAAACTTGTAAACGAATTACAATTTTAGGTGATACAATTTTCTGTTAATCCTTCGGAGAAAGGAGCGATTCAGTTGAGTTATTACAACATGCCGGGTAAAAAGCTAACGTAACGTGAACGTAAACAAATTGAAATTAGTCGCAAAATCATGTTTATAGCTCAAGGGGTGTCAACGTTGTATACGTGAATGTCGATCTGGCCCTTGTTTGTATGGATGTGTTTATGGGGGTTTGCTTTTCACGGCATTCTGTAGAAAACGAAAGAAACACACCATTGCGAAACATTAAAGGGGATATGTTGGGCGCATTTGGCATTAGGAGTTGAAAATTTGTACAAAATAAAAATTCCATTTTGGTTTTCAAAGGTTTCACACAACACCAGCAACAGTTCGAGGATTCTTGTGCGGCGTACGGCTATAAATATACACAAATAAACACATCTTTGTGTCGTTTCTTGAAAATTCAAATTAGAAAAGTTGCAGTAAATATTCGCCTACAGGTGTTTAGCCGTTTTCATTAATGCCTTTCTTATCGCCCTGCCACGAATTTAGGGAAATGGTAATCGATTTTGTATTATTTCTAGATATGTTTCAAATGACTTTTTCACCAAATTAGCTTATTTTTGGGAAACAAATTAAAGAAAATAAGATTTTATATGGAGATGTATAATTAAAATGTAATAAAAATGAAACTTTTATGTAGTTGCCACAGTGTTTGATTAAAATTACAAAATTTAAATTGGTACGTTTAGGAAAATCGTTTTGACGATATTGTTAAACAGAAAGCTTTCGACCGATTTAAACGAATTTATTTTATGTGCAAAGTGCGATTTTTTGTATAGTTTGTGACGCAAAAAAGCCATATTTGGTATTATTATCGAAAACGTAGTAAAGACTAGAAAAAATATGAATTTTTTCCTATCCTTTCCTTGGAATCTCAAATCACGTTGTCGCACCCTCTTTCTCTGAAAAAAATTCAAGAACTACTTTGTCTCTACTCTGTCGATCACACACCGAAACGGAGTTTGAGGGTGTCCATCACCTTTCGGTGGAAATCCAACTCCGGGCTAGGGAGTTTACAGGAGTTTCCTCCCAAGAAACACAACGAGGTTACAATCCGTTAACGTAAGCGGTTTGAAACTATGGTTACAAAATGCAAAAGTTGCAAAACTGGTTTCTGTCACGTGACTGAAACTTTTCCGATACCGCTATCTCACCGGAACCGCCACGTTACATTTGTAACCTCACCTATACACAGTTAAGGTAACAGCGAGGTGACTAGTAAACCGATCCCAAGGAGCACAAAGTCCTAAGAAAATTCTCACGACCGCTTGAAGACGTCGTCAGTATTACTTTTCAGTTGCAAAGACTCTCTCCGGTCGTAAAACTGTCTGGTGGACTACAAAACAACTGGTTGTTGCGTAGTCGTAATTTGCATTATTTCGTAGGCCTAACGACTTATTACGCAACCATCGGACTACTTTTCAGGCCAGGAGGTCGTCAATCCAACCTCCGTACGTAATTATGGGTCAACCTTACGACGGACGTAACAAAGGTCTTTAAGACCACGTCACAACCGCTGATGGAACTTGATACCGACCCGGTAAATTATTATGGTCGTGAGGTGGTCCTAAAAACCATTCTGGGGACCTGAAAAGTCGTACCGCTCACTGAAAACATTTTCTCTCTTTCCAACTTTGACATTTATATGAATAAAATTTAATTAAATGCTGTATGGGCCCTACAAACGGCTCAAATTCCCAAATCAAGGAAAAGAGAAATGTCAAAATGATAATTATCATTTTCCCTCTAAACCAGTGTTCTCGTTAATAAACTTTTCTAAATAAAATTCAGAAAAAATATTTAGGACTTCGACTTTTATTATCGTTTTTATTAGAACTTCTACTAGAATCACGCGCTGCATAATATTTTGTCCATATTATATGAAATATCAAACGAGTTGATCAATTTGATACATTTTTAATAAAGGCAACTAAAAACAATTATGAAAGTATTTTAAATCGAGCAAAATATAGAAACGGCAACCCAGTTATTTGACATAAGCAACTAATAATGGAGGCAAAATATAAATTGAAACGAAATTATATAAAAATCGAAATTTTAATCGGAATGTGTGCTGAAAAAACGTTTAAGTGACTAGTATTGTGTTTTTAAGATATTTAAGTGACATTTTTAGACTATTCGAGTAAAAAAATACTCAAATATTGTCGTGGGAAAAAAATTATTTAGTGCAAAAAATTGTGTAAAAAGGATTTTCTGCGGGGCGCGTGAAATTTTACGAAGCATCATCATGATATTCGTCAAAATTTTGCAAGGGTTTGTCAATTTAAGCTAGAAAAGCTCCATAAATTCGATATTAAAAGTGCGTGTTTTCCATATCGTTTATAAAAATCATCGTCTTCTCGTGTCATTTAATTTCTAAGTTGTTTTCTCTTCATGTTTATGTTTTCGCTTAACCAATATTAGTGTGAATTAATTTGTGTCAGCATTTTATGGTGAGAATTTTTTGTCGTTGTGTGGCATCTTCGCTAATTTTTTCTCTCCCGGTCGTGAAAATGGTCCTTGCAACCGACTTAGGTAGGGTTTCGGCAGACTTATCAAAGTTCTACCGCGGGATATTCGACGTCTTCAGGCGGTAGCGGCTATTCGCCACTCAGTCGTATTTGGGTCGCCAGCACTTCTTCAGTACCACAATTTCAGTCATAAGGACGGTCGTGAGTCATGACTTTCAGTCTGTTCGTGTGCCATAGGACTACTTCCCAACCGAAAAATGCTCCTTGGGATATTATACTTTTTGGTTTCTATTGTGTTACAAAAAAACCTCTCTGTAACTTCGACTGTTCATTATGCGTTACAATGAAACCAATTTGAAACTTTTATACACTTTTTACACACAAAATTAGCTGCCTCAAGCTTTATGCGAGCGTCATCTGACGGCATTACATCACACAAATCTTCGAGCGGAGTTTTCTTTCGCCCTCAAATGCTTATATAGATTGGCGACTGAACAGAGATGAACAAATAAAAACGTAAACAGAAACCGAACAAGAAAAATCTAATGGCGATAAATTAATGGAAACTTTTTGTGGAGTATTATTTTATAATGAACATTTCCCCGATTGGATGCCGTGATTTTAGTTGCAACTAAAAATTTTCGACAATATTGGATCTGAAATTTAAACAGATTTTATGGGCCATCAAATTATTTTGTTTTTAACGAAAAATTTCTTTAATTTTATTTTCCCGGTCAAATTAATTTTTTCTTTTGCAATGAAATTTTGATGCCAATAAAATCGTGCGTCTTCAAAAATGTCTCCTATTTATTTTTATGCAATTTTCTTCAGTTATTAGCCTAAAATAAGAAATTTAATTCTCGAAGCGAAATCGTTTGCATCAAATGTCAATGGGGAATATGGCGGCTGAAGGCATTAACTGGGTTACGAAATAAGTGTTTCGAAAACGTTTCTTTGTGACCCAATTGAAACCATAGAAAAACAGGTTTCACTAAACCTCCTCTGAAATCTGAAGTTATCGAATGAGTTACTAAGTAACCTCTTTTTTCCATCCGTTACAAATTGGTTACGAAATAGCTGTTTCGGAAACGTTGCTTTGTAGCCTGTAAAAGCAAAGTTGAGAGTAAGTTTCAGTGAACCTTACTACAGACCGAAAGGTTTCATCTGTGTTACAGGACAACCATAAATTTCAGTACGTTGCAAATTAGTTTCAAAATAGCAGTTTCACATACGTTACTTGGTAACTAGTTACATAGTAACCAATATGTACCCAATTTTGCCAAGCTCGAGAAGTTACATTGTAGCCACGGTTACAAATTGTTTCTTGGGCTATTGGTGTTAATTTTTACCAATTTTTCGGTGTTAAACTAACTTATTAGAGGAGTCAAGAAATCAAAATAAATTTCACTTCACAAATTATCTTTTTTTGGAAGCATTTGGGATGTTTTGATTTTTCTCGTGTTTTCAAATTTAATATTGACTTTTAAAAACTTTTCTTGCATGTCTCTAACGGGACTTGAGCCATTCGTCTTTCGACCCAGTAGGCTATTGAAGCAAATTGGTAAACCTCTTCTAAAAGTAAACACATTTTAGAATGAAAATAACTTTAAAAGGAGTTCGAATGAATTTTTGACTCCTTTTCGGAGTTAATTCAAAATTGAGGTCAAAATGGTGTTAAAATGAATATTTAGCTCCTTAAAAATGAAATGTCAAAATAACTCTTTGTATCTGAGTATTTTTTGGAGCAAAGTCAATTTCTGTTATCCGTTAACTTTTTTCCACAAAAGTTGCAATATCTCAAAAAATGTGGCCTGCGGCGTATTTCTCTTGAATACAATTTCCGTTGCGACTAATTATAAAATGTACAGAGCGCAAAAAATCAAGTAAATTTTTGTTTGGGACGATGGTTTAAATAACTGATGCGTCGCATTTTGTTAAATAAAATTTCGCCTGCGGCGTACATTATTGATTTTATCCCTTGGTTTTATTCTAATTAAAATTTTGTTTTCTATATAAAATTTGTTGGTCATCTTGTTCCGGACTGGCCTCAAAAACAGTATGGTCCCCCTGTAAAAATTCCTGCCGAACCACATGTTACATACTGTATAATGTATTGTCGATAAAACCGTGAAAACAGATAAACTAATCGTTATTGTCGCTGTGCTAAACTGTCCACAATCTCTTCGGGGTATTTTTTATATACTTCTTTACAAATGCTAAGAAGAGCTAGTCCAGTTAGACGGTCTTGTCCCATGACATTTCTAAAATACGATTTGAATCGCTTAATGGTGGAAAACGATCATTAAGCAGACGATTTTGACCCGGGAACCTGATGTAGTCGCGGAAAAAATTGTTGATTATATTTCTCTAATATTTTGATTGGAATAAAACCACTGCGGAAGCTTTTCTTTTTGTGCACCAAATTTTGTATTCATTCAACAGTATCTATCAAGACTATAAAATAAGTTAATATCGAAAACCGCATCAAAATTGCTCCAATAATTCAAGAGATAGCAGGAGCGGAGTTTACAGGGAAGGAGAGGTGTATATTTTAGTGGGCGAAAACTTTCCTTGCGAGACGGTCAGTTTTGTCCAGTGGATAGGTAGGGGAAAACATTTCTACTTGGTATCTTCTGTATTAAAGTCGGTTCACAAATGCCGAAGTTATGTGGAAACTGGAATTTTCCGTAATTTCATCAGGTACAGTATAGATATTTATTAAAGATACTTTATGACCATCTGGACACTCAAACGAATCATTTGCCATTTCTTTTAAGATCGGTTTGCTAGGACGGTATCTAGAGTTTGAAATATACCGAAAATCAAAAGCATTACGGATCAAGACTATTGTTTTATAAGTTAATTCTTTTAACGATTTTTTAACGGTAAAAAAATTATTTTTTTTGTTTTGTCTCAACTTAAGGTGCGCTATTGGCATTTAAACTTTTAACAAATATCATAAAAAACAATAAACTGTTGAAAATGTCTACATTCAAAGTACAATGCAGATGGCCAAACATATGATAATATATAAAGCATTAATTACGACAAACAATGAAACCGCCAATTCATATAAATTAAGTTCACGTTTATCTCCACGGGATGAATTTTGGTCCATGTGGGCACATAAATCCACTCCTTGTGATATACAGATATCTTGTTTATTTTCCCATATATTTTTTTTGTCGGCATGTGTGTGCGTATTTGTGTGGAAATCCCCTATTTAACTATTATGTTGTGAGGTTCGTCTGCATAGGAGCTTTTAGCCTTGTCCAAGAATTTGTAGGTTTGTTTTGTAGACTTGAATACATAAATTTCACACCATTCACGGGGAATAGCAAAGTTATCTAATCTACCGTGAGAAAATAACAGCATTATAATTGTGAACCTAATTATTTGTAAATAGAAAGCATTTGTCGGCTCCCTAGTTGGCTATTCTATCTAAGGATCCTTCCTGTCCCAAAATTTTGCTCGTTCCTGGCTATTTTGTGTGAGTGACGTTCTTTTTTTTGGCACCACATTATATCCAAATAATCAGATAAATACACGTGTGGATGTGTGCAAAATTCAAGAAGTATTTGTGGTAACGAGCGAAAAGTTGACTTCAACCCTTATCAAATAACTACACTTTTTCCTGTGGGCCTCTTTTACAATTGGCAACATTAAAACTTAGCCACATAGCTATATTTACTCGCATGTATTCGTGTGTTATGCTTTAGGTCAAGTTGTTAAGTGTAAATAAACACAAAACATGAAAAAAGCTCACTAACCACTGGTCAACCGACCACCCGATGTCATTTGAGACGAGCAACCCTCTCTGCTCGTATCAACCCAAAAGCCATTCATTCAAAGGGCTACTTTCACTAGTAGGTCTGATTTCGCCAACTTGACACTTTCCTTTATTTTCCAGCATCGCAACAATGATCGCCTTCAGTGGGGGTGTTTTGTTGAATGATGTCGCCCCATCTGGTAGCAATGAATGGGTGGCTAGTTGTGCTCCTTTTTTGTATGTCACTTTGCCGTCTATCTAGAAGAAAAGGAGAGGGAGAAGAAAAAAGTACGGCCAGCATGGCCACAGGAGGGTAATAATTTAATTACGAAGATTACACTTTAAAGTCGGCCTGTATTAAAAGACATGAACAAGTTGACCCTTTACTCGCAAACAATGAGAAGATATAGGATTAAATATAGGTCAGTTTTTCCCGTAACTCACTCTTAGCCAGAGAGCAGGGTGTCGAAGAGAGAAGAAGTTTCTTGTTTATCTTGTATGACAGTATATTTACAACTGATTTATAGTCAACTGAGGTTTTGTCCGGTTTTTGTCTGTGGAAATTTTTGACCAGTCAATCCTTTGTTTTTGTTGTTTTTCCGTTATACGATATACACGTTCATTCCCAGGGGATTGAGATAAAATCATCTCGACTCTCTGGTGTGTGAAAATTGAATATAATATATATTAAATATAGAATTTTCCAAAGCTTGAAGAAATTTTAGAACTTTGTTTTTTTTTTAAACAAACTATAGAAACTTTTTATGTTTTTATTGCTCCGTTAGGTTGGATTAAAAGAATTATATTAGAGCTTATGTAGAAAAAGAAAGTTTTAATATTTTCCATAAACCTTGATTAAAGTTCATTAAGAAAATTTATAACATGGCCAGTGATTCGAATCTAAAGTTTTCCCATGGCAAAAGTTCTTCTGATGAAAATATACCCGTTGATGTGAAGGTGTATTAACTATATTAATGCCAATGTAGCTATTTTTATACATACAATTATTTCAATGTAAAATTTTCTTTTTAAATTTACTTGTTTTTTGTGTAATCAGAATTAAAAGGGGGTTTCGTATGGAAGGTTTTATTGGCCAGATTTAACGGGTGAATTAGTTTCATTTATTAAAGTTTTTGAATGAATTAAGTACATTTTTCATTCACAGACGAAAATACTTGTTTTATTTATGGCAGTAAAATTTAAAACAATCTTTTGAGGCCATGACATATAGCGTTTATATAAGTACAATTCGTATGATGTTTTTATACTCTATATGATATATCATATAGGAGTATATAAGATTTGGTATACCGTTTATAATGCATTAAAACAATGCTCGGACAGAAAAAAGAACTACACTAGGGTATTTGGAATGACAAAAGATTTTGATTTCCGCATCTCCGCCCGTCTGTCTGTTCCTGAACACCATAACTTTCGAAAGGATTGAGCTAGAGACTTAAAATTTTGTATAGTTACGTTTCTCGTAAATCGCTCGGCTGAGTTCTTGAACGGGCAAAATTGGACCATTTCTTCCCCGCTTTTCTCCAACCATAAAAGCCAAACAGTTTTTTGCAATTTTCTCGAAAACGGTGACTCGTTTTGACGAATTTGTAAAAGTAAAATGAGTTTAGAATAATATTTTACATAATTCGTTCATACATCAAAATTCAGTTGGACTTCTCCTTCCCCCCTCCCTCATACAAATGGAATACTTTTTTTTATTTACTCGAAAACGGTACATGGTATTGAAAAATTTATATTTGTTTGCTTAGCCAGATAATTCACATATTTCTTAGAATTAGAAAATATGATTTTACATAACCATTCCACACATCAAAATGCAATCGGACCAATACCCCCCCCCACCCTTTTCCATACAAAAGGTTTTTTTCACAATAATTTTGTCTGCCCTCATATAGAGTATTTGATGATTGCACAGCAGTCTTCGTGAATACAAGAAACGGCACGTGTTGCTAAGTAGTTCGCCTTAAATATTCCGCTGTCAAAATGTTTTGCCATATGGCTTGGTTTATATATTAAATAAAAAATTTAGAATGGCTTTCCAATGTTTCAACTGGTCCTCGCGGTAAAATTTAAATAGGTAAGTGAGTTTTCAAACAATACATGAAGATATTTGACAGCTGAATAGCTTTCAAACAATATACGAAGATATTTTGACAGCTGAATATTTAAGGGCAGGCGCGCACCGCGTTGGAAAGCATGTAGAATGGCAATAAAATGGCAATTTGGGTTTTTGAAACGCTTAAAAATCAATATGATAGCTTAAATTAAAGTATATTTCTACACTTAGAGCAATTTGTGTATAGATTCTACTAAATGTGGAGACATTGACCAACTCTCTTGGAATGGCATAGAATCATATAGAATTCACACACTTTGAGGTACAAGAAAACAGCGGTACATATTTCACTTTGTTTCTGTTTATTTTTATTTTTCTCTCCAAAAAAACATGCCGTTTTTTTTTAAATTTTCTTCCACATCTAATTTCACAATGTTGATGAGAAATGGTAAACGATGAATGACAACAATAATGTAATATGCAAATAAATAATTGATTTTCGATGACATTTTCGACCAACAACTCCAAACGCGCCACGAACTAAAGATGTTTGCCGATAAATTTGGCCACCATTTCCTATATAGTAGGGTCAGGTAGGGTGAAGTGGTCCACGTTTTTATTATTGGCCATAAAATGGTCAAAAATTGGAATTTTTGCATGATAAGATAGGCAAATCGCAAGCGCAGGACCTAAGCTAACGTTCTGCATGCACAGATTGCCAACTCTTGACATTAAATTTAATTTTTAGGCATTTATCGAAAACTTTGATTTTTCGATTTTCAAAATGGTAGGGAGAAGTGGTCCACCCTCAAAAACTTTCCAGAAATCGCATAACCATAAAATTAAATGACAAATAAAAGTATGATCATTAAGTTTGGTTAAAAATATGGTTTATTCGAAAGTAACAAATGAGCGTTTGGTCTGTTTTGGTGTTCGTTTCTTCGGTGTAGTTGTTAAGCGTCGTTTTCCGGTGGCTTGTTCTGCTACTCTAATTCAGCTCGATTTTTGGGAGAAGTTAAAATCGAGCTTCGCATCGATTTTCGGCCACGATTTGAAACACTCAAAATAACTCATAAAAAACTTGAAAACACGAAATATGACATTGACAGGGTGGACCACTTCACCCTACCAAACGTGGACCACTTCTCCCTACCGACGCTATTTTGCGCGGAATGACGCTGCTTCAACAATTGTGGAAAAAAGTGCAGAAATTCGGTGGATTTACAAAGTTCATAATATAAACAACATTTTAGATTAATTACCTTATTGAAATTGATGAAGAATTCGTCAAAATGTTGTTGAATGTGAATACTTTCGAAAACTTTCAACAATGTTTTTTTGGCACTGGTCTGTTAGAGTGAGTAAATATACGTATGCACACTTCAATGACTAATAAAAAACAAGATATCATCAAGAGCAACCGATGAGAGTTGCATATTCTGTTCTAATGTCACTATTACTAACAAAAATGGTGGTGGACCACTTCTCCCTACGGACCACTTCACCCTACCCAACCCTAGTATTAGATATATGACTAGCTGATTACCCGCCCCTTATTAATCTTTCACTTTTAAAACTCGTGTACTGAGGGAGTCTCAAAGACGCACTGTTTCCGGCAGAATAGTAAAAAGTTTCTTCATTTCTAAGGATTTCGAGTTTTTCGATCATCAATGTTTTCTTAAAACACTGCGTTTTAAGAAAATAACAAAAAGCTTTTGCGTTTGCTTGAGAAATCAAATTTGCTAATCCAGGAACTTACCTTCATTTTTATGAGAAACGCTCCTATGCCGAATTTCAAGTTCCTAGCTGATATACGTCTGCGCCTGGAATCTTGTCCGTTCAAAAGCGTTACGAAAATCATGAATTTGGTTCGCCGCAGGAGACAGTTTTTACCCAGTAATTGATCTAGAGACTTGAAACTTGCCATAAAACAAAAAAAAATCTTTTTCTTTATTGAGTTTTTCGCAGTTAGAAGAAAAATTTGTAGGAATTTAAAATGAATTTAAAAGTTGAAGAAACTTATGCGAATGACAAATGATTTCCAGTTCGATTACAATGCATACTAATTGAACAATCTATAACATATTTCAATCTAGAACATACAAAGTTAATCTTTTATCAATTCGTTTAGAAACTTCAATATTCTTTTCTATATGTTCAAAAAAAATAGGAGGTGAAAAAAGGGTAAATTATGAAGTGTTAAGATCAATTTGAGGAGATAAAAATCCTAGATTAGACGCAATTTATTTAAACTTTGCCAATTAATTTTAAATGCTTACGCTTTATAATAGAAACAATCATATTTATAAGTAATTTTAATTAATTAAAATGATACGAGCGATTAATGAAACTTGTTTTTCTTCTGAATTTTGGGAAAATTTGATGTTCAAATTGAGGAGGACTTATTATTTTGAGTGCTCGCTCGAGATGATTAAAATAATAAGAATTATATGAAAACCTGTGTTGATGATCTTTCAATCATTTTGTAATTCAACTTCCGATGGTCGTGAAATTCAATTGCTTTAAATCCTTTGAAAGATATAATTTTAATTAAGCTCAATTCGGTTCCAATTTTAAGGATTCGAAATTAAATTTAATGTAAAGAATTTTACATTCCTCAAGCCCTAAATGTATAGGTATTTACTAGTGTTTACGTATGTATGTATGATTGTTATAATCCCAAAAACTTTATAAGCGTCTGCCCTTTTCAAATTTTCATTCGTAATGAATTTCCCGTTGATTATTCACTTAAGGGATACGATCATGAAATCTCAAATGTACGAATAAAGGAAGCTGTTTTCATATAGGAAATATTCTTGAGTTTGTTGTACCTACATTGAATCATTTATCTGTCCGTATAGTCGCACACACACACACACACACACACAGAACGGAACAGAAGAGACAGGACAGGCATACAAATTTTGCTAATATAGGCTTCATACTGATATAATGCCACTAACTGTAGGACACCAAATATAGATACCATAAGGGAAGATACCTTTCTAAATTATTAAGAAGTTTGAAAATCTAAGATAACTTCCTTTTTGCCTCGGGATTCTTAGGTTTCACATCATGCCATCATTTCTCTCATATTGGATCCTTATTCGTTCTCAACGTTGTTCATTGTCCTACTTCCGTTCCCATTGAAAAATCATTGTGTTTGCGTGTAGCTGTTAATTAAATTTTCGTAAAGTTAAAAATTACTCAAGAAGAAGAAAATCTTGAAAGTTTGTACACTCAAATAATGGCCAAAGAAGATTTCCCATTAGAGAATTCACGCATCCTTTCTCCACCTCTTAGAATTCTCCCTTTTATGTCTTACCTATAGAAGGATTTTAAGTAAAGAAACGCGACGTGCTTGGCAACACATGGAATTTTGCAGCCACTTTAAATTGAGGAGATGTCATCACTTTTGATATAGTTCAGACACGTGATGTTAAAAAAAATGATTAGTTTTTCATTTTGTTTTAAAAGACAACTTTTATATGTTATTGATCTTTGTAGTTTTTAAATCGTTTCGTTTTGATAGTACAATTCCATTCAAAGTTGAACGTATGAGAAATTACAACTGTTGGGTCAATAGTACAGAATTTTACTTTTTAAAAACTTTTTCGCCTAGAATTAGAAGTATGAAAAGTCTTTAGACTTTTGAGAAAAAAAAAATAAAAAAGCTTATATTTTTAAAAAAATGCACTAAAAAGGAAAAAAATAATTTTTTGGTACTCTGTATTAGAAATAAAAACGAAATAAATATTTATTTTATTCTTCATGCTTTTATTTCGCTTTTATTTCTGATACACAGTATCAAAAAAATATTTTTTTCCTTTTTAGTGCATTTTTTAAAATATAAGCTTTTTCATTCTTTTAAAATTCATTTTTATTTTATCCTTTTTAGTTATTTTGTATACTAATCCAGCGGGCGCGAGTAGATTTAAGGGGGGGAGGGGGGGGGGGGGGGGGGGGGGCACGAGCATATCCAAGACAAAATATTTAAAAAAGTTTATTAATTGACTGAAAGGAAAGTACATACCCACATACAAAACAAAATACATTTCGATATAATATTTAATAATTAACTTATTAACTTACGCTTGGAGCACAATGAACGCGAAACCAACGCAACTACAACGCTCTGAACTGTCACGCAGTGCAAAATTCTAGCGGCAGAGCACAATGGCAGCTCGTGAAGTAGTACAAGTGACATAATATAAAGTGGTATAAACTTGGAAAAATTACAAAAATGGATAATTTTGAAGCGATAATTTGCTTTGTTGGTCTTTATCTTTGTTATTTGCACTAAGGCTATCAATTTTTCCTCGAACGACATTTTTTCCAACCTCACTTTATGAACTGTCAACGCAGTATTCTGCGGCAAAGTTAGAAGTTTGCAAACTTTTGCGTTGCGGTTACGTTGTAGCTGCGTTCTCTACGTTCACTGTGCTCACTTCAAACAATTTGTGGGAACCAAACTTTTAAGTGACAGTTTCTGCACCAGTTTCGCGTCGGTTTCGCGTTCGTTGTGATTTCAGCATAGTTTAACTAGTTAGGAAACGTAGGGCTTTTTACGTGTACCTACGTTGGAGTAAAGATAACCGATATACTCTGGACGCGGTTTTTCTTTCTTTCCTATGCGTAAATTACCAACAAAACACAACACATGTAAAACCTAGCCACATTTTTATACACCACCAACACATGCAATTTTCCGACAGCGGGAGATTGCATGTGTTGGTGGTGTATGAAAATATGGCTAGGTTTTACATGTGTTGTGTTTTGTTGGTAATTTACGCATAGGAAAGAAAGAAAAACCGCGTCCAGAGTATATCGGTTATCTTTACTCCAACGTAAGTACACGTAAAAAGCCCTACGTTTCCTAACTAGTTAAACTATGATTTCAGGGTTAAAACAACTTCCCGTGAAACAGCAAAAATGACGCAAGAGCAATAAAAAGGCACCGGATTCTTGTTTTGGCAACGCTGAGGATCGGTGTTGCCAAATGTCAATAAATTACTGTTTTCTTGGTAATTTGTGTTTAAAATTAGGGTAGTAGTGTAGGTTTAGCGCCAAAATACTCAAATTAAGTTATTATTGTGTACATTTTATTGTATGCAGGAGGGGGCGCGATGACAATTTTGATTGAAAATTGGGCCGCGAATACTGAAAGGTTGAGAAACGCTGTACTAATCAATAGTATGACTAATCTTTTTTATACGTTGGTTTATACTTTTTAGTCTTCGATATTCTTGATGCCTCTGAAATATATTTTCTTGCTTTTTAATTCCAGAATCGGATTCAGCAATCCCAAACACCTCAGATGACATTTTTTCGCATTTATTTCAGATGAGATCTCCCCGAAAATTTCGAGAAAAAAGATAACCACGTCATCCTTGCAGGACCTTCCGTTATCCTTACAAAATCTTTAACATCAAAATCGGATTCAGCGACCCCAAAAACCGCAGAATAGATTTTTCCCCGGAAAATGTGAGGAAAACGATAATCACGGTATCTTTATCCTTTATCCTTCCGTCATACTTATCGACATCTTAATTGCAGAACCGGATTCAGCGACCCCAAAAACCCCCAGATCAGATTTCTTCCGGAAAATTTGAAGAAAGGATCCGTTATCCTGAAGAAGTCTTCAGGAAGAAGTCTTATCCTGAAGAAGTCTTTAATTTCAAAATCGGATTCAGCGACCCCAAAATCCTCTAGAATAGATTTTTTCCCGGAAAATTTGAGGAAAAGGATAATCACGTTATCCTTACAGGACCTTCTTACAAGGTCGAAGTAGAAAAAAATATTGTACTTTCATGACGTATGTGTGTAAAATTTCATGTCAATCGGACGACTGGAAGTGGGTCAAAATTAGATTGCAAGATTTGACCCCGACAGACAAACTAAAAAAGGTAAAAAAAATTTAAATAAAAGTTTTTAAAAATGGGAAAATTCGCAATATGGTCAGGTTTTTTTTTTAAATTACAGTACAAATTCGGCCAATGGGATTTTCGGATACGGGCAGGGTTTGGTTTTATCAACAAAAATAAAATCAATAATTTATAATCCGCAGGTCTTCGGGAAAATTGTAAATGAATTTTTCGATTTTACAAAAACCCATTTATTTAAAAAAAAGTATATTTTCGTAATAATGCTCCAATAGACTCTGCCCGCGAAATGCTTTTTACACTCAGAAAAATGTCCAGGTCAACTTTTTGTCAGGTTAACTCTGACCTTACAGAGGTGTCTGTAAGCCAGCTAGCGGTCAGAGTTAACCTATCTAAGGTCAACTCGTGCAGCTCCCAATGCCCTACTTCACCTACTGGTGGCTTAATTGCAGAATTTCTCCGACCACAGGTCAACTCAGTTTTACTTGCCCACATGCAGGCGAACGCGCGCCTGCCCGAGGCCAATTACGCCGTATGTAGGTCGTCGAGTAAGCCTCCATTTTTATATTACAAAAATGTGTAATTTATATTACTAACTATTACAAAACTATTACAAAAATGTGAAATGTATATTTCGATGCGACGGGTCAACCTACTCGAACAAACGCGGAGACGAGAATAGAATGAGAGTTTCGTTTTCCTTTATTCCGATCGATGGTAGGTTTTGACCGTGGTTGCCAACGTCGGTTTCCCACACTTTAAGAAAGTAAAAAATTAGTTGAGCCAAGTCCGGGTACACAGAATTACAGATTATAAAGCTTATGATAACACTTTGCAAATTTTCAAATTTGTTAAAAACGTTATGAATATTTTTGAGGTAATTTTATGTCGAACAGCTTTTCAATTGGGAACTAATCAAAGTCTTTATAGCTTTATTATTTGCACCATAGAACCACATATTAATATTGTCCCTAATAGCATTTCTTAGAACATTTGATATCTGTCTGCTTAATAACTATTCTCCAGATCTTTGTGGTTATATCAGAAGTATCTAGCTGTTTATCTGTCTGTCTATCTGTCTGTCTGGCTGTTTGTTTGTATCTTTATTTAATTTATGTTGTCTCTAATGTAATTTATATAAACTTAAATTGAAATATGGTGCCAAAACAGCCCCAAGTGAAAGTAAATTAGTCGAAATAGATAGTTGAAATATTTAATTAACTCATCAATCAAGCAAACAGGGCATAAAATTACAATTTTCCAAATGGAACTCTTTACGATTTTCAAACCGCAAGACACCATCACATCGAGAATTCACCAGTATTAACTTTAGTATAAAAGTTAACCTGTTATCTCAATTCTATTCACAAAATTCGAGCATAAGTATCTGAGTATCTTCAAAGTTGTTTTAGTTAGTATGTTTATAGCACGAAATACGATTGCTATCAAAGAGGAAGTGGAACTCAAGAGGTTATGGTGGTTTACATAAAGTTTTCAAGTATGAATTTTGTTTATATTTTGTCCTATCTGCATGGTTTTAGTTCTTTAGTACACTCGACTGTACTGTCAGATGTTTCACAATAATACAAAATGCGAAAAAAGCAAGTCGTGCTGAATCGAAAAGATGACTATAATGCTGTCTGCGGAGAGTACCATCAAGACTTTCGTGATGAGGATGACGCTGACTTTTTGGGCAAACATGACTTCTTTATCGGTAGAAAAACTCACACACACAGAAAAACCTTTCTAAAAGACAATAATCCTATTGTAGTCCGTAATCCCCTGTTTTCATTTATATTCCAATGTGTCACCCTTTTCTCAAACTTAATCCTGATGGATGTTTATAGGAATTATACACTCTTTTTATTTGCAAATAGAAGTAGGCACTTGTATACAATTATACATACATATACGAACGAATATACGGAGTTGTGGTTGCTAAAAACTTTGATATGAATGAGTCAATGTGGTGAAGGAAAACAAGAAACCGAAAGCAAAGGTCTTATAACAATTTTTGGTTAAATAGAGACCAATTCGATTACACTAACAAATCCCTCCCTGCATTAAATAACAATGTTTTCTATTGTTGATGATGTCAAAGACTTACACAGCTTTGATGGTTTGATCTTTTCAATCGGTTAAATTGAAAGATATTAAACTACTGAAACTTAACTAAACTTAAGTGTCATTCACATTTTAGTAAAACTGGTTGCAAGTACAAGTATTTGGAAATAATATAGACAACTAAAGTGTAGTCCAAATAAGATCTGTGTAAGATAGTTCATTTAGATATTGAAGATTACTTCTAATCTCTCTACATGGGATATCAGTTTGCCCTTTGGATTTTATCATTGAATAAGGGCAATAAACTTTGGAAACTTTTCGTATGATTCTAGACTGATTTTACGATAAGTTTCGAGGGAGAAATGCTTTAGAAGTTTTAATGAAGCTAACGAATTCAGATATAGGGTTTCAGAGCACGTGGATCTTCCTCCTCCGACAATAAAATTAAGGGATGATAAGGCAATAAAATGCGTAGTTGAAAAGTTGAACATATTACCATTTTAATAAAGCGCTTACTATGCTAACTTCCAGTTAAAGACCGCTTTTGAAAAAAGTAAAAGTATAATAAGAAAAGTATCACGAAAGGCCTTAAGATTATAATCTGGCTTTTTAACTCTAGAATCGGATTCAGCAATCCCACAAACCTCAGATGACATTTTTTCGCATTTATTTCACATGAGATCTCCCCGAAAATTTCGAGAAAAAAGATAACCACGTCATCCTTGCAGGACCTTCCGTTATCCTTACAAAATCTTTAACATCAAAATCGGATTCAGCGACCCATAAATCCACAGAATAGATTTATTCCCGGAAAATGTGAGGAAAAGGATAATCACGGTATCTTTATAAGACGTTCCGGCATACTTATCGACTTCTTAATTGCAGAATCGGATTCAGCGACCTCAAACACCCCCAGACTAGATTTTTTTCCGGAAAATTTGAAGAAAGGATAACCACGTTATCCTTACAGGACCTCCCGTTATCCTTAAGAAGTCTTTAATTTCAAAATCGGATTCAACGACCCCAAAATCCCCTAGAATTGATTTTTTCCCGGAAAATTTGAGGAAAAGGATAATCACGTTATCCTTACAGGAACTCTTTACAAGGTCGAAGTAGAAAAAAATATTGTATTTTCATGACGTGTGTGTGTAAAATTTCATATAAAATATTAACTGATTACCGCAAAATTCTTGTAAAAAATTTCAAGTCGCTAGGTCAACGCGTTCTCGAGTTATTTAAGATACTTACAACGGACAGACAGATGCACGGACAGAAAGATGTATGGACATCCTCATAATTTTGCCTGAAGCGGATTTCGTACTGACCAGAAATTTTCTATCTGCCCCGTTCTTGAGTCGGTCTGCATCCTGAATACAATACTTTCTTGCTATAGTCAAAAATTGATAAAAAAGCATTTTTGTGTGGTTGAAAATTTTGTAAGACCGATCGGAGAGAAGAAACTTTGTTTAATTTTTTGATTGTGATTATCTAGATTAGGTAACTTAGTTCTCCGGCATACAACAAAAATTGCGCCGCGGGCAAAATACGTTGGCTACCAGCCAAAAAAACGCTTACTCCGCTAGTATACACTGGGAAAAAAAGCAAAAATAATTTCTGTACTTTGTGAGTCACCGGTGACTCAAACTCTTATTTCACTTTTGCACACTGTGAGGCACCGGTGAACATCGAAACTATAGGAATGTATAGTAAGCTCAATTTAACGACAGCACTCAACCATGGAACTTGAGAAACTGACGGTAATGACAATAGTGTGTGTACACCGGTGACTCACATGGTAGCCAACGTGTTAGAAATGCTGGGCAGGCTTCGGGTTTGGTAAAATATTAATTGAAATATAAGAAAAGTTATAATTGCCAGGGGCCAATCGTCAAATATTCTATATGAAGACAGAAAAATGTTTATTTAAAAAAATCCATTTGTATACGGGGGAAAGAAGTGGTCCGATGGGATTTTGATGTATGGAACGATTATGCAAAATCATATTCTTAACAGATTTCATCTTAATAAATTTTTCGATACGATGCACTGTTTTCGAGAAAATACGAAAAAATACCATTTGTATGGGTGGAAGGGAGAAGTGGTTCAGCTCGATTTTGATGTATGGATGAGTTATGTAAAATCCTAGTCTAAATACGTTTAACGTTATAATTTTTCAATACAACTTACCGTTTTCGAGAAAATTGCAAAAAACGGTTTCGTTTGTATGTGAAAATTTTTGAATGCCACGGTCAAATAAAATTTGCTGCATATGATGTTCCAAAGGTCTTAAAATTTAGCCTTAAGCTCCGCCTCAGTAAACCATTCACGATCAATAGATACTTTAATAAGAAACCTTTTTTGCTTTTTTCTTGGGCCAAGGCATCCTGAAATGGACTGGATGGAAGCGTTGTTTTCTATATTTTCACAACATAGGAAAAATGTAAAATCGAAAATATGTTGTACGACATTTACTTTTTATACGATATCAGCTTTCATTCCCGTGTCGTTGCCGAGTTAAAGTTTTTTGCAAAAGATTTTTCGCACCAGAAAATAAAAAAATAATTCAAAAACTTTTGGAAAAAAATTATGCTTTTAGGACTTCCCATTTCGAATTTTGAAATTTTAATACCAGATTCGTGATCAGCGGTCCTGAAAACCACCTAGTTCCGGAGTTTTTCGGAGGGAAAATGGGAAAAACAATGTTGTAGTAATTTTTACAAGAATTTTTCAATTGTTTCCTGGTGAGCACCTATGAGACAAGGCGAATCTATTTCATGGCGATCGGTTTAGTGATTCGGGTGAAACTGTTATGAGTGAGTGGTATGTGGCCTTTATATATATTAGATATATAGATTTTTTCTTGATTTTGTACAGAATTTTGAACCAGTTTTCTATCTTTAAGTCGTGTAAAAAATGCTTCGAGGCATAAAAATAATGCTTTATGCCATCCAACGCACAGTAAAATCATTAAGATTTCATGGTACGCTGGCAGAATATTTTGCTATTTACTTTAACAAAATGTTTTGTTAAACTGTAATAGACAAATAGGATGAAATTTTATACATACACACTTGTATGTGTATTATACACGTTATGCTAGGAACCTTTTTTTTTAACAGTGAATAGCTTAATCCTTGACATACATAAAAATTTCTGTTCTATTACGCATTGTAGATGTAACTTTGTCATATATGAGTAAAACATCACTCGGCTGTCGTTAAAACCATCCTATGGGAACACACACTTCAACTATGTACAATGAATTGCTTTAAAGCTTTTATCATTTCAAGAGCAAGTAAAGAATGTGTAACTTTTTATCGAGGCATTTTAAAAAAGTGTTTAAACATTGATCAAAATAAGTTTCTATTGCGATTTTGAATAAAAGAGGAGCGTGTAGTTTAAATTTTTTATACTACACACTATCGAAAAAACGGAGTCGATCACGCACCGAAACGGAGTTTGAGTCTATAACCTTTCGGAGAAAATCGAACTCCGGGCTAGGGAGTTGCCTGTGGTGTTAATTTTTAACACTTTTTCGGTGTTAAACCTATAAATAGAGGAGAGCCATGCTCGGCGACCTCAAAATCCTAGTTTTGCTGATTTTTGGGGAAAAACTAAATTCACATTATCTTTACAGAGCTTTTCCAGAGTTTTTAAATTCCCGATCTAGAAAGCTACACAGTTGAAAATTTGAGGATAAATTTTATAAATATATTTATCTATATAAATCCATAAGCAAATTTATTAATTTTTATAATAATGGGGATAAAAATTGATAAATTCAATTTATTAAATGTATAAATCCCAAGTATAAAAATTTCCTGATTTTTTTTAAAAAAAAGTATGCGAGAATTTATAGTAGCGTGGTTTATATTAGTATTGTGTTCTAATCATTTAACTTTAACATTTTTGTTTATATTTACTTATACAATTTCATTTACCTTTTCCTTATAGAATATTTTTGTTTCTTCTTGATAGTTTTTATATGCAATATGAAGTATATATACTAACTATGAAATTTCTTTCGAAATGCGAATTATATCACAACAAAAGAAAATGCTTGCGTATTTTATAAATTGATATATTAATTTTATACCAAAGTTCTATTGAATTTTTGAACCAAATCAAAATTGGCTGTTTTTATAAAACTCAGGATAAAATTTATACTTTTTATTTATCAATGCCTTTAATATTTCATAATTTATTAATTCTATTACAATTTTGGTATAGAATGACTTTATATGGAAAAATTTATCAAAAAAGGATGAATTTTATACCCAAATTTTCAACTGTGTAGAAGTAAAACTAACGCGCGACAACAAAATTTCATAGAAATCGGTTGAGTGGTTATTGAGTAATCGCTGTCACCAATTTTTGAAACGTTGTTTTGAGACACCAGGTGAGGGTTATCGAGGGGAGGGAAAAGTCAGGTTTGTAGTGAAAAAGTCGAAAGCCCTGAGCCTCCTTAGTAATACTGTAAAGTTTCATTAAGATCGGACCACCCAATTCGAAGATACCAGGCGAGAGGTATCGAGGGGAGGGAAAAGTCAGGTTTGTAGTGAAAAAATCGAAAGCCCTGAGCCTCCTTAGTAATACTGTAAAGTTTCATTAAGATCGGACCAGGCACTTTAGCTATATTTTGAGGCGCTGTTAATTCATCTCCGGATTTTTTTTTTCCAGAGTGCATGCTTTATTGTAATATCTCTATTTATGCGGTATTTTAATCAGATATGCAAACCAAACGTTTTTGAGTGTGGTTCGGTTTTGGTTTAAGGGTGAATTAGATTGCAGCTTTTGGTTCTGGTTTGGGTTTGGTTTCTAAAATTTCAAAAATTTGGTTTTGGTTCTCTGAATTTTTAATAGTTAAGTGGCTTTGGATATTATATAAGACTTTTTCTGGTCGAAAAAAATTCCACATGACAAGTCTGATCGAAAAAAGAATTTTTCAAACCTAAAAATTCAATGTTGATCCGCGCGGAACCAAAGAAATTTCTGGTTTTTGGTTTGGTTACAGCATTTGTTTTAAAAACTGGTTTGGTTTTGGTTCGGTTCGCCATCTTTTTTTAAATCTGGTTTGGTTTTGATTCACTCAAATATCAATGGTTCAGTGGTTTTGGTTCGATTTAAAAAACCGGTTTGAACCAAAAATTTACGTTTGTATTTCTAATTTTTTTTAAACCGGGAATATGTTTTATCCTTTAATCGGGAATATGTACATCTTTGACAAATCTATATTCAGTTTGTCAAAAGAAAAAAAAATCGGAATATTTTTAAATTTCATCAGAAGTCATAAATATTGGTCCACAAATTTCAAACCGCTTTTTTAAAAAAAATATCACAAAACTCATGATAATAATATGTTCTAACATCCTTGACTTTCGTGAGATACCTATCTTTAAATGATTTCCTTTTTCGGAATTTCTACAGCATCCAAAATATGCAAAGCTTAAGTAATTTTCAACGGAAATAACGCAGATAGGTAATTTACCTCATTTAGGTTGTTATCAAGTGGAAATGACATGGAAAGGTACTTAATTCCTAGACATTTATTATCAGCAATTCGATATCCATCTTTATATAAGTTGAGCATCGAAACGAGTTTAACATGAGTATTTACGGTTATCCTATTTAACTAATTTGATGTCAATAATAACAAATTCCGAGTAATTACATCTCAAATCAACGCCATGTTATTTAGACATCAATTGAGAGCAGCACATTTTTGTCGACAAGCGTTCAAGGATAATACTGATAATGAACTTGAAGTGTTCTCACTGAAGTGTTTAGAAATTGTACAGTATCTACTTGTATTTAGTATAGGAGTATCTAATAGAAAGGATATTTGTATGGGTGGCTTGAGAAGCAACATAGACAGAATTAATTAACAATTTGATTCTTCTTATCATGTCATTTCTAATAATGTGTCGGACAAATTCAGTTACCGCCTATGTTTTGTACATATATGTATGTCCAGATTATGTTTGACATCTTATAACATGTTGTTAACCTACTACTATATAATTGTAAATAGAGTGACATACTTTCAATTATGGAATCTTAATTATTTTCAGGAGTTAAAATGTTACGAAATGTGGGAGTCAACTGAACGGTAAAATTCTTTGAGCTAAATTTTTTTTTTTTTGAACTCTATATGATATATCACTAGAATTTGGACCCAGTTTCGCCAGGCTAAAAGTATGAGTAGAACAAAACCTAGGAGAACAAAATTCAGTCGGCTATAAATTAAATAGCTTTGAGTAAGGAGGTCCGTGCGTTTCTTTAACGTTTTTCGTTTGCGGAAAATGGTTTTCAAAAATTAACAAAACGACAATAAATTGCATCATACTTTTAAATGGATACACGTTACTTTTAAATGGATACACGTTAAAGATGGACCCCGACGCACATCTGTGTCAAATTTCAGGTCGATCGGCTCGGTAGTTTTGCCGCGAAAGAAAAACAAAGGGGAAAAATGAAGCTTCGGACTCACTTCACCCCTCTCTTTACTCCACCCCATTTCTCAGTCAACTTTTCAATGGGTTTTTGTTAGAGATGGACTCCCGATGATTATCTATGCCGAATTTCAGGTCTATCGGCTCGGTAGTTTTTCCGCTAAAGAGTAACATAGAGGAAAATTAAGTTTCAGATTCACTTTACCCCCTTCCCTTAATCCGCACACAACTCGGGCTACTAGGCCTACAGCTAACATCCATGTTACATTTCAGGTCAAACGGTTCAGCCGTTTTCACGTGCAAGAGGAACATACAGACAGACATTAACTCATTTTTATATTTTAGTATGATATAGGAGTAAGTCCGGTATTACACTTGGCTTAAGTAAGCCGGCAACTTTTGGGCTTAATAAGCCAATGTGCTTACATTTGTGGCTTTTGTCGATAAGCCATGATTTCGAGTGGCAACTTTTCCCTCCTCAGACGTTTCTCCCGAAAATCGGCTTAAGTAAGCCCGAAAGTTGCCGTGTGTAATATCGCGCTAAGTAGATTTAGTATAATATTTGCGACGCATCGAACCAATCCTCGGACACAAGGTTTTGATTTCCGCATGTCCGTCCGTCCGTGAAGACCATAACTTTCGACGGATTGACCTAGAGACTTGAAATTTTGTTTAGTTGCCTTTCTCGTAACGGAATTCGTAAACGGGCCAAGTCAGACAGTTTTTTCCCCTTGCCTCATGTAAATTAGGCAGGTTTTTTCAATTTCCTCGAAAACGATAAGTCGTATTGAAAAAAATATCAAATTAAAATGTATTTGGACCAATTCTTCTACACTCTCCAATATAAATGGGTTTTTTCATAAACATTTTGTCTGCCTTTATATAGAGTATTTGATGATTGGCCCAATTGTAGCTTTTCTTATGTGTTGTAATGCATTTTCCTATGACGATGTAATGCAAATGCGCTATTTTTTACCCGACTATTTTATTTTAAATACTATTTTTATTAAAATTGAATATTTCCATTAAAATTTAGTTGATTGAAAAAGCGGAATATTAAAAAAACAGTGTTTTTTTTTTAAAACCTCCATATTGTAATACGTTCTTTTTGCCCTATATACTATATACTCGAATTTCGCAAGACCGTATAACGGAAGGAGGAGAAATTAAAAAAAAAATATTTGAAAAAAAATACAAATTTTATTAAAAATGTAGTTAACAATTTGAGAGGACGGGGAATTTTAATAGAAAAAGTATTACAAAATGTCGAATTCATTAAAAGTTAGGATTAAAAGTTAGTCTTGGTGATCAGGCGTCTGTTATGGGGGGGAAAAAGGTCGACAGTGTCGCAGGATACTGCCGGCCCCGTAACCCATAACAGCATCGGAACCACCGCATCTGGGCCGGTCATGTTTCGGGCAGGTGCGATGGGGTCGATGGTCATAGTAGAGCGCAACTCTGCTATGATTCGCAAGTGTACGCGTTGCCTCCTCGTGGCGATCACTGGTAACTAGGTTTCTAGGCGAAAACGCGACGCTAAAGGAGCAAACCTTGACAAAAACCCCCAATCCAAGGTGGAACAGCATATGCCGAGGGATGAATGGCTAGTGGGTAATCTAGTCACGAATATGCGAACTCTGGACACCAGGCGACCTCCAGTTTAATCTAGCCTTCCCGTGGTAAAGCAGGGCACTGCCACGGGTGACCATCATTTCCCTAGCTACTCGTGGGAACAACATGAATACAACAACAAAAAAACAAAAACCAACACTAGAGGCTACAGTGCCTTCTAAACAGGAAGATCCTGTGGGTGAACTCGCCCAAAAAGAGACGGACAGTGAGATGGAACAGGAATCTATTCCTGCATCTCCGTCCCGTGCAGTCTCTCCACTGTCGGACGAGGGACGAGATACCGACGGCACAGAAGACGACGGGCTCACCAGGAACCTGGAGCGGCTAAAGGTAAGGGAGCCTTTCATCAAAATGAGTGGGGCCGCCAGGAAAAGGCTGAGATGGCTTTTGAGGAACGGCGTGACGAAGGAAGAGGCCCTCAAACAATGCCAGGAAAAGGTGCCAGAAAGGGTTAAAAGGTCGAGAGACGAAAGGGCTAAGCGTCCTCGCTCAGAAGACCTGACTCCAGGTAGTTCAAAGGCGCCGGTAACAAAGAGGCCCAGAACTTCCTGTGAAGTCAACAAGGGCACCACATCAGCCCAGTCGTCTACCTACAGACAAACACTGGAGGCGGTCAGAGTAGGAATACTCTTGACCAATTACCCGGAAGGTCTTCTTGGAACGGAGCAATTAGGCGCCGTACAAAAAGCCATACTATCCAGTATATTAGAGGATAAGGCAAGGGAAATCAAACCCAAATTCCTCGCAGCCACACACAAACCAGGCTGGCTACTGATGGTCTGCGAAGACCGGAAAACCGCCGATTGGCTGAAGGGGGTCGTTGCGAAGCTGAAACCCTGGGAGGGAGCATCTCTGAAAGCGGTGGAGGAGTCAGAGATTCCGAGCACCAAAATCATGGTTGCCTACTTCCCAAATAGCTCAGATGACTCCAATCCAACCATACTGAGCTATCTGGATGCCCAGAATGAAGGACTCAACGTGTCCGAGTGGAAGGTCATTGGACGAGAAGAGGAAAGACTGGCCACAGCACTCACCATCTCCATTGACGATGTCTCGGTCAGAAGACTGGAAGAAAGGGAATCCAGGCTAAATTATAAATTTGGCCTGGTTCGCTTTCGACTAAAGTCTTCACGAAGACCGGAAGCAAAGAAGGGTGAGGAGGAAAAGGGGGAGACTTCCGATACCATACCTGTGCCGATACCCTCAGGGAGCTCTAGCAGCACCAGGGATACGCCACAGTCCACGGAAGCAGACCCCGCGACAAAGCAAAGCGACACAAGCAGCCAATCCCAGGAAAAAGGACCAAAGATTCCTCCGGAAGAAAAAGCTGCAAAATCCCCGGTACGAGCAGAGCGAAAACCTTCCTCCTCTACCCAAGGGAGCAGCAGCCTACTTCGGAAGGTGGAGTCAACGCGGCCTTCGAAGGATAGAGCGGGCTCAAGTCGGAGCTTCAGGCCTAACCTGTCAAAAAGGGGCACACACAGAGGCCCCAGGACAGGGCCAAAGAAATGAGGTTCATTCAGGTGAATCTTCATCACGCAAAAGCTGCTAGTAGCGTGCTTAGCAGAAGATTCACCTCAGAGGGGCTGGACATAGCCCTGATCCAGGAACCCTGGATCTACAGAGGACGTATCTCAGGACTAGTGACGCAAACATGTAAGTTAATTTCTTCAAATTCACATGAATGTCCAAGAGCAGCGATGCTCATCAACAAAACCATAAAACACTTTCCAATTACAGAGTTCATAACACGGAACCTGGTTGCAGTGGAAGTGGAGGTGTCGACTACCCAGGGTAAGCAAGAGGTGATATGTGCCTCGGCCTATTTCCCAGGGGACACCAACACAGCACCTCCTGCAGAAGTAGAAAGCCTCATAGGCTACTGCAAGCGCAGAAATCTGCACTACATCATCGGATGCGATGCTAATGCCCACCACACTGTGTGGGGCAGTAGTGACATCAATAAAAGGGGTGAGTTACTTTTTGATTACTTAACAGCTAATGAGGTGGAGGTATCTAATAAAGGTAACGAACCCACGTTTGTGAATGTAATACGACAAGAGGTTCTAGATCTAACCTTATGTAGTACATTTATAAACACCAAAATTAAAAACTGGCATGTCTCACCAGAAGCTTCACACTCTGACCATCGTCAGATTCTGTTTTGCTTAAAAGCAGAAAGCATGCAAGAACGGGAAATTAGAATCCCGAAGCTCACTAACTGGGCCAAATATAGAGAAGAACTTGCTTATGAGCTTATCGATATAGAGAACAGGATAGAGTCAACAGATGACCTCAATGTTCTGACAAATCGAGTGAACTACGCAATACACAACGCATATGAAGCGAGTTGCCCACCAAAACAAAGGAAATCCAGAAGGGAAGTGCCTTGGTGGAACAACGACCTAGAGAAGCTAAGGAAAAGAGCCAGACGACTCTTCAACAAAGCCAAGAAAAACGGTAAATGGGAAGAATACAAAAAAGCCCTGACCGACTACAACAAGGCAATAAGAGCGTCCAAAAGGAGGACATGGCAAAGCTTCTGCGAAGGCATAAATGAACTGCCTACAGCAGCACGCCTACAAAAGATACTTGCTAAAGACCACACAAATGGAATAGGGACTCTTCAAAAAGAAGATGGAACCTATACAGAAAGTCGAGAGGAAACTGTAAAGTTACTTATGCAAACTCATTTCCCGGACTGTCAATTCCAAGAAGATTCAGAGGACCTAACCGATACAAATAGAGGAACACTATGGCCTCATTATCGGACTAAAGGACTCGCAAATAAAATCTTCGCCAAAAGCAAAGTCAAATGGGCGGTAAGCACATTCAAACATTACAAATCTCCAGGAGGGGATGGAATATTCCCTGCACTAATCAAGGAGGGTATTGATGTGCTCTTACCGTACCTAATAAATATCTTCAGGGCGGGATATCTTTTTATGTATATCCCTATAGCATGGAGGGAGGTGAAGGTAGTATTTATACCAAAGGCCGGAAATAGGCCAGAATATCAGCCCAAATCATATCGTCCCATTAGCCTAACCTCTTTCCTGCTAAAAACGATGGAAAAATTAATCGACATTTACATCAGAAGTGAACACTTACCCAAGTCACCACTTCAGGCAACTCAGCATGCGTATCAGGCTGGCAAATCTACTATCACTGCCTTAAATAGCCTTACGCATGACATAGAGAAAGCATTAGAATCAAAAGAGATAGCAGCTTGTGCATTCCTAGACATAGAGGGAGCTTTTGACAACACCTCATTTGAATCCATAGAGAACGCGGCAACTTTGAAAGGGCTTGAACCCTCCACAGTGGCCTGGATCAAAGTTATGCTAAGCAGCAGGAAGATCACCGTCAGCCAAGGAAATGTACGTACAACGGCCAGAGCCACAAGGGGATGCCCGCAAGGAGGAGTAATATCGCCTCTGCTGTGGTCTCTGGTTGTAGACGACATTCTAAAAAAGCTAAAAGAAGCAGGCTTTAACGCTCAAGGTTACGCAGATGACCTGGCGATATTAATCAGGGGTGGCAATGAACAGAGAGTAAGCAAACTCCTGCAAAAAGCCCTAGATTTGGTCTGGAGTTGGTGCAATTTCCATGGACTAAGCATCAACCCGAACAAAGCAATCATTGTACCATTCACAAAGCGGAAAAAGCTAAACTTGAAGGCTCCATCTCTTAATGATACAATGATCAACTTCTCAACCGAAGTTAAATACCTAGGGGTTATCCTAGATCAGAAAATGACCTGGACCCCACATATAAACAAAATCAACAATAGTGCGATGCATGCATTCTGGAGTTGTAGAAAACTCTTCGGAAGGAAATGGGGTCTTAAACCAAAAATGATTCATTGGGTCTATCAATCGGTAATAAGACCCATGGTCACCTATGCTGCATTAGTGTGGTGGCCTAAAGTAGAACAAAAAACAATACAGAACAAACTCCAAAAGATTCAAAGGCTTGCGTGCCTAGGAATCACTGGAGCAATGAACACCTGTCCAACAGCGGCATTACAAGCCATATTAAACATGCCGCCGCTACATATAACAATTAAACGGGAGGCGCTATCTAGTGCCCTAAGATTATTAGCGAATGGAGCAATAACCACATCCAGTCGAACAGGACATATGAAAATACTTGATCAAATCGATGGAAGTATAACGCCATTATTACTATCCGACCGCATGCCAATTAAAACCAACTTCAACCAAACGTTTGAAGTGGTCATACCTGACCGCCAAACATGGTTGGAAGGAGGCCCAAGACTGGAGACAGGATCTCTAGTCTGGTATACGGACGGATCAAAAATGGACGGAAAAGCCGGAATCGGAATAGCAGGTCCAAAATGCAACATATCCAAAGCCCTAGGGCAATATCCATCAATCTTCCAAGCGGAGGTTTATGCAATAGAACTGTCCGCCAGAGTGTGTCTATCTAAAAGACCACTAGGACAAAAGATCTATATAATATCAGATAGTCAAGCGGCCCTAAAAGCAATCAAAGGGTACATGTGCACTTCAAAGCTCGTATGGGACTGCCTGACAATTCTGAAAAAACTAGCCGAACGCAATAAGCTCACCCTAATATGGGTGCCAGGCCACGAAGGCATCGAAGGTAATGAGGCAGCAGACCTCCTGGCCAAGAAAGGTGCTGAATCTACGCATATTGGCCCAGAGCCTTTTTGCGCAATTCCGCAGAGTCTCCAAAAAATGGAGATCAATAATTGGGAGGAAAAGGAAACTGTAGCCTATTGGGAAAGCCTCCCAGGATTAAGACAATCAAAAAGATTCATCCACTACTCCAAAAAGAGAGCAAGAGAGTTTTTAAACCTCAATAAGCAGGAGCTGAGGACAATGGTGGGCCTCCTCACAGGTCACTGCCTAGTAAACTACCACCTACACAACATAGGCATAACCGCCGACAACATTTGCAGACTCTGCCTAGAGGAGGTTGAAACTGCAGAGCACATACTGTGCGAATGCGCAGCCTTGGCGCGAACAAGGATGTCCTTAATGGGAAAGGCACAAGTACTACCAGAAGACATAAAGAGGACTCCAGTCAAAACCATTCTAAGATTCACTAAGGATCTAGAAGAGGGGTGGCTAACGTAAAATGGGGAAGTCACAATAGATCTCAAGGTCGCGGTGACAAGGGAGCGAGAAAGCACCACCCCATACACATAAAAATAAAAATAAATAATAGTCTAATAATTTTGACAAATGTTTTCGCTATCCCAATTTTAAATGTTTGAGTAATGCAATAAAATAAAATATCATTACACATCACTGAATACAATTTTTGCTTCTCTTATTTGCAAAGTGGCTTGAGTGTTAAAAGTTTCTCAAATGGGAACTGTATCAAAATTAATTTTGTCAATTTGTGCAATCGATTTTATGTTCTAAATAACTGAATGCATGTATGGAATCGTTTTACAGATGAATATCTAGGGATGTATGCAAGATTTAAATGAATATCTGGTTCTTATGTGTGTTGCTATAATGTTTAGTTCAGATTTCGTTAAAGTTTTTATTGTAGCTAAAGGGCTTATCATTGACGTAACATAGAAAACAGTTTATGCATATATGAATGTTTTCAATTGAATTATCTAACATTAGCCAAGGTTTATTCCGAGACAAATTTGAAATTCCAATATCGAAAGTTCAACTAGATTATGGTTTCCATGCTGAATATTCACAATTGTTTTACAATTTGACTTTCCACTTGGTTTTATGTCAGTATTCAGTTGATGAGATTTACTAGTTTTAATAGAATTTGGTTAAGTTACTCCAGGGATTTTATTTAATTATTTAAAACTTTCCTGTGCTTACTATGGCTGCTATAAATTGCATATTTTTCGAGGTTTCTCTTGCAAAACTATGGAGGGACAGGAAAGAGGTCGTGGATTTTGAAAAAAAGCATTTTTCGTCACATCCAAAAGCTTCCATCGATTCTTCGAAATTCTTTACCCAAACTTCAACAGGCAAACTGTCATCACCACTAAGATTTATCATGGCAGCTTCTACGTCTTGAAAACTGCACTTTCTTGTATCACGAACCGATTCATCACTTAGAGTCAAATTTTTTATTGCATTTTTCAATTTTTCAATTTCTTGTTTTTTCTCCAAAATTTTCTGTGATCGCTCCAATTCCTCTTGCAATAAATCTTCCTCATTTCCGCTTTCAACCTGTAAATGAGACATTACCAGAGAGTTTCGTCCTTCAATTCTTTCAAAATCTTTGTCTTCAAATTATTCTTCGTACCAGTAGAACATATCCCGAGTTCTTCACACTTCTTCCTCAAATCATTGATTTTTGCCGTCTGCAAAAAACTTTCCATTTCTTTTATCTCACGTCTGAGATCAGGAAAAAAAAGTCTTGAAATAATTTGATCACTTCTGATCAAATGAAGCTCAATCCCATTTGTATCAATTTTTGGAAAAGTAACGTCAGCTATATAACAATTTTTTTTTGAACAAATAGTATTTTGAAATTTAAAGGATATAAAATTTCGGTCTCTATACGTATCTTTAATAGTGTTCGAGATACTTGAAAAATATTATTTTTTACATATTTTTCCCGATACTAAATATTACAGAGAAAAGTTTTGTGCTTACCATAACTGATATTTTTGTTAGATATTGAAAGTTGAGTTGCAATTGAATTTCTATTTTTTTTCCAAATAACTGTTTTCGAAAATATATAAAAATGCATTGTGGGAAAATCATTAGAGTACAAAATTTCCGTCTTCAGTTGACCGATTATGGCAATTTTTAAGATTTTAGGGTTATTCACTCTTTATCGTAGTTGATTGTAAACTCGTAGAATCGTAGAATCGTAGAATCGTAAAAAAAATCGTAAAAAAAATCGTAGTTTTTTGACAGTTCTCCATACAAATTTTTTTACGACGAAAACTACAATCTACCACACCCGAAGGTATGGTAAAATCGTAGTTTTTGTCGTACTTCTAATAAAGTGAGGTTAAGACATGTTTTGTCGCATGTCAACTTGGTTCCAACTCTAAAGTGGACATTGGAAAAGTAAGTAAATTAAAGTATTTATATGATTTAGTACAAATTAAGAGTTAAAAAATGCTTTAAACAAAATAAAGAAAAGAGTCAAAAATTTACGACAAAACCCACAACCTCTAGTAAAGCGTTGCTCACGCTTCCTTGTACCTTTCCATCGTAGATGTACAGTACAATCTACGATTTTACTATCTACGATCAAGAGTGAATTGCCCTATTAAAAGAACTTTTCCTCAATGTTAGCAATATTTTCCTCTATTATTTACGGAAATTTTCTGTGCATGGGTTTTGTAAATTTTCAAATGTTTCTATTATTTTTAACGACAAAAAAAATTATTTTTCCAATTGCAAACATTTATCTCAGCTTTTATGCAAACCTTCGGCTTCGGATTGGGCCGAAGCTTAAGAAAAAGGCCGAAGTTCGGCTTCGGCCAAAAACTGACCTTCGGTCGGAATCTATTTAAAACATAGTGATAAATATGGTAAAACGGTCGTGTGGGACTTTATCTTGCACTAGCTTGCATACCCGTCTTTGCCGGGTTAAGTTTTTTCAAATTTTTTATTTTTTTTATTTTTATGGTCTATGTTGGAGCTAAACTTCAGGCCAATCGGCTCGGTAGTTTCTCCGCGAAAGGGTAACAGAGAGGAATAGCTAAGTTTCGAGATCACTTTACCCCCTCCCTTTACTCCCCCACCTCTCGGGCTACTTTTTAATGGGTCTATGTTGGAGCTGGACCCCGACGAACATCTATGCCGAATTTCAGACCAATCGGTTCAGTAGTTTCCCCGCGAAAGAGTAACATAGCGCAAAAACTAAGTTTCAAAAACACTTTACCCCCTCCCCTTACTCCCCCCATCCCTCGCGCTACTTTTTCGTATGCCTATGTTGGAACCAGAACTACCACAGACACTCATGCCAAATTTCAAGTCAATCGGTTCAGCCGTTTTTGCGTGAAAGAAGAACAGACAGACAGACACCAACTCATTTTTATATTAGTATGATTATGACATATCATCGACCTCGATAACTCGAAGTTTCTTGATATTAACCTCCACATTTGTATGTTAATTTCAACTAATCAAGGTTTCACTGTACTTGTTTTTTAACTTCTTGTTGATAGAAGTTTTATACGATAATATGTTCTAGGAATGAAATAGGTTAATGGCTTTCTAGCAATAATTTATTAACTGATGAAATTCATTTATCCTTTTTAGTCATCGAATACACTGTTATACGTAAATAACTAAGAGTTATACCAAAACGTTGTTTCTGTAATTTATCAGACAATCGCGGAAAGAGAGCAAAAGTTCTTTGTATTTACGGAGCTAAAAGTAAAAATAGCTATCCGAAGGCTTTGATCCAAAACATCAAGTTAGGGAAAATGTGATTATCTTTACCGCAATAACTATAAATTCTTTTAACTTTTTGGACTATGAGTCTTTATGGGCTTTTCCGGTGACTTATGAACATCGTTAGCACAGCCAGACAAATTGAAATAAGGTGAATGATCTCTTATATAAATTCTGCTGCGTGTCATATCCTTACTAACCGAGAATCAGCAGCCAGAAGAAGCTAACACTGAAAGGAGGAAAATACCATGAAAACGAAGAAGAAATAAAATTCAATTCGAAATAAAAAAAAAGTGTATGTCACCGTCATTGAGGATAAAAAGCCCCTAGGTAAATCCAAGGAGCATGTATCTAAAGACCCTTGAGATTTGACATTCCCTATATTTACATCGGGCGGATTTCAGGCCCCACTATGTCGTTATTATTACGAGTTTTCTGTCCTCAGATGTTTTGGTAGGAAATGGCCCACAGCTGAAGACCAGACTAAAGTAAATAAATAATATATAAAGAAATGGAACTTATAGAAAAAATACACATAACATACCAAAAGTCGAACTTGTCTATTTACAATTCCAAATATTATTTTTCCCAGCTGGATGATAACAGGAAGAGATGACAAACAAGGATATTTGCAATTTCGTTGTTTGGGATAAAAAAAACGGGGATCTTTGACGGATTCGGTCCTTGAGTATCGGCGACAGCACCGGAAAATATTGGGGTGAAAATTGGACAAGAGTGAAAAGACCGGTATGATAAGCTATGCGACTTTCTTAACTTTTTCTTTCCTGTTGGCGTTATTACAGTGTTTCCAAGTAGCAATGTAATGATTTAACATCAGAATTGCTGTTTACTAGTTTAGATGACAATTATAATTCTTGTGAAGCCCTACAATAACTGGCAAATTTTGAGAAAAGTGAAAAAATTAATATTAATGGTTCAAAATTACAAATTTTAATACGTAATTTTAGTCAAAACAATTAGAATTTGGTAATCCGGGTTAAAGTAGTTTTTAATACGTTTTATAAATGCGGGAAAAATCAGAAAAAAAACATTTTCAACAAATTAGATTAATCATCAAAAACCTCCTGACAATGATTTTTTAATGTGTCAATATTGCTTTGAGATATAGAATTCTTGTAACATAAAAAAGTGTAGAAGATTTTATTATCTTCAACTTTTTTCATAAATAAGAATATTAAAAAACCCGAGGTTTTTGAGAAAATTAGACATTTTTCATTTTTGAAATCCTGGGATTTTTGTCACTTCCGGTTAGTGGATTTCCGCCAAAAGTTCTTGGATTCTATTTCAGGACCAACTATTCCTGCTCTAACTCCAGTAGTTTTTGAGAAATCTTGTACACAGACTGATAAACAAGAATACATATTATAAAATATTTTTTCTGCTTAATTAAAAGGTTAAAAATTTCCTGATTACAATATTATACTTCGTACTACGTATTTTTGTTACTGAGATACTGTGCACGGAATCTGAAAAATAATTTTGAACTGAAAGCGAAAGAAAAGCTACAATTTCTAGGTTATAATCGTCAAATACTCTAGAATGATAGTATGATGACATACCGATTTTTTTATTTAAACGTAAGAAAATCTATAATTGCCAGGGGCCAATCGTCAAATATTTATTCTATACTAGGGGCTGCGGCCCGAACCGCTTCGCAGTTCACCCCCCACCCACAGGTCGGCCTACGCCTCCGGCCGCGCGTTTAACACTGGAAGAGCTAAGGGGTCCATTATGGATAACGATCGTAATCGCAACGATCGAGATTCACCTGTTGTTGTTGGTATAAAACACTAACAACAACACACAATTTCTGATCGTTACGATTACGATCGTTATCCATAATGGACCCCTAAGTTTCTATATCACTTTACCCACTCCCCTTGCTCCCCCCACCTCTCGTGCTACTTTTTAATGGGTCTATGTTGGGCCTAGACCCCCGACGAACATCTATGCCAAATTTTAGGCCAATCGGTTCAGTAGTTTCCCCGCGAAAGAGTAACATAGAGGGAAAACTAAGTTTCGAGATGATTTTACTCCCTCCCCTTACTCCCCCACCTCTCGGGCTACTTTTTAATGGGTCTATGTCAGGGCTTGGCCCCCAACGAACATCTATGTCAAATTTCAGGCCAACCGGTTCAGCAGTTTCCCCGCGAAAGAGTAACATAGCGCAAAAACTAAGTTTCGAAATCACTTTACTTCCCTTACTCCCCCCACCCCTCGCGCTACTTTTCCGTATGGCTATGTTGGAACCAGAACTACCACAGACACTCATGCCAAAGTCAATCAGTTCAGCCGTTTTTGCGTGAAAGAGGAACAGACAGCCAGACAGACACCAACTCATTTTTATATATTAGTATGATATGATTAGTATATGATGAGGACAAACAAATGTTTTTTTTAAAGTAATTTGTATGGGAGATTGGAGATAGAGTTATCCGATTGAATTTTGATGTACGTAACGATTATGTAAAATCATGTTCTAAATTTATTTTGTCTTTTTAATTTTTTCGATGTGACTAACCCGTTTCGAGAAAATGTCAGAAAACGGTTTCGTTTGTACAGGGAAAGCAACGGTCCAATTTTCCTGGGTTAAAAACTTAGCCTTGCCATATAACAGAAACGCAACTGTAACAAATTTCAATTCTCTAGCTCAAGTTATGGTGTTCACGGACAGACGTACCGAAATACAGATAGACAGAGAATATTTAGTCGACATTCTAGCCTCTGCTTGCTTATGTGTGAGTTTATATAATTTGAGTATTATATAGACATTTTTATAGTAAAAATAAGGTACAATTGCCCTTCAGAAGATTTTTACGTAAATTGAGCCATTTAGTAGTTACAAGGCGGTGAAATCAAAAAAGGACTTTTCTATTATCCTTTTAGTCCTTTTTGAGGAAAATTTTTCTGTTAGTATTTATGAAATAATACTAAGGCTAATTACTTTTATAATAAAGGGAAAAATGGCAATTGCTATGAAATTTTTCAATGAAAATTCCTTGAAAAATCTTAAGGATTAAGAGTGACAAAATGTCAATAACCGATTTTTTTTTAAATTGTTTTACTGTGTCACTATTATAAGGCGAAAATAAATTTTTTCCACAAATTCTCCTGTAGATGGATTTCGAAGACCACTTCGGAAATAATTTGTAAGAATTTAGAAAATGTTTGAGTCCAATTTCATATGACCGATTGACCTGGAAAACAAGCTCTCCGCCCTTTGATCTCTAAAAATGGCCGTGCAAATTTATTTGCATACCCGTCGTTGCCGGGTTAAGTTTTTTCAAATTTTTATTATTTTTTTTGATGGTCTATGTTGGAGCTAAACTTCAGGCCAATCGTTTATTGTCATTGGACCAAATTTGATTGAAATCAATAAAAAATTTTTTTTTTGAGATAAATTAACGATTTTTTTTAGATTCTTGAATGCTAGTAATTTGATGCCGCTTGGGTATTATGTATTTTCAGATATTTTAGGCATATTGAAATAATAAAGAATTTTCCAATATGGAAGTCGAATAAATTTTATATCTGATACTAAATGTATGTATTTGTTATATGACACAGGAAAGGGCACAAAGGGCCACACACATATAACCGTAAAAGGTGGTTGCGTTTAAACCAACTTGGATATCAAAATTTGAGTTTTCCTTATTTTGGGGGTTCTCTTGCCACTTTTATAACTCGCGCGGTTTTTATATTTTTGAGGTAAAAGTACGGAAGACAGCAAGACAAAATTATCCTTCAATCGATACAGACATTGAGAGCAGCAAGATGAAGGTTTTTTTGTGGGCACTTTGCTTCTTTTAACCCGGGTGAATTTTTTTCTTCAAACATTTGCTTCCTGCTTCTCTGTTGATGCTCTAGTCCTGTCTTTAATATCAGGAGGATGAGTAGATGTGATGTGAAAATCTAATGCTATTCAGATAACTAAAATGCCAATGTCTATCACTGGCAATTTCTTATACTTGTAATGTTGTTGATGTGAAGATAAACACTTCAAGACTGCGATAAGTCTGAAGATGAAAGTTCTTACTTTCTGACAAGTTTTGACAGAGAAATCGATGATTGATGTTTCTTATAAAGTTACCGAAATGTGTGCGTAACGTTAGCATAGAAAAACAATTTTGTAATGTAAGTATTATTATAATATTGTACATAAAGGCAAAATTTCGTGCCACTTATTATAATGATTTCTAAATAGACTCAACTTAACTCAAGAGACTAGAAATTAATGAAAAATTATTGATGAATTTTAAATGGTACTGAAATGTCGACTCGTCGTTGTCCATTTCCCCTCGTCTCGTCGTTGTCCATACGGTATGGAGAATATGCAGAAGATTCCAGAAATCGCTTTCTTAACAACTTTCGAGAAAAAAGTGTTAGGCGGAATTCCCCTACCCTGGAACACTCAACAAAAAGTTTGGTTTCGGCGTCCCCTTCTTCCCAGAACTTTAGAGAATTATGACAAAATTTTGATTTTTTAATGTGATCAAGACAAACAATTTCTGAAAGTTTTATTTAGCAATTCCAGCCCAATTTGTTAGTGATTGTTAATGATTTAACGGTATATGGGTTAACAGGGAGTGGAACGTGTGGTAGAAAGAAAGGTAACCTCGGGTTAATCCATGGTATAAAAACCGCTCTTGAATTCCGGTAAACTCCTCTGAAAGTTTAAAACAAATCGGTTATTGGTTCTTGAGTTTAAAGTTAACCCATTCGGTATTTTGATGCCATATGGCATCATGCTAAAAATTTGAATTGCCTTATTATTTATTTATTATTTATTTATCAACACTCTATTCTCATTCAGTGCACCTTTAAGTGCATTTGTGACCCAATTTTGATTTTTTGAGTAAAAAGCTGGACTACAGTGGACGTATTTGTAAAAAATGAAAATTTTTAATTTTTTGTTTTGTTTTAAATGAATACTAATAGCTTGAACATCATTAATTTGTAAAGAGAGAATCTTTAACCCCCATAGAAAAAATCATGTACCGAACGGGTTAACAGACATACAAAGTGACAGGCAGGTAGACACACAAGCCTGTTATAAAGGGTGATCCAATTGGAGATACTTTTTCCAATAGGGTTGTTTTGACAGTTCTTATGTGTCAACTGGCTTGTCTATATGACGTTTGTGTTCAGTATTCAGTGCCATTTCATCATGAATAGACTTACGTGTGAACAACGTTTACTAATTGTGGAAACTTATTTCCAAAATCAGTGCTCAGTTAGGAATTGTTATAGAGCTCTTCGTCCACATTTTGGTCGTCATAATCGTCTCATTGAACGCACTATTCGTAAAACCATCACCAAATTTCGAACTAATTTTATACTATGTTCACACCGACGCAAAATTACGTAATTTTGAAGATTTTCGTAATTTTGAACGAAATCTTCCTCAAAATCACGAGATTTCCAGTACATTAACCTGTTTTCAAAATCACTAAAAGTATGCAATTTCCACAAAATTAGGAACGAAATCAAGCAAAAACAATGAATACAACCCTGCATCACTTATTCAGCTCTCTTCAGTACAACAGTTTTGAGAAATTTTGACATTTGTGCTGTATTGGAAAAACGGAAATATAAGAAAAAGAAGCCGTGTTCCGCACGCGAAGAGGATATATTAGTAAACAACCTACGCGGGGCAAAAAAACTTGGACCTGTTTTTGATGCGATTAGATATGAAATAGAAAATAATTGTTTATTTTCATTACAGATAATTCCCATTTTCGTCTAAAGTGTCTAATTCTGTTTGCACATGTTTCACCGATGTTTTGAATTGTATTATTCATCATATTACTAAAATTCATAGCAATCCTACACTAAAATTCATAGCAATCCTGTAGTTGAAATATCAAACAGAATTACCTTAATCTCTGTGTGAACACTTTGGTTTAAGATCTAAATCATTTCGCAAAATTACGTGATTTTGCGTCGGTGTGAACTTAGTATTACACTATTAGTGTAAAAATGCGGAAGGAGTGCGTGTTACTGTCAATGGAGCTCGCTACAGAGCAATGATCAATGAATTTTTGATGTCAAAAATTCAAGATAGGGTAAAGTATCCAGATCTGAGCACCGGCACAAGTTCTGAGCACCCCTATTAATTTTCCGGTTAAAACAAGAATTGTGCGCGATTGTGCCGATTAAACCACATTTCACAACGTGATGAAACCAATTATTCTTCGAATTCAATTCTCATTACTATAAGTTACGAGGCATACTTAATTTAATACAGGGGGCTCAGATAATTTCCACATTTACACATAATTTCTTTTTTTTTATCCAAATTGTTGAGGAATATGTATATGTTAATTTAATTTAAACATTCCATACTTTCGACTAGTAAGTATAAGTTTCTCAGAAAGTATACGGAAGACAAAGAAAATATGGTATGAAGTGAAAAAAGGCTTAAGGGGGCTCAGATCTGGGTATTTTCCCCTATTGGTGTAGCTGACTTGTGGTTTCAACAGGATGGCGCTACATGCCATACAGCTAACGATACAATCGCTTTATTGAGGGAAACGTTCGATGAAAACATCATCTCAAGAAATGGTCCTGTTAATTGGCCACCGAGATCTTGTGATCTGACACCATTGGATTATTTTCTGTGGGGATATGTGAAATCTCTTGTTTACGTCGATAAACCCGGAACGATTACAGCTTTGGAAGCAAACATAACTCGTGCTATTCGCGGAATACCGACCGACATGCTTGAAAGAGTGGTCGAAAATTGGACCCACAGAATGGACCATTTAAGAGTTAGTCGTGGGCAACATTTGAAGGAAATTATTTTTTAACATTAAATGGCATGAACCAAACGAACAACTTAAATAAAGATTTTCCTCAATATATTAATTATTATGTGTTTTATTTAAAAAAAAAAAAAACAGGAAGCTTTTATTGGATCACCTTTTATATGTGGAATAATTATAAAATGTTTTGACATCCGTACACGGCGAAGCGACCTCTATATAATGTTTTAATCACAGCAATTCATAAAAAAAACATGACAAAAGCTATAATTGCCTATCTGGCAATCATTGGAGACCCGTATGGTGATATTCGTATCAAAATTCGAACAGTTGTACCAAAATTCCACTTTGAAGTCAAACTTTCCAATAAGATTTTTTAAAATTTATTCCAATTGGATTTGGATGTATGGGAGTTTTATGTAGAATTCTAAACACACTGGTGTAATTCATTTTTTTCTGGGATGACGTGATCTTGGCGTTACAAAGGGTAAGGCAAATCTAATATACCCTTTGGTTTCACCATACGGGTATAAAAACAAACTATTTTCAAACAATATGGATGATTATTCCTGGATAATCGTGAAAAATCCCAAAGAAAGCTACTTTTATTATTGTAGCACGATTAACAGAAAACAGCACGATTAGCTATTTGTTATATAAAACTACTCCTAATGGATATATAAATTAGAAATATGTGTTTTTCGGGGAAAAATAACTGGGTTAATAACGCAAGTATTCCCCAGATGAAGTTTCTCATTATATTCATTTTTCAAAATCAACTTATTCAATAGAAAATGCATTTAGCTGTGAAAATGGGAAATGGAAAACGGAAACCCATTTTTCATCTGGTGAAAACTGTAATTGCCGTAAATTCCAGAAGTTTCCTTTTCTTCGTGTCCTTGTTTTTGCTTTGGATCAGGAAGCTATAGTCTTCACACAAACACAGCACTTTTAGTCATAGAATGTAGAAGATGGAAGATTGTGGATAGTATCTCAGGTACTTCAATTACCAGTAATTAAGTTTTAGTAAATTTCAAATCTACTCCAGTGTGCAACCATTTACTGGATGGATAGTAGTAGAATTGTAGTGACGATACATTTGTCCTGACGAGAATAAGTTTGTGTTGAAGGAATGTGGAAGGTTACGTTAAAGTGATGATTTTGTGTTATGGTTGCAGGTATAAGCATTCTTACCATAACAAGATATTAAATGAAAGTTCTTAATTTTCTGCATATAAAACCATAGACTATCACTCTAGGTATTAATTATTCTTATACTAGTTAAGAACTTAGTCCAGATATTTCGCTTGGAACTGGCTATATGACTACTTATTCCATATAAATTTTTAATGGGAAAGTTGAAATTATACAAGTGTTTAACGATTAACACCGAAAACCATTTACACGGTAAAAGTTTAAAGATTCATACAGACTTAGCATAAATGGATTATCCTGATTCTTGTGAATCAATATCTAATTTTTTGGTAGATATGGAAACTCTTGTTCAGCGAAGTTTTTCTTGCGGACTTAAACATTGTATAAATTGCTTTCATTTGAATAAATAAATTTTAATTAAACGATGAAAATATTTTCATTTTTTTAAAGGCTCACAAAAAAAAATTGTGCTTAGTGTGTAAGTGCTTATATGATATTTGATCTAGAACTATATTTATAGGAGAAATCACCACAAAAACGTGCCCAATAAGAATTTTCGCCAATTTTTTGGGGATGTATTAATTCATTAGATTACGCTGAAAACTAGTACGTAATTTTATCTTTTTTGACCGCCATATTGAATCCGCCATTTTGAATTTTTGACTTCAGATTCATAATCAGCAACCCCAAAAACCTTTATAAAGCTGATTACCGATTTTTTAACTGTAATAGATTTTCCACAGTAACATTTAATCTGCAAAATAGCTACTTTTTTGCTTTTTATTTATTTTTAAAATGCAGTAATTATAAAAAAAGTGCATATTACTTTTTTTTCATAACAATTGATGTCCTAGGATACTTACGAAATAAATTTAGTCAATATAAGTGGATGAAATATATGTTATAATATTAAAAAACTGAATTAGAAAAGGTGTTGTACAACAACACTATGCAACAAAGGGTTAAACTATTTCCACGATCAAAAATTTAAGGGCATTTTTGCCCTACAAAGTTCCCTCTAAAACCACAGGTCACCTGTTTCCTTCCTAATACAATGCTGTATTAGTTATTTTATAGGTTCTAATGTTTCCAACAACGGATAAATTAAAAAAAAATTAAATACCTCAAGACTAAAAAACTCGGATTAGTCGAATAAGCAAACATTCATGAAGAAAATATTTTTCTGAAGTAAATCTCGGCAGATACCATGAAGATGTTCTCACATATCCTGCCACAAATTAATGGCATTTTACTTATCGTAGGAGTATGAAGAGTTGGCTATAATCTAAATTGCACAGCGTCATAGTTCTCACTCTTGTCGTGTGTAGGAAAACAATTTCGCATTGCATTAGATCAAAATCATTCTGTGGTAGTTTCAAATATCCTAGACAGTTAAAATTGTGTTGCTACTGTTTACTAATGGCCCTTTGCGTATTGCACATCCCATGTCAACAGAAAACTAATAAATTTTCTCTTTAATGTTTATGCTGGTCTGGAGCTAAAGGCGGAACTGACTAGTTTCCAAGCGTTTATTTTACTGCCATTAGTTTCACAGATTCCAACATATTTTCAAATATGCCATGGTGCCATGATGGAAAATTTATTTACTTTAAAAGTGGCCTCTAACAAACAAATAAAGGTCATACTGTACAGACAAGTTGACCATGAACGAAACATATGTAGCTATTAGAGTTCGTGAATTAAGATCAAAAGTTAATTCTTAAAAAAAAGTAGACGTCGATAGAAACATAAATTTTTTTCTTTATATTAACTAGCAAAAAAAAATGAAAAACTCATTCAAAATATTTTGAGTCAAAAGTTCGTTTAAGCCAGTGTTTCCCAACCACGCATGCCAAACTGGCCAATCTTTTTATTAGGTCTGTGGTGTAATAGAAAATTAAAAGATATTAACGGTCTACTGTCTACTTGATGTGATACACTAGGTTTAGTGCGAGGGGGAAATAAATGAATGAAATATAGAGATAGCAATACCAAGTCAGACAGCAGTAAATCCCCTATGATTCCTATCTGCTTTAAATATCCTGGGGTGCAGAAGGTACCGGTGCACCTATTTGAAAATATCTCGAGAAAGGTAAGATATATCGATTTACGATGAAAGCCACAAATGTAGAGAATTTATTTGTCTTTAATTTTCATTTAATTAATTTTTGTTCCAGCTTCACGAAATCTTTAAAGCGTGATTTTCACTACTTTGATTGAAAAGTCGGTTACAGGGATGCATGGAATTAAATAAAATAGAGTTGGTGGTTATTTCAACACAAATAAAATTTAAAAAAATACTTTTTTGATTTTTTGATGCTTTTATCGCGTTCTTATTTCTGATACACAAAGCCCAAAAATTTATTTATTACCTTTTTTAATACATTTCGAAGTTCGAAAAACGAATTTATGATTATAATACACTGTCTATTAACCTTTAGACTGCCGGCAGTTCCACGCAATATGTAGACTGCAAATATATAATAAATATTCAAAATTTTAATGAAAAGATGCAGGCAGTCTAAAGTTTAAGCTGCTTTGTCTTTAAGTACATATGTATTTATGTAACTATGTGTTAAAATCCTTGAAAGCTTGTATTTCCGAAACAATGCAACCTAGAAACATGAAAAGATAGTTCCGATGACAATAAAATAGACTCCCTACTTAATCCTTGGAAGGATAATGGAAGGTCCGGTAAGGATAATGTTAAATAAGGCTGTAAGGATAAATTCTGCCGGAAAAAAATTGTTTTCGTCGTTTTTGGGGTCGCTGAATACTATTTTGACGCTAAAAAGTTTGTAAGGACAACGGAAAGTTCTATTAGGTTCACGTGATGATGCTTCTCGAAAAAAAGATCTCATCTGGCCGTTTTTGGGGTCGTTGAAGTCAAAAAATCCGTAAAAATATCTTAAAGGCAAGGATACATATTTGAAAACTAAAAAAGATAAAAAAATACAATTTAAAAAATTAGTTTTCTCATGTTATGCAATTTCGAAATGCACTAAAATGTATAAAATAAGTTTTTCTACTAATGTTTTGGGGGTTTTAAGAGCATAAGTTCAATAAAAGCGTGTATTTTGAACAAATTAGCTTGAAACTGCACTGCCACTGTGGTTTATGGCTTAATAGCCGTTTTATTAGAAAAGTATATGTGCTGACGTTAAAAAACTCAAAAAACTCTTTTACTCAATTTTAAAGAAAATTTCTCTTGAAACAATCAGGGTATTCACAGTCGTCTTATAAATTGCGGGTAAATTTACCGCTCGGTAATTCAGTCAAATTTAACAGATTTTTACCGAGACGGTAACTTGGTTACTGAGGGTATTCACAGTCCTCTTTTAATTTTCGGTAATATTAAAAAACTGAAAATATTCTGCTGTGAACATCCCACAGCACAGATTTGAGAACAGCGCTTTTATTTGATACGTGACCAAATCATGAACTGCGAATTTGATTGTAAAATATGTCACATACCTTTCAATCCATGTTTGATGTATTCTTTTGAATTTCTATTGTGGCAACGGCTATCAAAATTGAAAAAAATTGCAGTCCGATGAGATAACCAGCGAGAAAATTTGACAACTAAAAACATTACTAGCGCCACTCGCGGTTGATTCTTGATACCGAATAACCGGGCCGAAAAACACGACTCAAGGCATGTCTACAATTAGCGAATCCGGTAATTCATTTTTACATGAACCAAGTTACCGTCTCGGTAAAAATCTGTTAAATTTGACTGAATTACCGAGCGGTAAATTTACCCGCAATTTAAAAGACGACTGTGAATACCCTGCATGTAAAAATGTCAATCGGATATGTGTGTTAAAATAATTCCATAACTCTATTAAAATGTTTTCACTGTTGGATTTCATGGGGGCTAACTGGCTACATTCGAGAAATCTAAGCCCGGAAGCCGAGAAATTCTAAAAGATTTCAATGGTAATTGGGCGAGTTAAAACCATGGTTAAACACAAACAGTATAATTTCAAAATACAAATTTTTTTTACAACACTATAGTTAAAGTTCACATGTAATCTATAATAAAGTTAAGGGGATACGCGCAAAATTACTACCTCGCTAGGGGGTACGCCAACGCAAAAGGTTGGAAAACACTCTGGTTTATGCAAAAATACTAACTACTTTTCACTACTGGCATTAAAATAATAATAAATTTTAGTACGTCTATCACATAAAGAAAAAAACTGCCGAAAAAAAAAATTTCTTATCTTAAGTATTTTGCTGTAAAACAAAATTCTTTAGATTGGATGTAATTTCAATAATAACCCAATGAAAAATCTCATTTTGTTAGTTTACAAAGTATGTACTCCATTCTAAAGGTTTCTTTTTATTTATGGTGAATAGAGTTTTCTGTGTTTTAGTAATTTTAAGTAAGTCATTTTACAAACAATGTAAACTTTTGTTTTTAGCATCAAGATCGGGATAAATCTCCTTTTCTTAGCTTTTTCCCATCTGAGAGATTGCAAATGCTTGGATTTTTAGAAGTTTGAAATACTTGAATTAAATTTTCTTATCTTTATGTTTTCGCGTAATTCGCTTTTGTCTGCAACAGTCAGTGGAGAGCGCATTGTAACAGTTCAGACATATTTTTTTCGTTTTTATTTATTTTCTTGTTTCTTGCTGAAGACGTTCCATTAAAGCTTCTTCTTCGCTTATCTGCTTTTCGTTATCCAAGTTTAAAATGTAATTATTGCACGATTAGTTCCTTTTGTGGAATGGATAGTACGCTTCAGAACAATCGTTCATTATCGCTCATCCCCATTGCTTAATCAAGTGGCTCTGCTGCATCAGAATTTCAAATACCGTGAAATTAAGACTTTGAAGAGAGTTTTTCGCTTTGATATTGAAATTGATAAATTGCTTAATTTTAATTCAAGATTTTATGCTAGTTTTTTTTCTCGACAATGTCTGTTAAACATGTTTCTCATTCCAGGACAAGAAATTTATTTTAGAGTAGAGTTTTTCAAATATATTAAAAATCTTTTGAAATGGTTTTAATGGAGAAAACACATGGTAATTTATACAGTAATGAGTGGTAAAAACTGGGAAAACTATTGTAATAAAAAGCTCCTCCGATATTTTCGTATGGACTTAATATTTTTATGCGATTTAGTATCGGGTCTTTCAATAAGGACATAACAATTTTGTATTTAAATAAAACACAGAATAATTGAGATATCGGGCTGAAATGTATTCCAGGTGTAGTGGACATGTTACATTTAAGTATGAAATTCGATGTCGTTCATATGGCCACCGCGAGCACGTTTGCAGATTGATTCTTTGGAGCCAATTTTCCACACATATCGGCCGGAACGTTGGCAATTTCGCATTCGGTATTGTTCCTGAGCTCCTCTAACGTTGTTGGCTTGGCGGGATAAACCAACGACTTATTATAACCCCATAAAAAGAAATCCAACGGCGTTAAATCGCATGAGCGAGGTGGCCATTCGACCGGACCATTTCTCGAGATTACACGATTACCGAACTTCCCCTTCAATAGATCAATTATTTGACCAGCTGGGCATGTAAACCTAAAAAAATATTAAAAATAAAAAAAATGTAAACCTTGACTGACGTTTTAGCATTGCCAGATCATAAAAAAAGTTTTAGGGTGCGTTTTTATTAAAATACAAAATTGTTATGTCCTTATTGAAAGACCCTTTATATGCGATCGGCTATCTATGGACTTTGTATCATTTCATCCCTTTAATATTGAATTGCTTGGGACGCTGTTGATGTTTTTAGCCATATCATCAGCAAGAGTTCCTTTTCCTTCCATACTTCTTCTGATGTCTCATAAACTCGATAACTGTTATTTATTGGGTTGTCACCATTGTATAGAGGATTCTTTAGAGCTTATATAACACCAAAAAATCCACACCATCTTTTTTCCCCCTGGCCCTCTTCCCTGCTTTATCTTAAGTCAGTCAACTAATTTTGATGGGGTTTTCTGTTTTGAAGAGAAAATATCACGATAAAATTATTCTTTATTCTAACCGTCCTTTACATAAAATATCGCTCTTTGAAGACACTTGTTTCACAATTTTTCAATCCTTCATTGTATACAAATAATACCTATAGAATTAAATAGGCTAGAAAATTTAATTTTCAACAGTTTATTATAAAATGATTTATTCAGGGAAAATTCCGCAACTTTCGATGATTGAAAATATTATTTTATGAAAATTTATCGTTTTTTAACAATTTGAGAGCTTTTTGCGTTGCAAATCACATCGTCTATAAAACCCCACTGTGTCATATTTTTTTCTTTTCTGAAAGGAATTGGACCTATCCAGTTGTTTTTGTATTATGTTTTTAAAACCCCGATTTTCTGGAACCGGGTACCCATCTTGTTAGCGTTCCGAATTCAAGAACCGTCTGAGAACCGGGTTCGAGTCTAAAGCTCACTTCAGATTAAGGATTGTGATTACGATTACGATTGAAGCTTCTCGACCAATGAGATCAAAGCTTTCACCAATAGGAGGCTTTGATCTCATTGGTCGAGAAAGTTCAATCGTAATCGCAATCGTTAGTCTAAATTAGACTTAAGACCAAAAAAAAGTGAAGAAAAAAAGAATTCTTTGTTCCAAACAAAAAATATCAGTTGTGAGCAACATTTAGTTTCGGAAAAAATATGTAAAATGTTTTTTTTTTCAAATATCTAGAGAACCGTTAAAGATATGTAAACCCCGTTACAGAAAAAACCGCAGAAAATTTTATTTCCGTTAAATTTAATTCTATGCATTTTTTCATAAAATTGCATAATTTTCGAGGGATTTTCGTAAAACTTATTGTTTTCGATTATATTCAGAACCGTTAGAGATACATAAATCTCTAAAAGCAGAAAATGAGGAAAATTTTACATCCTTTTAATTATGTTATATTCTTTTAAAAAAAGCGCATACATTTTGAGAAATTTTCATAAACGGAAACGGTATTTTTCAAAAAAAAAAAAAAAAAAAAATGTACGGGAGGTACCCGTTATAGCCAAAAGTTGACAAGAAACTACGATTTTCGTAAAACTTATTCACAAAAAATTTCAAGTCGCTAGGTTAACGCGTTTTCAAGCTATTTATGATACGTAAAACGGACAGACAGATGCACGGACATTCTCATAAGTTCTTCCGCGTTTTTTTTATTACCATCGTCAATGTACCGCAGACCTCCGTTCCGCTAAATGTGAGACTTTTTTTATGAACAGCCCATTCCAAAGTACCACAAAAGATCGTAAATTGATCGTCCATGCCATAAAGTCACAAAATTAAAGTCGCGATGACTACTTTACGACTTTTTGTGCTCTTTGGGTTATTTAATTTTTGAACAACTTTTTTCCCCTCGATTGAAGTTTCTTTCGAACTCGTTATATACGTTATATTAAACTTCTATAATCACTGGTAATAAATTTGTATTTAAGAAAATAATCGGTCAATTTCCTATAAAACTTAATATTTTAGATCCGATACGTCCATTTTGTTGTCGCCCCTGTCCTAGTTTTGTTTAAAGGTCGTAATTAAGTTGAAAAATTTTCGTTAATCTAGTAATATAAATGAGAAAATAAAAAGCATTTAATCGTCTTAAAAGTTCCCTTTTCATTGTATTCCTTCCAGCTTGTATACCATTTTCATTTTCATTTATGTGAAAGTGTTTAACTTAATCGCCCGCAATCTTTTGGCTGACAAAGTTAAACAATCCCAGTTTACGCTTACTTAAGTTAGACCCAAACCAAACAGCCTAATCGTAAAATGAAAACTTTTCAATTCTGTAAACACAGGCCTTATGCTCTTTCTTGAAATTCACAAAAGTAGCAAAACAGGGGTAATTTTTCTTAAAGTACTCTTTGAAGAGTCATAGAATTATGTGTGTTTTATATAAATTTTACTACCATAATATACAGTAGTGATATGTATAAGAATTTTCATTCGTTGTAAACTTCGAATATGTTAAACTCGTGTAGATTTCAATTTTTTTTACACATTCGTCTTTTCTTGGCTGAATCAATGCCGTGTTGAGATGTAATTTATCATAAGCCTAACAGATAACGAACGAATGAATCTTTCCGCACATTAAGATATTTTATGATGACGTCGAGTGTTATGGGTTACCAAGATTGGTATACACCCCTCTATACATATTTGCAGGACCATATATTGAATAAAATGAGAAAATTTTATACTTGTTCGGTGCACATAAAAATATCAGGGCATCAGTAATCCCTGTAGGACTTTCAAATAAACCAGTATCATGGTTTTAGTAACAGCCAGTATTCTGAATAAATGCTTTCATCAGCTATTAAATTATAGGAGAGAATCGGAAGTAGGTCTGGTAAAATTGTTTCAGCATTGAAACTTTTACCTCAGTATTGGCATATTTATATGGAACTGTCCAATGAAATTTTGAAGTTTGTCGAAATCGGTGGCCTAGCTTAGAAGTTAACTGGTAGGGGTTTTGAAGATAATTTTCCGATACCAAAAGTTCTTCCTTTCGGTTGTGCCTTATTGGAATGGAGGTACTGTAAAGTCCTTTTCTCTGCCATTGCATCTACAAGAGGTACCTCAGAAACTGTTACCTCTGGAGCCCAATGAACGCAACTGCAACGTTGTGAACTGTCAAGCAGCGCAACATTTCAGCGGCAGAGCCCAATGCCATCTCGTGAAGTAGTAAAAGTGACATAATATAAAGTGGTATAAAGCTGGCAAAATTACAAAAACGGAAAATTTTGAACCGATAATTTGCTTTGTTGGTCTTTATTTTTGTCATTTGTCTGTTATTGCACTAAGGCTATCAATTTTTCCTCGAACGACATTTCCCCAACCTCACTTTATGAACTGTCAACGCAGAATTCTGGGGCAAAGTTAGAAGTTTACAAACTTTTGCGTTGTAGTTGCGTTCACTGCGTTCACTTCAAATGATTTCTATGGAACAAACTTGTGAGTGACAGTTTGTGCGTTCGCGTTGCGTTCATTGGGCTCCAGGCATTAGACATACCACTTTTGAGACTTTATTAGTAGTATAATTTTAAAGAAATCATGAAAACGATGAGTAGAAAAAGGGTTTTCCTGGGATTTTCCTGTGCCTTGTGTTGATTTTTTTCTCATATTTTTCATCAAAAAGCATATACAATTTTATTGCTTTTTAAGTTATACAATCAGACAGATAGAAATCCTTATCTAATAGTGAAAAATTAATTTCGTTCAGACGATAGAAGAAGACGGAGTTAGAGGATAAACACGGTGATAGAGTTAGATTAGCAATTGCTAGAGAAAAGCTCTACCTATTGGCGAAAGTCGGTTTGAAATAATTTCCATAGTTCAGAAGATAGCTGGAGAGGGGGCTAGAATGAAGGAGAATTAATATAGTAATACCAGAGAACAAATAATCTAGAGAATAAACTCTTAGAACAAATTTTTGTCAAATTTCCCCTTCGAAGGGGGGAAAAATGTCCCTCCCTATCATTCACTAGCTACGGCCTAAAAGTTAATAACTTTTAGACTAGGGAGCACGAAGCAAAGAGAACATTTTCTAATCATTTTCGTCGTATCGATTCAATGAGATGGAGGAATCGAATGGATAATTTTTTCCGTGTTACATCGGATCCTCTTGCTTCATCTCATAGTGGAAAATTTTTCTCTAAAAATTTGTTCTAAGAAATTATTCTTTAGATTATTTGTTCTCTGGTAATACTATCAAATGGGTGACAGAGGAATTTCCTAACTATTGGCAAAAGCCATATGCAAATCGGAATAGTCGATCAGAAGATAGCAGGAGCGGGGAAAACATTTGAGAGTTTGGTGGAAGTATGCTAAATAAATATATTTGTTATTAGTTATATCCATATCTACAAATATTTGCTATATGCGATTTGGAGAAATTACGTCTCTTGTCCACCATTTTGTTTTTCCTTCACTGAAACATACTTGAGATTCATTAGTTGATAAATATTTTGACACGAGTTTTATGAAAGTCGGCAGCCCGTAACAAAAAGTTTGAATAATGGAACGCTAAAACAATACCCTCCTTTTGCGTGCAGCAGTCTGGACACGTTGCGCGAAAAATAACAAAAATTGGCAACTATGAAAAAGCATAGCTGGTTAAGGGAACTTTCTAAAAACGAGGCAACACATTCTAATGTTACTATTAGCTCTGCAAAGTTTTACACCTAACATACAGATACTTTTTGTTTCATAATTCAACAACAATTGAGAAAAAATGACTTTTTTTTTAAATTCAACTTTGACTTACTGTGGTGCATGACAAACAACTGGAACTTGAGATTTGGGGTCTGCAAAGCACTTGCTACAGGCACTCAAAATCTTATTTTTTTAAATACCGATTTTTTCCTATTTTTGGGGGCAAAAATTTCGAACTATATCATCTTCGAATTTGTTAATCCCTATTTTTTTTTGGAAAGCTCATCCCTTTTACTACACAAATTACCTTGTTTGAACAACCACTACAGCTATAGTAAGAATAACCACCTCAAATGTGTACATGAATGTGGCTCAAATCTGGTAGACTATTTTTTGGGGTTACTTGATATTAGAGTCATTTTTATGTAATTAGGTATCGCAGAATCTAGATTTATTACTGGTTTAGCTGGGTCGACTCTAGCATAAAAACAATTCAAGAATTAGCCGTTTTTACACCACCGAGTTTACTTTTGAAACCGCGCATCTTTCACCTGCGTTCTACCCACGTTTGAAAGTTTTCATTCAAGGTGTTGTGAAAAATCAAGAGGTTGTGAAATTATGAACCTAGAAAAACTGGTGGAATTTGTGATAACATGATTTCGTTCGAAACCAATTTAATTAGTCATGGATCGGCCCCTGGAATTCACTTTTAGATAAAAGGGTATCTTGACGAAACTGGAAAACCGGAGCTTTCAAACGTGGGTAAAAACAAGATAATAGACACATTGATTTAAAAGTTAACCCAGGGGTGTAAAAATAGCTTATTCTTGCTTATTTTTTTTAAAACTAGAGCCGACCCAGACAAACCGATATCAGAGTTAGATTTGGCCATACGAAATTACACCCAAATAAAATTTCATTCGATTTTGAGGGGGTTGAGCGTGGGCATTCTTGTTGAAAGCCCCTATAACTAGTTTTGTGAACTTTTTTTTTAAATTTCGTGACTGGAATCTTAACAGTAACATTTTAATTTTAAAAACTGTTGAACATAAACATAGAATTGCTTTTAAGAATATTTATTTTCTTTACTGTGGAATATGGTACCCATAATCCCCTATCTAAATATTGATAACAGATACATTTTTCCTGTTGTTTTAGTTTCCTTAACATCCAAACGTTATACCAATTTCAGCTGATGCCCTATGAGGTGCTAGCGAGCGAAGATCCTTTTACCCAATCTGTATACAGGAAGATGCCGAAAAGCTTCAGGCGAACAACATTCATCTTCATAGCTGTACATAAATAAAATTTTATATATCTAGATATTTTTCCATAATCACTATATACTCGTATACCGTAAATTCACTCGTTTCGTAGATCAGTAAATACACCCGCCAACCAATTCCGTATAAATGGATATGCTCGACCCATGTGCTTTATACGAAATGGGATAAGGTTAGACTAAAATTTGATTGAGTGATAAAATTGTCCTTTCGTCGTTGAATTCCCTTCATTTTGGTTCCCTTTCTTTCCGCACGTATAAAGTTTTTTGCTTCAGTTTTTTTCTTGGTTATTTTTTTTCTTAACTGCGAATAGGGGCACAGAATTCATATTTCTTTGTATTTCTTAGGGAGCTTTGCATATCCTGGAGGCCCACCCAGGACTACAAAATTAAATTGTTGGGGCGTTGACTTGCCGCAATCATATTTTCCTTCATTGAATGTACATAAATGTTCGGGTTTGGATCTATTTTCTCGTATTTGTATAGTGCGATGTTGGTTTTTGTTAAACGTGAGAACGATTTTTCCATCATTTTTCCAACTGGCATGGCACTGGAACAGGAGGAATGGAGACGTGTTATCGTTTTGTTTCGACTCAAATAACCACAAAACAATGAAGAAAAAGGGGAATGCCGGCGATAAAAGACTACAGCCCTATTTACCATAATCAGATTACGTAGTAAAAATATTTGCCATGACATTAATAATCCCTTTTATTCAATCTTTATTGTTTTATTATAATATTTGAACTTTTCCAACTTTCCCTTATAATTTAATAAGTTATAATGCCAATTGATGTCATAGGATCTATTTCAACAATAGGATGACATCCATCAGATGGACAACTTGGGTGCTAAATATGTTCATAAAATAAAGAAAAATGGTCCATTGAATTGATAAAAGAGAAACAACTTTACAAATGATATGAACCTTAGTTTTGTATATGGGCTCAACTCTATATGCATATCAAGTCATATAGAGTTGACATTTTGAAGGTATGAATTTTAATGAGAAGTCGAAAGGACTATTTGACATGATTTGTCTTGTAAACAGAAACATTTGATGATTTAAAATGATCACTACGCACATCTTAATTTTATTGGAGGTTTTTTTTTATATATTGTAGGTGGCCTCAAAATAGGGAGGGGCCGCTTTAGTAGTTTCGCGACTACCAGGATCATTACTGTTTTTGTTTTTGTTGCTCACATATTATTTTCTTCTGCTATAAAGAGGAAGTATTTCATTCACGACGTAGACCGACTCGAGAACGGGGGGCAGACAGAAACTTTCTGATCGGTACGAAATCCGTTTCAGGTAAAATAATGCGGATTTCCGTGCATCTGCTTATCGGTCTGTCATTTTACGTGTTATAACTCTAGAACGCGACTCGATCCTTTTGAAAATGAGCAATTTGATCCTTTTTAAGCAGTATAATAAAGTATTGTATTCATGAAAAATTTCGACCTCTTAATTTTGCCTAAAAAACATTTCCCGATCACTCCTGAGTCGATTGGAGCATTATTACAAAAATGTCTTTCTGTCTGTCAGCCTATGTACACTCAGAAAAATGTCCAGGTCAACTTTTTGTGAGGTTAACTCTGACCGCTAGCTGGCTTACAGAGGTTTCCATTACATGACATTACATCCTCAAAATGCTTATCTAAGGTCAACTCGTGCAGCTCCCAATGCCCTACTTCACCTGCTGGTGGCTTAATTTCAGAATTTCTTCGACCACAGGTCAACACAGTTTTACTTTCCCTCATGCAGGCGAACGCGCGCCTGCCCGAGGCCAATTACGCCGTATGTAGGTCGTCGAGTTAGCCTCCATTTTTCTGAGTGTACAAGAGTTCTCAAAATCTAATAGAGCTAGAGTCATGGAATTTTACAGGCATGTTTGGCATGTTTGGACAATCTTACCACTGTGGAAATCCGTTAACCGGAGTAACCGAAATAGCGGCTTTTTAGAAATCGCAGTTTCGTTTTTTATTATTATTAGAAAATTTTTCAACATCTTTGTCTTTTACTAGAACTCCGTATCTCAAGCCGATATCGGGTAATACCATTATTTAAAAAAAAACAGTTTTTTGAGATTATCTCGAAAAATAACGAGATTTTGGTGGTTTAATGTATAAGATAAATTAAAGAGAATAATGGTTGCCATAATTTACCGTTAATTTTAAAATAAAAACTTTCAGCATTTTTCCGTTTTTCCGTGAATTGATTTCTTTTACCGTATTTCAGATTTTGTAAAAAAAAAATCACATTTTTATGTAAAGTAATATTTTATTCGTCAAGTTATATAATTGTGCAGAAACGGAGATATTGTATATAAAAATCATGTGCTGTTCATATCAGATATTTTTTATTTTAGTCTAGTACCAAAAACATTTCACATGCCCTCCACCAGTTTTGTGTAAGAACCAAAATTATTAAACCCCTAAGAATCTAGTGAACCAAAAACCAGAACCAAAACCAAATTTTTGTTTAACCCTTTCAGACCTGATGTCCCACCAGTGGGACAATTCCTCAAACTAGTTTTTACAGCTATCCGACGTTGAATGAGCCTTTTGTTAATTACGCAACTCCGTAAAAACCAATTATCTGACTTTTTTGTCAGAAATATTTCATATTTTGTCGGAAGAAAAAAAAAAAATTGAAATTTAAGCTGTTTTTGATCTCTAACATAAGAATCTCACATCAAAAACATTATTTCACCACCAGAAATAATTCAGGTCTGAAAGTGTTAAACTAAATTTTGAACCAAATTTTGAAATTTTACGAACCAAGACCAATACGAAAATCAAAAATCAAAAATTGCATTCACAGTTCAACCAAAACTGAGCCATACTCAAAAAACGTTTGTCTTGCATCTCTGGAACACAAAGCCAGCCAATTTCCATTTGAATTTGTTCGGAAAAATAATGAATTTTTACACATTATTTAAGTGAAATATTAAAGTCCAAAGGATCAAAATCTGTGATAAAAATTTAACTTAGACTAAATTTGCTCCTTATTGCTTTATGTTGCAAATAATTTTATTCTAGCCAGAATCTATGTTGCGGTATCTCTCAATCCCTAACCCGAAGGCGCCATTCTATTACCATAAGGAAGTCAAATCTAAGAGAATGATGCCTTGAACCTAGACGTCAATTGAATACAAACGGAAGACATTTCATCCCCAAAAAGCAGGAAATAGTTTTCCTTCAGACTTGAAGTACATTTAGATTTTCCCATTTAGTCGAGGTTTAGTTAGATGGTAAATATGTATTTATCTCGAAATGTGTTACAAACATAGAAGCGTCGTATTTGGTCCTTAGAACGTATTTGGAAGATAGAATAGTTGTTAGAGGCAAATGGATAACCCGGGTATGGTATTTGTGCATGTTGAGTTCGGTATCCTTAAAATATACGTTTTCGACTGTATGGATATGCTTTAGGTTCTACATACATTAGAACTTAGATGAAATAGTAGTTTTTTTTGGTACATAGATTGCAGACCCTATTGAGTTTGCAGATAATCCACAGACATTGAACGTAGCATGAAGTTTTATCTAATGTATTTAAGCAAAGTAACAATTTTGGGAATATAAAAAGTTGGATCCTTTTAATGTAATAGATATATTTACTCAAACTATTCATCCGTTAAACACTGAAAATGCGCGTAGATCTTTGTGTTCAATGATACCCTTTAGCATTAATCAATGTGATTTTTACTTTCCTCAGCTATAGAGGGGAAGTATTGTATTCATGATGGAGACCGATTTGAGAACGGGGTAGATAGATACTTTCTGATAAGTACGAAATCCTTTTCAGGCAGAATTTTGAGGATGTCCAATGTCCATGCATCTGTCTGCCGGTCTGTCCGTTTTACGTATCCTATATAGCTTGAGAACGAGTTGAGCTAGCGACCAGAAGTTTTTCAAATCGAAAATCGTGGTTGTCTGTTAACTCTTGGAAAAATAACGTGATTCAACAGTATTCCACACACAATTTTTTTTGAAAAAAAAAAAACAGTTTTTTAAACATTTCTCGAAATTTATGCGCTTTTGGGAAAAACCGCATATAACAAAATTTAAAGGATATAAAATTTTCTACATTTTTTGCTTTGACGGTTTTTACGTATCTCTAACGATTCTCAAAATATTTGAAAAAAAGTTGTTTGAAAAATTGTCGGAAACTGCGCTTTTGAGGAAAAATGCATACAACCAAATCAAAGAAAATATTTTTTTTTTCAGTTTTTACGTATCTTCAAGGGTTCTTGCGATATTTAAAAAAAAAAAAGATTTTTTACAGGTTTTTTCCGAAACTAAATATTGCAGAGGAAAGTTTTGTGGTCGTCTTAACTGATATTTTCGATTGGAGTTTATTGGAAAAGCAACAAAACTTTTCAAAGTGATTTTTGTTATTCCATTTGATAGAAAGTTTATAAGTTTAAAGTTCGTATTCAAATAATCTGCTGTAATCCTTACCAAACTATAAATCTTTATTTATGCAATAGACTAGAAAATACAGATTATGGTAAAAGATACCCCCGAAAATTTCGTTTTATATAATTTTTTTATGTAGGGTTTTACATAAAAAGCCGAATTGAATTAAATTCTGCAGAAAATATTTTAACAACGGTTTGCAATAAAAAATTAAAAATTAGAAATGTAATATCATAGATAAAACACAAAGATATCGCAAGTCTGACGAGGAAAAGAAGCTATTTTTTGAGTCAGTGAACTTTCAAGTTTTCCAAAGTGACCAAGAAAGCTTTGAAGAACGTTTCTTTCATTGGACTTCAAATAAATAGCGAGAAGACTTCATGTTTGTGTGTGGCCACTGAGCAATAAAACTGAGCCATACTCAAAAAACTTTTGTCTTGCATCTCTGGAACACAAAGCCAGCTGGGGGAAAATCATTTCCATTTGAATTTGTTAGGAATAATAATGAATTCTTACACATTATGTGGCCACAGAGCAATGTTGAACAGATAAACGATTGAATTTTGAATTACTGCGGTGATTTTATTTTTTAAAACAAATATACAAAATAATGTTATTTTGTTTGATTAACTCTCTTCGGGGTCGTCTGTCTCATTCTTGCTTTCCCACTTTACGTATGAATTTTCTCTAAAATAACTTCATATATAGATTTCACTACAAATGGGTCTTTTTATAAATCGTCAATAAGTTCTACTTCATGAATTAAAATTGTTTCCGTCCTCAAAAACAAGAAAATGAAAACATGAAACGAAACTAAAGTCAAAGAGAGTAGAATCCCTTATATCTGTTCGCAGTCGTCATCGTTGCGTCGTTTCGCTGCATTGTTCATCTCTTTTGTTTATTTTTTCCACACTAAAGCCATCTTCTTTTCCACTTGATTATGAGTACTAAAAACTTTTCTCGACCACGTGCGAGATAAGGTCGCTGAGCTTTAAGCTCTTGGAGATTGTGGTCAATTTGTTGTTTACTCTTGAATATCTCAGTGTTCTATCTATGGTAATATCAATTTAACATAAGAAATATGTTGTTTTTGGCTTTATTCGTTTTGAGTTGATTACAACTGACATTTTCCCCTTAACCTGCAGAAAGTTGGCAGATCTGTAAGTAAACACACCACTCATATAGGGGGAACTTAGCCGATACTAGCTAAAAAAGTCCTGTAGCAGGCTTTTAAAACTTTTAGTCCATTTGTCTCAGTGCGATACGAATTACAAGTTCTGGTAAAATTCTAAAAATTCGCGAAATCACGAATTGTAGTTTTCTGAAAAAGGGATTTAAAAAATCTAAAATATATCCAGGAAATACGGAAAATCTTTTACCACGGAAATGATGTTTCATTACTTTATATCGGATTCAAAATATAAGTATGCGGAAAATCACTCAAACCACAAAATTTGTTTCAAGCGGTGAAAATTCCCGAGAGAAATCCATAAATATTTTTCATTTATGATAAGATCATATATTTTTGCCTACATTCTATTATCAAATGTGTTTAATATTGAACATAATATTTCTTGCTATTGTCCCCGTATGCTATTATTTATAGGCACATACACACATTGCATATTTGTGGATTTTGCAGAATTCTAGATGTGAGAAAACATCAATTCAGTTATGCTTGGTTCCCATTGTGTTTTTCGCCACGTGAATTCCCCATTCATAAATCTTATTTTGTCTGAAATGGCATACGTTTCTGCGTATTTGCGATATAAATAGATTTTTCAGTAGCATGTGTTTAGCCAATGTACACGAACATATAACTGAGACACATTCTGTCGTCTAATTGGAAATTTGTATTCTGAAAAAGAAGTTTCCTTTTTCAAGGATGCTAAACAATACGAGTGATGACAATTTATATATTTGTAGTTTGTAGTAAATAACAAGTGTTTCCTTCAACTTTCAAGGAATTTTAAGTTATGACGACATGTTGATAAATTTTTTATACTTGTAAGAATTGAATTTTTTGAATAGCGCATTCGAAAAATTTGTTGCTTCAAAAATATTTCATAGTTTTACTTTTTTGTTGGAAAAACATCGCAGTTTTCATGAACGTGTTTTATGAACGTATCTTTCCAACAATTTGTGTAACCGGCTGTTCGACTTTCAACTTTCAATAGCAACAAAATTTGAAAATGCCGAGAATCAGTAACAAATTAAGATTAACTAAATATGGAACAAATTGCATAAAAAAATCTTATTATTGTTACTGAATTTCTCGATATTTCCGTTTTTATACCTGTATGGTGAAACCAAAGGGTATATTAACTTTGCCTTACCGTTTGTAACGCCAAGATCCCGTCATCACACATAAAAATGAATTACACCAGTGTGTTTAGAATGATAAAAAAATGCACTAAAAAGAAAAAAATAATTTTCTGGACCCTGTGTATCACAAATATAAAAGCTTTTTAAAAGCGAGATAAATTTTTATTTTATTGTTTTATGCTTTATCTCGCTTTTTAAAAGCTTTTATATTTGTGATACACAGCGTCCAGAAAATTATTTTTTTCTTTTTAGTGCATTTTTTTTAATAAAAGCTTTTTTTAAAAATTTTTTTTTTATTTTTTTTTATTTTGTTCTTTTTAGTCTTCGAATATATAGCTTAACATTTGAGATGTCCTTACAGGCTTTTTAACTTGAGAATCGTAATCAGCGAACCCCAAAACCCGCAGATTATATTTTTTCCCGGTACAATTGAGAAAAAGGATAATCACGTTATCCTTACAGGACCTTCCGTTATCCTTACAGACTTTTTAATGACAGATTCAGATTCAGCGACCCCAAAAACCCCAGAATAGATTTTTTTCCGGAAAATTTATAGAAAAGGATAATCACGTTATCCTTACAGGACCTTCCGTTATCCTTACTGACTTTTTAATGACAGATTCGGATTCAGCGACCCCAAAAACCCCCAAAATAGATTTTTTTCTGGAAAATTTGGAGAAAAGGATAATCACGTTATCCTTACAGGACCTTCTTTTATCCTTAGAAGGACGAAGTAGAGAAAATATTGTATTGTCATCGGACTTATATAAGTGTACAAAATTTCAAGTGAATCGGATGAGTGGAAGTGGGTCAAAATTTGATTGCAAGATTTGACCCCGACAAACAAACAGACAAACAAGATAGCGCTAAATAAAAGCTTTTAAAAAAAATTGAATTTTGCATGTCCGTCCGTCTGTCCGTCTGTGGCGCGGATTGCGGGCGCACGGATTGAGCTAGAGACTTGAAACTTTGCGCAGATTCGTTTTTCGTAAAATGCGAGGCTAAGTTCGTTCATGGGCAAAAATGGACCATTAGGGGGGGTACCCCCCATACGAACGAAAACGATTTTTGCGAATATCTCAAAAACGGTGCATCTTATCAAAAAAAGTGCAAGAACAAAAGTGATATTAAAAAATTATAAACTGGTTATGTAGCATGTCGCATTCAGGCATCCCATTTCGTGATAGAAATATTTGCATGTTTCAATTGCCAGATTCCTACAAATTTAATCCGATCAGAGATTTTATTACAATATATTCCGATGCACTGTTTTTTTCTGTAAATTTAAAATTTCCAGAGTGTGTATGATTCGATGGTAATGTGATATATCCATCACTTTTGAAAAGTTCCTGCGAGTAAATAAAAAATTCACTCTTGGTAATTCCCTAATGTTTTTATAAAATAGGTTAAAAGTCAATGGAAATAATTTGAAACTCGTGTCCGATATTAGACACTCCGACATTCAGGTTGACATTTCGTACCATTAATCGATAAATAATTTAAATTGTTTCATTGTTGATAGTGCAAGTACCTGTGCTTTCGTTTGGTCACACGACACGTTCAAAATAGACCTTAATTGACAGGTCACGAAATGAAACTAAAAAATTTAAATATAGGCTACATGCGATAAGCTTCACAATAGTCAATATTATTTGCGATAGGGGTATATAAGGACTGTAGAATATCACGGTGTATATTTATTGAGAAATCGGAAATTTGTCTGTGCGCGTGAGAAAGCGTGCCAAAGAATTTCAACCAATTTCTATTTCAAGTCCATTTTGCATGCGGAAAATTTGACCTTGGCTTACATACTAACTGTTCGCATTGTCCGGGGTTACATAACAGAGTTGCATTATATCGCTTTTGAAAATATAGTTAAAGTCACTATTTCGGTCAAGGTTGTCTTCAGTTTTAAGTAAAGGAATAGATGCAGGCAGACTATACCCTTGGAACAAAGAGATGCCATGAAAATTACAAAAATGGTCATGAATTGCATAAGTCGTCTGGCTGGACTATGAAAATAATTAAAATTCTAGAATCATGAGAATGTTAATGTTTATCACTTTTCTTCTAAGGGAAATTTTATCTTTTTCTGTATAAACGAAAGAAACTGTAATTACGTGCTTTGATAAATTCAGTTCTGCAATTTCAATTTCCATGCAAGTAAGAGACATTTTTCGTAATATTGCCATTAGAGTTCTGATGGAATTTCCATTTTCGCATGCTTGCAATTAAATTAAACTTAACATTTTTTTATTTGGTGTCACAATTTCCACTGTTGTGACATTGAAATATTTAAAAAAATGTACTGAACAGCGATCAAATTTCCTTGAATATCTTTTAAAATACGAGACTGTCAATTATACATACATACTTCTAAAAATAACCCCTGCATTACTTAAATTGCGTATAAAACATCTTTTTATAGGTACTGATAGACTATATTATGCTAAGCTTTACATAAGGAGTTCTAATTTTTTGTGGATAACAAAATCACAGAAAATGGAAAGGGCTTGTGGGAGGTTTTTTGTCCCACTGCAAGGAAACTAATAGGAGAGAGATTGTATCTTTGCGACGTCCTACAGAACAAACGCCTTTACCGATTTTCATGAAACTGGTGTCAAAATGCCCATTTTGTTTAATGGACACATAGCAAATATATCAGGGGTCACAAGTTGTAAGGGCCTAACTCGACTTTAGCCGTTTTCAATGTTTTTACAGAATCGTGTTCTCCTTCCAAAATGCTCTTAATTCCACTAACCCGTTAGTTTCTACGACCATTTTTGACCGTTATAGGCTACTACATCAAATGGCTAAAGTCAAAAAATTTCCAAGTTGCATTTGGAAGAACGGCTAAAGTCAGATCCCATATATTTTTGTATAGACTCAATCCACTCTAATGGGCGCGAAGCTGCATTGATTTGATCGTTTTTGCACGTGGAATAGTGGCTTAAGTCGAATTAGTTCATTCTTCGGTTTTAATTTTTCCGAAACGAGCAGGCTAAAGTCTGTTTTAGCCTCTTTTTCAAATCGGGGTGTAGGTTTTTAGGGGCTTAACTTGACTTTAGCCATTGATTGTAGCCATTTCTAAGACATAAAGAAGTTTTGAAAGAGTGGCTAAAGTAAAATAATCCTTAATTTCTCTGAAAATATAAAGTTTGAATAAACCAGATTAAACCAATCGTAAAAAGCTTATTTTTCATAACGTTTTGCAGTTATAGGTTTTTGAATTCGGTTTGATACCCCTTTGCCACCAACAGTTAAAATTTCATAAATATTAAAATGCTTCTCCTGAAAAATGAAGAAATTCGACTTAAGCCCTTATTACTTGTGACCACACATATGTGGATATGAGCGGGGGTGTGGAGTCGAAGTTGTTGGCTTTCGGTCAGAGTCGGAGCTTTCTTTTTAGAACGGATTTATACCCCTAAATATGAGTACAAAATAAAAAGCCCTAACATGACAATAAAATATATTTTGTGATCAAAAAAAAAACTTTCCTCTGCAATATTTAGTTTCGGAAAAAAATTATAATAAAATAATATTTTTCCAAATTTCTCGAGAACCGTTTAAGATACATAAAAACCGTTAAAGAAAAATATCTGTTGTGAGCAGCACATGACTTCTTATACAACATTTTCGTTTCTGCACAATTTACATGACGAATAAAATATTAGTTTAGATAAAAACGTGAATTTTTATTTTACAAAATCGGACATATCGCAATAACGGTAAAAGCTATCGATTTATTGTAAAAAGAAAAAAAATTAGAAAATTTAAATACCTTTAATTCTGCCATTAACTGTTTTTTCGAAAAACTGTTAGTTTGGAAGTAATTCGCAAAAAAATTTCTTTTAATTTGAATGATAATATCTCGATAACGGTAAAAGATACCGTATAACGGTAAAAGACAAAATTATGGCAAACATTATTCTCTTCAATTTGTATCATACATTAAATCACCAAAATCCTGTTTTTTTCAAGGTATTCTCAAAAAACTAATTTTTTTAAAATAACGGTATACCTCGATAACGGCTTGCGATACAGAGTTCTAGTAAAATACACAGATGTAGAAAATTTTGTTGTCTCCAACTTTTGTTGTACATAGCACTACTGAAAAATGTGTAGTTTCGTAGTAAATAACCAAAAACTAAATTGCGATTTTTAAATATTACTTCCGGTTAACGGATTTCCATCAAAAGTTGATAAGATTGTCCCATTCCAGGACCATATATGCCTGTAAAATTTCATGGCTCTAGCTCTATTGGTTTTTGTGAAATCTTGTACACAGACTAACAGACAGAAAGACATTTTTTAATAATGCTCCAATCGAATCAGGAGTAGGGATGCTCATCCAAAAAAAACATCGATGTTTTTTTCGATGCAATGCATCGCAATGCTACATCGATGTTTTACGATGCATCGAATGAAAACATCGATGTTTTTCGATGTATCGAAATCAGCTTGCCTAGAAGTTTTGAACTGAATAGGGATTGGAAATAGTACTGTATTTAATAAATAAAACAAATTTATAAATTCCATTGTTCTTTATTTAGAGTTTGCATAAACAAAAGTTGATTCAGTCCTTGAGAACCTGCGCCTCTTTTGAAAAAAGTCTTTCTGAAGGTACAAAACTACCCAGCATAGTTAAATATTTAAATGCAACCTTGTACAATTCCGGAAACTGCATTTTAATATCTCTCACTTCTAAAGGATTTTCATTAAAACGGCTTACTGGGCTTCTTAAATAAACCGATAATTCATCACCAAGACTGTCTTCTAGTTTATTTAGCCTCCAATTTCGATTAACTAATTTCTGGTGATCGCTCCAGAGTTTGAAATTTGTTATGAATATTTATAGGAAAAAGTAATTAATTTTTAGTTAATACTCGAGGAAAGAAAGCACGTTCCCGTTGCATCACTATTGATGTGACAAAACGAAACGAGAAATTATCAGCTGTTGCTACACTTAAATATAGCAAATTGAGCGAAACCCACTACATGATACTAAAGAGTGTCCCAGGAAAAATTGTCGCTTTTCAAAATGCAATTTTTAGACATCTAATGGTAACACTATTGCTCGAGAATGAATTTGTCGTATATTTTTACAGTTAGAAATCGAGCAAAATTAGTGCAACTGGTAATTTAGTAATAGTTTTCAAAATGCAGTCAAATCAAGAACAGCTCCGAGAAAAAATTTTGTACAAATTTTGTACGGAAAAAGGGGTAACACAAAAAAACATTGCCAAAGAGCTGAAAACAAGTGTTAAAACCGTGCAACGCGTAATAAAACGTTATGGTGAAACAGGGACCACGAGGAGAAAACAAGGTAGCGGACGAAAACCCGGATTTATTGACCCTAAAAGTGAACTGCAGGTTGTAAGGAGTTTGCAAAGAAATCCGTGGCTTTCATTACGAGATCTTGCAAAAAAGTGCAGTATTTCCAAATCAACGGTGGAAAGAATAAAGAAAGTCCACAACTTAAAATCGTATAAGAAATATAAAGTGCCATTGCGAACTGAAAAACAACAAACAAACGCAAAAAATCGTACGAGAAAACTTTATAAACGTTTGTTATCAAAAGATTTTTGTGTGATTATGGACGACGAGACTTACTGCAAATTAGACTTTAAAACACTTCCTGGCTGCCATTTTTTTTCTGCAGAAAATCGGAATTCAGTTTCTAAGGAGTTTAAAACAATTGAGACTGAAAAATTTGCAAAAAAAGTATTGGTTTGGCAAGCAATATGCCAATGTGGTAGACTAAGTGTACCATATTTCACTACAGGGTCCATGAATAGTGAAATTTATGTGCGCGAGTGTCTCCAAAAACGTTTGTTACCCTTTATAACATCACATACCAAGCCCACTATTTTTTGGCCTGACCTTGCCACGTGTCACTACTCAAAAACAACACTAAACTGGTACAAGGACAATGGTATTGAAATTGTTCAAAGAGACGAAAATCCTCCAAACTGCCCAGAATTACGACCAATTGAAAAATACTGGGCCAATATGAAGCAAAAACTGGCAAAATTCAGTAAGGCCGCCAAAACATGTGCTGATTTCAGAAAAAAGTGGTTGCAAACAACCAAATTGATTCCGGATTCATCTGTACAAAATTTAATGGGAAGTATTAAGAAAAAACTTCGAATTTTTTGGATGGAGCCATACTAAAGTTTTGGAATTTTGTGTAAAGATTAAAATATATGTTAGTTTTTCAAATTCTTAGTTTTTTTTAATAATACAGTAAAAAAAAATCAGAATTTATTGAAAATTTTAAAGCGACATTTTTTCCTGGGACACTCTTTAGTATGCAAACAAACCAAAATATTCATCCAGCTGCTGACTGGTTGTTTTCTATTTGGCCAGCTCTAAAACCTTGTGTGCACGGTAGAGAAAATTGCAGAGTAATTAGAAATTTGCTCGTATTTAAATTTTTCGATGCATCGAAAGAAATACATCGATGCATCGAATAAATGCAGACCGATTTGATACATCGGGTTGATTCGATGTATCGAATCAGAAACATCGATGTTTCCGATGCATCGATGTTTAATGAGCATCCCTAATCAGGAGTGGTCGGGAAATGTTTTTTTAGGCAAAATTAAGAGGTTGAGTAATACAATACTCTGTTATACTTTTTTCAAATATCTCGAGAACCGTCAAGGAATTCAAGGACATTTTATTTACTTTAAATTTGGGTATACGTATTTTTTTCTCAAAAGCGCAAAGTTTTCGAGAAATTCTCAAAAACCGGTATTTAAAAAAAAATTGTCTGGGAGGTATAGCTAACGTTACTTTTTTAAAAGTTGATAAGAAACTTCTCATAAAAATTTCAAGTCGCTAGCTCAACGCGTTCTCGAGATATTTAAGATATGTGCAACGAACAGACCGACAGACAAATGCACGGACATCCTCATAATTTGGCTTACACGCCATCCAGACCAGTGATGCGCATGATAAAAAAATTTTTGTATCAAATTTTTCAGAAAAAAGTATCAAAAAGTATCAACCTAAGGAAAAGACGTAAAAACGTAAAAAAAGCAGTAACAATTTTATTTTCGGAAAAAAATCATAATTTTCAGATTATTTGTTATAATTTCAAAACTAGCAGGTCGCTTCTTCTATATAATCACATACAAAAAATCAAACGTATAACAAAAAAACATTTCATTGGCCCTATTCTGCCGTTGTGACCCTTAAGTCACAGATCATAAGTCCATAGAATTTAAAGCTTTTGTGACCGAGCTGTGACTAGTCATCGGTCACTGCTAGTCACCAGAATAGGGTTGTTAGTTCTGAAATTGTCCGTGTTATTCGTCTGCACCACAGATATCGTACTACCATAGATTAGAGCAAGCATAATCAGCTAGTGGCTCGGCTGGCTCATCACACAGATTGGCTTTAACAGTGTAGCCACTATAATCGACCTTTTATTGTGTGCTGTAATGCTTGTGTGTTGCGGTTTCAACCGTGCTGTGGAGTTGGAATCGGTGCTGTATTTTAATGTGTAGTGGTTACAAATTTTGATTGTAAAGGGAACGACAGTTACTTTGATGACCCCTGGATTAGAGACTTACTATAGATAAGACGCAAACGTGGTTTTCCGTTTGCCGCCTGTAGAAAGAACTAGTCGACAGCATCATTCCGTAGTCGACAGCATCATTTCTCTCTTTTTATCATTTAGCTCAAATGGACTTGTTGAAAAAAATCATTTTGTAATACTCGCACAGAACAAACCAAAATATTGGACCAACACATACACAAGGGCCGACAGCGGCCTTTTCACAATTTCTTCAACTGTCAATGGCGATAGGATTTTTTAGCAAAAAACACTTTTATTTCACTTGTTGCGTTGCTTAAACAGAAAAAATGCCTGGCAAGGAACATTTTACGGAATGTTCTGCCGACAATACGAAATATCCCGAGAGTTTTGCATTTCTCACACAAAAGCAATTAGTGTCTTTACAAAGCAAATGAAACAGACGACAACGTACTCTTCTTCAAGAAAAAATTTCTTACGCGTTTCCTAACTATATATCTCTAAACTATGGTACTACTAGATCGCGGCACTCGAACAATTCCATAGCAAAAATATGGGACAGCGTGACTATGGTTGTCTCATTTTTTCTTCGAACTTTAGTGATGTCAGATGTTCGAATCAACAAACTCAATAACACTTGAATTATATGTTTTACGTCGAACTCATAAGACTTATACACAGGTTACAAGCATTTTTTAGGGAATTGCATATTATTGTATGTGGCAGCTCTGAATATTAACATGAATAATCGGTATAGGGATTGAATAATATTCCATCGAGGACCTGCATAAGCATTTTTTTCCAGAATTTTAATTTCCCTTTTTTTCGTCATAGCTTTTTGACGTTTGAGTGGCCCATTTGAGATAGCAAATGGCTTGATCTAGTAGTAGGATATCTGTGGTCTGCACATATTCAGGAAAATTAATTGTATTTACATAGCAATACGGCGTATTTCTTGCTTAAAGCGGTCCCTACACGTTCAATCTTGCAGTCAATCATTGCATGCTGTGACAGCATTTTGAACGTCTATGGTGATGCTGTCATGCAAAATTCCATGATTGACAGCATGCTGGCCAATATCAAAATCATTTTGATATTTTTCAAGTGAGCTTTTTGAATCACAGCATGCTTGAACGTGGTGTATGGCGAAGCTGTCAATCAATTCGTCATTTCAGTGTAATTTTTTGTAGTGAAAAGGTGTCGCATATAAAAGATAAAGTTTTTTGGGAATCCTTTTTCGAGTTATATCGACAAAGAAGTGAGTTGTGAATGACGAAAAGTGAAAAATATAAGGACAAAGATTTTTTTTATTTATATTAAGTGTTGTTTTATATAAAGTTTTTTTAAAATTTATATTAAGTGTTGTGTGCTATCGGTTTGGCTGTTTCGAAATAAGTGATGCTTGCGTGCATGATTGAGAGTCTAGTGCAAATAAGCTTTTTGCTGTGACAGCATGATTGACTGCAAGATTGAACGTGTAGGGGCCGCTTAAGATTACAGGCAGGCTGAGTTCAGGATAATGCGATAATTTGTATAGTGTTTACCAACTTCCGCATAATGTTGACTGATACAATTTTAATTTTAAAAAAAACCTTTTACTGTCATTTTTTTAAAAAAGTATCAATTTCATGATATTTAGGGAAAAATGTATCTTTGTATCAAAAGTGAAATTTATGAAAAAGAAGTATCGAAATTGATACAAATGTATCAAATGCGCATCACTGATCCAGACCTGCCGGAAACGTTGACAGGACTGGTAACAGAAATGTCATTAGAAAATTCTGTTGTGACGTAGGTGGGCTGCTGATTCTGGCATGACATTTCAGTTCCAGAAATGCGTTGAGCAGTAAACAACTGAGTAGTAAATATGACGATCTAAGTGATTTCACTTTTTTCTTTAAAATCTCCGCACTAAAATGAAATTCGGCCTCCAGCTGCTCCCACGATGCCTTTTTCAAATAATTTCTTTGTAAAAATTACTTTTAAACAGTATTCGTTTATAGAACGGAGCGTCTCTGCACGTGAAAAATTAGAATCCGCCATCTTAAATTCCATTTCTGTTAGCATTTCTGTTAGTAAAGATGTCAGCAAAAACTGTCAGACTTTTCTGTCGTAACAGCTGACATTTCAATCTTCACTAGACGTAACATCAGACGTAACAGCGACAGTGACGGCATTCATGGCAGGTGTGGATTACTAGTTACCTCTAATCCGATACTGCTGATTGCTTTCGGAATATCTTAAGTAGTGTAATCTTTAAATGAATTTTGAAAAAAAATGTTTAAGATTTGAGTGAAATAACATTAAATAATTTTAGTTAATCTTTCGAGTGGATGAAACTTTAATTATGTGAAATTAAACTTTAATGTTATTTATGTTTTGAAAATATTTCATTTCACACTTAATATATTTTATTTTACAATATAAACCAATGTAATCAGTAATTTTTAACTGACATTCCAGTGCTGATAGGAGAGAAATTCATGTTATGTATCTAAATAGCTAACACTCATTAACATGAAATAATAAAACAAAATTAAACTTTTATATTTGGTTATTTCGCCGTTCCCCATGAATACTCAGCGGTTGTACTTAACTTTTCAAACGTAATCGTATAGGATGAACGAACGGGTTAATCGTTTCAGGTTGTTACCCATAAAATTCCCTTATATCCTTCTTTATCTCTTTGTCGGCGGGTATCAACGTGCTATAAACTTTGGTTGCTTTATGGCTGGTTTCAAATTAAATCTAGATAACAATGTCTCTGAAAATAAGAAACATAGCGAATACTGCAGAATATAATTTAGTCAGAGGACATTTATATCTCATTTTATTGCAATGGGATGGATGAGTTGTATACAAATTGTAACCAAAATGTATCCTTATAAAAGCGCTACCACAAAAAAACATCCGACAAAAATTATCATAAAACAGTTTTATCTTATTAGCTGTTATCAGAATAGTAATAAAATAATTTGGAAACCGCTACAGAGGAAATTCTATATTTTTGCGGTAACTTCTATTTGCGAGACATTTTAATTGGCAAAAACTCAAAAGTAGTTTCATGATCGTCAAACAGACGCTTTTAACGGGCTGTTAATATGACAACTACTCTTTAAACTCATGTTTAAATTTAGTTATATTTAATACCGGTGAACAAGAGTAGCATTAACGATTTATATGTTTATCTTTTCTCTGTAATATAATTAACGATTGATTTAAAGGTTTATTAGCAATATTTTCATATTAATGTTATCAAGAGAAGTCGTTTTTTCACCACAAAAATTACTGAAGCGAATTTAAAAAAAATCTTTACCACTAGTTTAACAAATTAACGTAATGGTGGAGGAAAATAATTATCAACCAAAATTGCTTTAGTGATTAAACATAATTTTTATCGAGCTGAAGAAGGGCTATGCTGTTTTCGGAACTTCCTTTTTACCTCCTCTCCTTCTTCTTACGACTTTCCCTTCTCCGGATATTTCTTAAACCTCTTAAGGCATTCGTGTCCGGTTTTGCCATTAGACAGTCCACCCTGATAAAAACTTTCCGCCCACTTAAATCTATTACTCTTCTTTACGGTAAACGCCCCACCACAAATTTTGAAGGAATATTTATGAGGTTTTTACAGTTAAATAAGTCAATTCTAAACATAATTTCTATTTTTTAGCTATGTAGATTTTCAAAATTTGAAATGGAAGGTCCTGAAAGGATAACGCAAATATCCGTTTTCTAGTTTTTCCTGAGAAAAATCGGCCTTAGGGGGTTTTCGAGGTCGCTGATCACGAATCCAGTGTTGGAATTTCAAAATTCTAACCGAGAAGTCCTGTAAGGATAACGCAAATGTCCTTTTTCCAATTTTTCTTGAAACAATTGACACTAAGGGATTTTCGAGGTCGCTGATCGCGAATCCGGTGATCAATTTTTCAAATACTAAACGGAAGGTCCTGTAAGGATAACGGAAATGTCATTTTTCCATTTTTTCTCGCAAAAATAGGCTTTGGAATATCACGAATCTGGAGTTGGAGTTTCAAAATTCGAAACGGAAGGTCCTGTAAGGAAACCATTTTTTCCCAAAACTTTTTAAGTTATTTATGGTTTTTTGGCATTCTAAAATTTTTACAAAAAACTTTTAGCTGCCAATGAAGGGTCTGCTAGTATGATATATAGGAGTATATTAGATTCAGCATACCGTTTGTAATATATCGAACCAATCATCGGACAGAAAAATAGACTACATCAGGATGTTTGAGATGACAAAAGATTTTGATTTGTCCGCCGGTCTGTCTGTCCGTCTTGCTGTCTGTCTGTTCGTCGGTCTGTTTGTCTGTCTGTCTGTCTATCCATCTGTCTGTCTGTCTTTCCGTCTGTCCGTCCGTTAATACCATAACTTGCGAAATGATTGAGCAAGAAACTTGAAATTTTGCACAGTTGCTTTTCTCGTAAGTAACAAGACTAAAGCCTAAACCACAATTACGCGTGCGTGCGTGCGGCACCCACGCGGTGAAAGTAAAAACTACGCATTTATATGAGTAAATGTATAATTGCGCGTTGCTCAGACGCGTTGCTGCGTCCGTGCCGCGTAGAGTAGGCTCGGTCTCTACTTTTAGACGCGGTGGCAACTACTAGATGCCAGAACTAAATAATGCCGCACGCACGCATGCGAAATTGTGGTTTAGGCTTAAGTTCTTGAACGGGCAAAATTGGAACAAAATTGGATCACCATACACATGAAACAGTTTTTTACAATTTCTCCGAAAACGATGAGCCGTATTGAAAAATTTATGCAAGTAAAATGTTTAAATGTTTTTAGAATATGATTTTGCATCCCCACATCAAAATACAATCAAAATACAATTGTCATGAAAATTTTGTCTGCCCTTATATTATAGAGTATTTGACGATTGGCCCTTGGTAATTGTAGCTTTTCAGGAAAAAATTATGAAATATTTTTCATTAGTGATGTTGTAAAATCACAAAAAAATTGTAGTTTTACAACACTGAAATGTAATTTTCCATCAGTTCAGTCAGTATTCTACATCACAAATGTTGTAAAGCTATATAATAGTGGTGAATTTTACTTTAATTAAAACTGCGATTTCACAACACTAAAATGCAAATTTACATTATCTGGAATTGTGATTTTACGACACTATTTTACGATATTACATAACAATGTGTAATTTCATTTTACATTTCGAATTGTTACTTGTTATGTAAATTTACATTAAATATACTTGGTATGTAAATTTACATCCTGATGTATTTTCACAGCATTCAAAGTTGGCACAATGTTTGCCAACATTGAATGCTGCAATTTTTTTTAACTGTGATTGTATGGTGAAATTATAAAAAAAGTGTTGAATATAAAAAGTGTTTAACATTAAATCTTCTTTAATTTATTGTGATTTATTTTTGAACACGCAAATAATTTTATTTACGATTTTTTAAAGGCAACATTATTTTTATAAATCTACAACTACACTAAATTCATTTCTCTAAAAAAGACAAGACACTAAATATTATATGTTGGTCTTCTTGAGAAATCTGATGGTACTGGCGTAAATGATGTACCTACTGTATCTGTCTAAAAACTTCTTGACAGCAATTTTAAAAAATCTTAAGTTCGTTGTAATCTTTGACAAGTAAAATTTTCTTGACAGTTACTAAGAATGAATATGAAAACATTTATGCTGTAGCAATAATGTTTCCGAATGTGGGGATAAAAGCATTGTGACAGCAAGTTAATCAATAATGTACCCCAAAAATTTCATGTAGAATTTTTTTTTGTTGTTTACATATTTGAATTTGATAGCAATCTATTAAATTAGAAATTGAAATAATTTCTTTTATTGTTATTTTTCGCAATGAATGAAATTGCTACGAGTAATTTTGATTAACTTTAAAATATTTGTGTTTGAATTGAAAATGCGGTGACAAACTCATAGATTTAATGTGAGTATGCACTATTAACAAAATCCACAAAATGGATAATGATACACTTGTATGATGTAAATAACAAATTATGCAAATAAATACAAAATGAATGAATTAAAACCAGGATAAATATTTGATGAATTTATGTTTATTCCAGAAAATCAGAAACGGAGTGTATATTTGTTAATCGTTTTTAGTAATCATAGCAATTTTGTTGTTTACTTTTCGTGAAATGTATTGCTATTAAATAAATTGTTGTAAAATATTTCCAAATTGATTTCAATATGGAAAAGTGGTTTTAAAAGAACTAATTCACTTGACTTTATCCTGAGTTACTGATATTAGTTAATAATATACGAGGGCAGTCCGATAAGTACTTAGCCTCACCGCCCGATGGCGCCACTATCGCAGGAGAAATTTACTATCGTGTAGTACATTCTCATAGACGGCTACAGTCAAAATTTCAGCCGAATCGAACTCGTAGTTTTGTTTTGACCGCGTATGGAAGCGGGCGTGTCTGCGGATTTCAGAAAAATGGAAAAAGAGCAATATCGGTCGGTGATTCGATTCTTGTTTCTGGAAGGGAAATCGCGCAGCGAAATCAAAGAGCGCTTGGCTGCTGTGTACGGTGACTGTTCTCCTTCGATGGCGACCGTCAAAAATTGGTGTAACGAGTTTCAACGTGGTCGCACGTCGGTTTTTGATAAGCCACGCCCAGGTGCTACGAAAACGGCTACCACGGAGGATAACATAACAAAAATCCACGATCTCGTATTGGCACACCGCCGATTGAAGGTGCGCGAGATAGCTGAGACAGTAGGCATCTCAAAAGACCGCGTGGGTCATATCCTGCATTAAATTTTAGGCATGAGAAAGGCGCGATGGGTGCCGCGTTTGCTCACTCCGGACAACAAGCGCAACCGTGAAACCACTTCACAGCAGTGTTTGACGCTGTTTAAGCACAATCCGAAGGAGTTTCTGCGTCGTTTCGTGACCGTCGACGAAACATGGATCCACTGGTACACACCAGAGACTAAGGAACAGTCGAAACAGTGGACTTTATCCGGCGAACGTGCTCCGAAGAAGGCGAAGACTGTCCTATCTGCCGGAAAGGTGATGGCCACCGTTTTCTGGGATTCACAAGGTGTGATCTACATCGACTACCTGGAGAAGGGCAAAATGATCACAGGGCTCTACTATACCGAATTATTGGGCCGATTCGACGCCGAATTGCAGAAAAAACGGCCCCATTTGGCGAAGAAAACAGTGCTCTTCCACCATGACAACGCACCGGCTCACACCTCCGCCGTCGCCACGGCCAAATTGGTCGAATTGGGCTACGAACTGCTGCCCCATCCACCGTATTCTCCAGATTTGGCCCCGTGCGACTTTTTTTTGTTTCCAAACTTGAAAAAGTCACTCGCCGGGCAGAAATTTGAGTCGAATGAGGAGGTCATCGCCGCTACGGAGGCCTACTTTGCAGACCTCGAGAAAACGTATTTTTCAGACGGGTTAAAGAAGTTGGAGCATCGCTGGGTCAAGTGTATCGAGCTAAAAGGAGACTATGTTGAGAAATAAATGGTCACTTTTTCAAAATTTTCGTTTTTTTTTGTAGGCTAAGTACTTATCGGACTGCCCTCGTATGTCTATTAAAATATAAATTTGCCTTCCAAGCTATGATTCAATGGTACTAGAAAAAATATTTTCTCAAAAGCACACAGTTTTCAATATTTATTGAAAGCTTTATTGATTTTTTATTTAAAAAAACACACTTTTATATCAAAATTGGTTAAAGATTCACATAGTTTTTCTATACGAATTCTATGTTTTTAAATATTACGGGAGCTGTCCATAAAAACCGTCCTCGTAACTTTCAGCTTTTCGAATTTTTTCACGTTTTTAATACCATAAAATTAGTTTGTTTCTATTTTACAAAGAGCCATTCTTCTATTTTTTTTATTATTATTACTCGCTGATTTTTTTTTTATAACCCCATTAAGCGAGACATTTTTTACTTTAAAATTAGCCTTTTTAAAATGTTTGTAGTGCGATATAATTAAAAATGAACAGCTCAGAAAAGTTGTAATAAAACTTCAATTGGTATGCAAAACCGACACCGAGAATTTCATAGAAATTGTCAGGAATACTGGGAAAGACTATATTATGATGTACTATTTATACACTATTTATTGAGGTGAATTACAAAGTCAGGAAAAACAATTTTTTTTATCAGTTCTTGGACTTTATTGAATAGAATAATGAGGTACTCGTAGACAGCCGTTGAAAGAGCGAAATGTTTAGTAAAAGGAAAAAAAAAGTTAACTTGAGATCGGTGAAGGTTGCGACTGGCATTCAATTCGAGAAATGAATCTAATAATGGGCGTAATCAGAGTAAAACCTGAGTGGCTCTCGTAACTTTCTTAATAAAACTTGGTCTTTTAAAAATCGATATAGTTTTTCTTTTTTTTTCTTTTAAAATGGGACGATGATTTTTAAATTTTTCCTCTTTCTATTTTGATTCTTCTTATAGAGGCAAATTGTGCTGAATGAAATTAATTGCCATAAAATGAAATAATATTAGATATTGTTTCTTTTATTTCATTTTAACTGAGGAAAAAAAAATCTAATGCGAATAAATATTTATTACGGTGAGAGTAGGGTAGATCGGAATTAGAAGTCACGTTTCAAATTCTTTTTTCGAAGTTGATTTTTTTCTGTCTGGCTAAGGAATGATCTCGCAAGGTGGAAATTTACAAAGTGACCTACAAAGAACATTTTATACCCGTATGGTGAAACCAATACCGTTTGTAACGCCAAGATCCCGTCATCACACACATAAATGAATTACACCAGTGTGTTTAGAATGATAAAAAAAATTTAATTTTGCATGTCCGTCTGTGGTGCGGATTGCGGGTGCACGGATTGAGCTACAGACTTGAAATTTTGCACAGATTCATTTTTCGGAAAATGCAAGGCTAAGTTCGTTAATGAGGAAAAATGAATCAAATACGAACGAAAACGTTTTTTGCGAATATGTCAAAAACGATGCATCTTATGAAAAAAGTGCAAGAACAAAAGTTATTTAGTAGGGCAATTCACTTTTGATCGTAGATAGTAAAATCGTAGATTGTACTGTACATCTACGATGGAAAAGTACAACGAAGCGTGAGCAGCGCTTTACTAGAGGTTGTTGGTTTTGTCTTAAATTTTTGACTCTTTTATTTATTTTCTTTACCTAGATTGTTTAAAGCATTTTTTAACTCTTAATTTATACTAAATCATATATATACTTTAATTTACTTGCTTTTCCAATATCCATTTTACACCAAGTTGACATGTCACAAAACATGCCTTAACCTCACTTTATTAGAAGTACGACAAAAACTACGATTTTACCATGCCTTCGGGTGTGGTAGATTGTAGTTTTCGTCGTAAAAAAATTTATATGGAGAACTGTCAAAAAACTACGATTTTATTTACGATTCTACGAGGTTACGATCAACTACGATAAAGAGTGAATAGCCCTAGTATATGATTCCACATAAAACTCCCATCAAAATCCTATTGGAATAAATTTTAAAAAATTTTATTAAAAAGTTTGATTTTAAAGTGGAATTTTGGTACAACTTTTCGCCGTTCACATAAACTTCGAACAATACCATATCACCATGGGGGTTTTCAATAATTGCAATTATAGCTTTTGTTATGTTTTCTTTAAAGAAAGTAAAAATTCATTTTTATTTTAGAAAATCTGGAACACCTCGATAATGGTAAAATATGTCCATTTACTGTAAAAGGCAAAAATGTATGGAATTTCAGTATCTTTAATTTTTCTTTTAACTAATACTTACATAGACGTCGTATAATACGTAGTATAATGTATTCATTTCGACCTCTTAATTTTTGCCTAAAGATATTTCCCGAGAGCTCCTGAGTCGATGGGAGCATTATTACAAAAATGTCTTTCTGTCTGTCAGAAGATTTCTCAAAAACTAATAAAGCTAGAGCGATAAAATTTTACAGGCATATTTGGTTCGGGAATGGGTCGAACCTATTGGTGGAAATTCGTTAGTAACCAAAATGGCGGATCTTTAAAAATCGCAATTTAGTTTTTCGAAATTACTCACGATAAGACTACTCAAAAACGCGCAGTTTCGGAGTAAATACAGAAAAAAACGAAATTGCGATTTTAAAAATCCGCAATTTTGCTTACTTCCGGTTAACGGATTTCCACCAAAAGTTGATAGGATCGTCCTATTCTAGGACTAAGCATGCCTGTAAATGGCTCTAGCTTTATTAGTTTTTGAGAAATCTTGCACATAGACTGACAGATAGAAAGACATTTTTGTATAATGCTCCAATCGACTCAGGAGTGCTCGGGAAATGTTTTTTAGGCAAAATTAAGAGGTCGAAATTTTTCATGAATACAATACTTGATTATACTTTGTAGAAGAAAGTAAAAACTGTATAAGGGAAAAAACTCAAATAATATTGAAAAACGGCGTCCCATTATTAAAACCTAATATGTACTAACACGGAAATCTCCGAGCAAAAACACGTGATAAATATGCGCCGCAGGCTTATTTTAAAACAAAATTCGAAATGCGATTTACAAGCTACACTGCGAAGAATGATCCCATTTTTACTTTCCTCTTCTGTAGAAGGAAAGTATTGTATTTATGACGGAGACCGACTCGAGAACGGGGGTAGATAGAAAATTTCTGATCGGTACGAAATTCGTTTCAGGCAAAATTATGAGGATGCCTGTACGTTGTTGGCATCTTAAATAACCCGAGAACGCGTTGACCCAGCGACTTGAAATTTTTTGTAAATAAGTCTTACAAAAATCGTAGTTTTATTTCAATTTTTGGAAAATTAACGGTAGCTGTACCGGGTACCTCCCATACAGATTTTGGACAATATACAGTATTTTGTAGATTTCTCGAAACTACAGTATTTTGTAGATTTCTCGAAACTACAGTATTTTGTAGATTTCTCGAAACTACAGTATTTTGTAGATTTCTCGAAACTACAGTATTTTGTAGATTTCTCGAAACTACATTATTTTGTAGATTTCTCGTTTTGGGGAAAAATTAATATAATAAAATGTAGAAGAGACCAACGGTTCTCAATATATTTGAAAAAATATTATTTTTTAAATATTTTTTCCGAAATTGAATATTGCAGAGGAAAGTTTTGTGTTGATCACAACTGATATGTTTTGTGGTTTTTCATATTTCATAAAAATGGTACCTTAATTGGTCAAAATAGGTATAAAGGGAAATGCGACGCAAGCGAAAAATATAGTTCGCAGCTACTCAGAAGCTGGATCGACTCTTAAAAATGTCAAATCGACTTTAAAAAATTTTAATTGGGGTTTGAACGGATTACTTTGGCGAAACCTAAACTAGGATATACACCAAACTACATTTACGATCTATGCTATGAATGGATTATAAACATTAAGACTGATTCATGTAAAACTGCAGGTGCGTTATTTTTACGAAACTCCATTTGGTATCTCTAGTCCCGTCATAGATTATAGGGACTAAATTATACTCAAGGTTAAACTTTATCAAAGTTGATAAAAATTTGTCTGACTTGTGTTTTGTGTGGGCGAAACAGACAAAACTTGAAACGTCTACTACACGTGAGTCTAAAAAAGGAAAGGAAACCTTTACTCAAGTAGAACATAAGTGCGAAAAACCAATTCGTAAGTATATGTAATCCCTCAAATTTTTTGCAACATTTATATTTTTAGGCAATTCACCTGTTTATAAAACACTTATACCCCAGCAAGATAGATTTAACTGCCAGTTGAAACAGAGAAAAATTTGTAGTAAAAGGAAAAAAATAAATCAAAACTCTAAAGAAAATATTGAGAGAAGCTCAGGTAAAACAGTACTTAATCAATCCTTGAAAGGATTTTTCTTGTTCTTTATTACATTCAGTGTTTTTTTTCTGTACTCCAGAACCAGTTTTACATGAAAAACGACGCGACGTGGTAAAGGGGATATGTTTTTCCTTGTTTGTTGGAGGGTCTTTGGTGGCACTTACGAACTCCCCAAAAGCTTTGAATCTTTAACCAACTGACAAAAACGTCTTAAAGTCAGCAAGGTAAGCGACCGACCCTTTTATAGTGAATTCTTAACAACAGTCTGTTGCTCTGGTGGTGCTAAGAAACCCCTCATCCAGACATGATTTTTAGTCACTACAGAGATGGTTTGTTGGTTCACTTTGGCAGAATGACTTTGGGAAGCCTTCCTTTAGGGTTCCTGTTTTTGGTATCCGATGTTCGGTATTCAGGATTCGACGTTCGCTACCCGCAAAATTCATCTCATCGTCATATTCGTTTTTCATATACCTACCAATGTAATTGAATTTTCCCTAGCATTGAAGAAAAACTGTGCAAAAAGATGATGTGGCTCCATTAAATAAACTGGAAGAAATCCCCCATCTACCCCAAAATGATGGTAGACTCCTTCAGAGGCTTTTGCAGATTCTAACTTGGGCCTTTTTCGAGTAAACGTCTTCCATTGGAACAAGGTAAAAACGGGGCTCGTTATTGAATTCCTGATGTGTGCTCGTTGTGGTATAGAAATCACCCATTTAGATATAAAGTGGCTCTTGTACAGCCACAGTCAACCAATGGTGGAACACAGTCTCAGCCATGTTGGTGTAAATTTAATTTCACCCCAAATACGACGAGTACGAATATGTATCTATAAAGGTAAGGTATTTATATCTCCTGCTTTTCCCTTTTGATTGTAGATGGCTAAAGTTAAAAAGGTTGTTTTCAAGCTTAAATAAGTCATTAAGATTGAAAAATAAATGACAAAAAAAAATAACAACAACAAAGCACGAAGAATTTACTCCATTAGTATGTATAGATATTGCGTGTTTTGTTAGTTTAAATTGATAAAATTTTATGTTCACAAAATTAGGCTCTTCCTGGTTTCTACGAAATAAAATTACGTCTAAATGACAAAAGAATATAAAATAACAAAAAATGATGTAAACAAGTTAATATTTGTAATAATTGCTTCTTTTTAAAATTGGTATTGGATAATTTAGTAATCAAATCTTTATAAAATATAAATTTCAATTGTTATCAGTTATCACACACTCAGGAAATGAGTCGCTTTTTACCATAATATTTAATGGTGTTTACGATGGAGAGAAACTGTACAAAAAATTATGCTTTTATCGATGTTTTCTAAAATATAGCAAAAAAACATAAGAAAAGCTACAATTGCCAGGGGCCAATCTTCAAATACTCGATATGATGACAGACGAAATGTTTATTTAAAAAAATCCATTTGTATAGGAGAGGGGGAAAGGAATGTACTGATGGGATTTTGATGTATGGAACGGTTATGTAAAATCATATTCTAAACAGATTTTACTTTTATAAATATTTCAATACGACTCACCATTATTGAGAAAATAGAAAAAATGTATTAAACTTGTAGGGGGGGATGGAGTGTTCCAACTGAATTTTGATGTATAGATAAATTATGTAAAATCATATTCTAAATACATTTCATCTTTGCCATTTTTCGAAACCACGCACAGTTTTCGAGACAACAGGAAAAAAGTATTCCATTTGTATGGGAGAGGAAGAAAGAAGTGGTTCGTTGGGATTTTGATGTATGGATGAGTTATGTAATCCTATTTCAAACAATTTTTACCTGTATAAATTTTTCAACATGACTCACCGTTTTCGAGAAAATTGTAAAAAACTGTTTCGTTTCTATGGCGGAGCGCGGAGGGAAGGAATGGTCCGATTTTGCCTGTTCAAGAACTCAGCCATATACGAAAACGTAATTATACAAAATTTCAAGTCTCTAGCTCAATCTTTCGACAGTTATGGTGTTTATGGACGGACGGACAGACGGACGGACAGACGGATGGACAGACGGAGGGACAGACGGACGGACGGACAGACGGACAGACGGACAGACAGACGGACGGACAGATGGACGGACAGATGGACGGACATGCGGAAATGAAAATCTTTTGTCATCCCTAACACCTATCCTGGTGTAGTTCATTTTTGTGTCCGATCATTGGTTCGATGCGTTACAAACGGTATACTAAATCTTAGGTACAGTAATCGCCCGCTATACGGACGCTCGTTTTACGGAAATTCGAAGTTACGGACATGACTAATATAGGAACAAATTCGCTATACGGATAAAAAAATTCGCTATTACGGACAAAAAAAATTTTTTTTGAATCACAGAAAAAAATCAAGAAAAAGTCTTTCATAATTATGTCGTATTTATTGTAAATGTACATACTTAATTTCTCCGAAATTTCTGACACATTTTGTGTATACACAAAAGAGAATTAAAAAACTGCAGTGCGGTGTATTTTTAAAAAATCTATTTGCTATTCTTAAGCGAGAACTCCAATTGGGCAGAGGCAGCAGCAGAGGCAGAAGCAGCAGCAGAAGCAGAATCTGCTTTCTGTCCCACAATGAAATTTGAATTCTGACGAAACTAGCAGAAACCTACGTAGAAACAGCTACGTTTTTTTGTCCGCGGCATGATTTGTCCCATAATATTTTGTTGGTTTTAACATATTCAATTGATTTATGCTCCATTTCAAGTAGTATAAATATTTTTTTTCTATAATTTTCTATAGTTTTCTCATTATTCTAGTGGTTAAATAATTATTTTAATATATTATACTAATCTGTTTCGTATTACGGATTTTTTTGGTACGCATCTATCTATTTTTAATACGATCTTATACTAAAAAAGGGTTCTTTTTACGGACATTTTTATTGATTGGAACACATCTATTTATTCCCAGTACAATCTCGTACTAAAATAGGTTTCGTTTTACGGATTTTCGATATACGGACAGTTTCCGTAGAACGCATCCCGTCCGTAAAGCGGGGGATTACTGTACTTCTATATGATATACCGTATAGAATATAAATATTGAATAAAGACTGATTTGAGATTTGATATTGAATTAAGACTGAGAATAAACACTGAGAAAAAGGACTGAGAAAAAGGACTGAGAATAAATACTGAGATGTTTGTTTAGTTCTATCGCCTTTTTAAATCCTGCCCAAAAAGTTGGAAACCAGAACAATCGTCAGGTGAATTTTAAACTTTTTTGTTTAAAATTAAACAAGGGTTGTTGAGTTTCAAACTATTTTTTGTTTAGACATAAACACGGATTGTTAAATTTCTCACATTTTACGTTGAAAATAACTTTATTTCTTGTTGAAAAAGACAATATTTGTTGTTAAAAATTATACTTCGGGTTGTAATTTTACTTCATTTAAAGAAAGTTGTTATAGAGTGTAAGAAAGTTCTTACAGAGTGTAAAGGAATATTTTGACGTCTATATCACATAAAAATTCGGTGCCCAATGGTAATTTATATTTAATAGGCGCAATATTTATTAAGCGTATCGATTAAAACCGTCTTTTCTCAATATTTTAGATAGCCATGAAGATTTAAAATGATATTTTCAACAGCCTAAAGGCATTTATGAAAGTACTCATATTTTATAGAAGGTATTAAAAGCAATGTTGCATTTCTTGTAAAATAGGTACACCCATGATAATAAATAAAACATCAATGGTGAAACGGAGTGCCTTAAATTTCAGGCTTTACTTATCAGTATCGTTACCCAGTTTATCAATAAATAGAAACGTAAATTGTTCATAAATCTATTGCTCAGGCCATAGCTAACGAATATTTTCTTCGTCAAGGCATTGGGGATTTCCGATAAAATGCCTACTATCAGGAATAACGATAAATCCAGACCACAGCGCCACAGCCAAGAGAAAAAAAAATGTTAGATGCTTCCAGACGTATAACCATCAACATTGCCATCAACACACCACCAATTCGCAAAGGAGGCAATTTATTTTTTATGCATCACCCCTCTTTGGATTTTCCATAATAAATTTTCCACTTTTCCCATGCTTTAACATTTTCCATCCTAGCGGATCATTGTGATTTTAAAAATTCATCCCTAGGGAACTGCAACCATTATTATACAAAGCGGCGTGGTTTCGAACGGGCGAACCAGCGAAATATCCTTCACCATGTAAACTCTTCTAGCCCCCCTCCAACACTTATGGTGGCTCGAATGAAGAAGGTAACCCTATATCGATTTATTTTGTCTATCGATATTTTACTATGTGCCAACAAGCTTGAGAAATCTCAGCGCTCAAAATTTTTCCCCCCTTCTTCTATAAATATAAATTTATTTTCAGGTTTTTTTATTATTTGGCACTTTTTTGGTTATTGCCTGTTAAAATTTTATACATGACTTATTTGAAACGCATAAAGTTTTTTCTTCACCCCTATTCAACTTTTGTTAAATTTATGGCTTTTTGAGATACACCGGGGATATAAGGAATAAGATTTTCATATTTTAACTTCTTTTTTGATAGATCAGAAAAAATAAATATTGAATGGCATCGAATAAAGAGTGTCTTTTTTATCGAACGAGATGAGGGTAATAAATTTTTAATAAGACCTTATTTAACTTCTTTTCGAAAGTTCGGTAAACTTTTTTTTAGACATTATAAAACTTTTTTTTTATATCTTTCGTGTATTATTTTTACGCTTTATTGGATGTTCATCTGGTTTTTATTGAGAAATGGCAATTTTTGGATGGTAACAAACAATTGATCAAACTAAATCAAAAATAGGTGGAGAAAAAAATTGTTATTGTGTTATTTTTTTTTAGTAAAACATAAGAAAAGCTACAATTGCCACGTCAAAATCTGTTAAGGTCTTCTTCAAATTTTTGCAAACCTATATTTTGTACGAGTCTTTATATTTTTGGATATATTAGACAATTTTAAAACATAAAAATCCCAAAAAAAAACTTGTGGTATTTTAGTTTAAGAGCAGATATTTTTCTCAAGATCCTTAACCAGACCACATCAAAATAATTGATTTAACTTTTTGATTTTCTGATTGTAAAATATAATTTTTGATAAATCGAAGTTTTCCATTGAAAAACAAATTAAGTTGTAGACGATCAAAATGTAAGTTATTAAGAAAAAGTATGCGTCTCAAAACTTTTTTTAAAAATTTTCCTATGCTTTATACATGATTTGTTTAATTTCGATGACTGTGAATGTGAAGTACTTGTTTTGGAAATTTTTACCAATATTGACCAAACGAATAAAAAAAAGAAGGAAATCGAAGGATTTTCTCTTGGTTTATTGCTTTTATATCTTCGATTGACCCTATGAAAGGGGGAAAATGTTTTTCCATCACAAAAGTTTTTCCAATCAGAAAAGTTTGCTTGTTAGCCAAATTAATCCAAATTTGTAGGGGATTTTTTTTCATAGTATTTTGGTTAATTCTAGGTCGAAGCTAACGAATATTTGTATTGTTGCGACATTTAAGTCAAATGTAATTTGGAACTTTCTTTGATAAGAGTGTTACTCGATTAGTGCATTGTTAGAATGGTTAATTAGAATTTGTTATACTTTAGCTAATCGTCACGAAGTTTCTTTTCAGTTTAAGGGAATTATACTACATAATTGGAATATTCGTTTAAGTTAATTAGGAATTATTGACAAACAAAATTTATACGATAAGTCTGTCTTTTTATTAGTTTTCGGGTTTCAGGAGTAACAACTGCATTCTTTTTTTTAAGGCAAACATACGTTTTCGCGTGTTTCAGAATTTCGTTCAAAATGGGAATATTGCATCCTATGGCAAACAATTGTCAACAATATTATATAACTCTTTTATACCAACAAAGCGAACGAATTATGTCGAATTTCAAAAAAACTCACTAGTTTCACTAAAAAACACGTCTTTTGAAACTTAAAAGCCTCTAAAATGTTTAAAGGAGAGATTTTTTTTACAATATCAACTATCAATTCAGTGAGTGAACTTTTGAGTGTGACTTTGAGCAGTGGCGCTCCCAGGACTTTATTTTGCGGAAGAAGGAGCGAGCAAGTCAATTGAAAAAAAAATGTAAAACAAATTAAAAAATCACGAAATACGTAAAACGGCAGAAAGAATGTGATTTAGATTCAAATAAATAAACATACAATGCAATGCGCCGCAGGCGAAAAACTTTTCGAACTAAAGTTAAATAATCAATGGCTGATCAATGGCTTAAATCAATGGCTCAATGTAGAATAAAACTTAGTTTTGTGCTTTTCACGTTCTACAAATAATACTATGTTGTGTTATGGAAAAAATTTCAAAAATTATCAACATAATAACGTTTTATTGATCCGATTTCTAGTTATAATGTTATGTCAACAATAGTCTCTCTTGAAAACTAGCAAATATATTTTAATGTAAAATGAAGAAAATATCAACTCTTGAAATTAAACATTTACTATATGTAGGTACGTGAACTTTTGTAACTAAAAATTTACGATATGTTCGCTTTACAGTACTCCTTAGCCGATTAGTTAGTCTGTAAGTCTGTTAGTCTGTTAGTCTGTTTGTCTGTTAGTCTGTTAGTCTGTTAGTCTGTTAGTCTGTTAGTCTGTTAGTCTGTTAGTCTGTTAGTCTGTTAGTCTGTTAGTCTGTTAGTCTGTTAGTCTGTTAGTCTGTTTGTCTGTTAGTCTGTTAGTCTGTTAGTCTGTTAGTCTTTTAGTCTGTTAGTCTGTTAGTCTGTTAGTCTGTTAGTCTGTTAGTCTGTTAGTCTGTTAGTCTGTTAGTCTGTTAGTCTGTTAGTCTATTAGTCTGTTAGTCTGTTAGTCTGTTAGTCTGTTAGTCTGTTAGTCTGTTAGTCTGTTAGTCTGTTAGTCTGTTAGTCTGTTAGTCTGTTAGTCTGTTAGTCTGTTAGTCTGTTAGTCTGTTAGTCTGTTAGTCTGTTAGTCTGTTAGTCTGTTAGTCTGTTAGTCTGTTAGTCTGTTAGTCTGTTAGTCTGTTAGTCTGTTAGTCTGTTAGTCTGTTAGTCTGTTAGTCTGTTAGTCTGTTAGTCTGTTAGTCTGTTAGTCTGTTAGTCTGTTAGTCTGTTAGTCTGTTAGTCTGTTAGTCTGTTAGTCTGTTAGTCTGTTAGTCTGTTAGTCTGTTAGTCTGTTAGTCTGTTAGTCTGTTAGTCTGTTAGTCTGTTAGTCTGTTAGTCTGTTAGTCTGTTAGTCTGTTAGTCTGTTAGTCTGTTAGTCTGTTAGTCTGTTAGTCTGTTAGTCTGTTAGTCTGTTAGTCTGTTAGTCTGTTAGTCTGTTAGTCTGTTAGTCTGTTAGTCTGTTAGTCTGTTAGTCTGTTAGTCTGTTAGTCTGTTAGTCTGTTAGTCTGTTAGTCTGTTAGTCTGTTAGTCTGTTAGTCTGTTAGTCTGTTAGTCTGTTAGTCTGTTAGTCTGTTAGTCTGTTAGTCTGTTAGTCTGTTAGTCTGTTAGTCTGTTAGTCTGTTAGTCTGTTAGTCTGTTAGTCTGTTAGTCTGTTAGTCTGTTAGTCTGTTAGTCTGTTAGTCTGTTAGTCTGTTAGTCTGTTAGTCTGTTAGTCTGTTAGTCTGTTAGTCTGTTAGTCTGTTAGTCTGTTAGTCTGTTAGTCTGTTAGTCTGTTAGTCTGTTAGTCTGTTAGTCTGTTAGTCTGTTAGTCTGTTAGTCTGTTAGTCTGTTAGTCTGTTAGTCTGTTAGTCTGTTAGTCTGTTAGTCTGTTAGTCTGTTAGTCTGTTAGTCTGTTAGTCTGTTAGTCTGTTAGTCTGTTAGTCTGTTAGTCTGTTAGTCTGTTAGTCTGTTAGTCTGTTAGTCTGTTAGTCTGTTAGTCTGTTAGTCTGTTAGTCTGTTAGTCTGTTAGTCTGTTAGTCTGTTAGTCTGTTAGTCTGTTAGTCTGTTAGTCTGTTAGTCTGTTAGTCTGTTAGTCTGTTAGTCTGTTAGTCTGTTAGTCTGTTAGTCTGTTAGTCTGTTAGTCTGTTAGTCTGTTAGTCTGTTAGTCTGTTAGTCTGTTAGTCTGTTAGTCTGTTAGTCTGTTAGTCTGTTAGTCTGTTAGTTTGCTAGTTTGTTAGTTTATTAGTCTCTTAGTCTGTTAGTCTGATTACAAGATTTCTCAAGAACTAATTGAACTAAAGCCATGAAATTTTGCAGACGTATTTGGTCCTGCAATAAGACAATCCTATCAACTTTTGGTGGAAATCCGTTAACCGGAAGTCAACAAAATAGCGGCTGTCTAAAAATTGGATTTTGGTTTTTTGATGTTTACTCTTAAACTCGACATCTCAAACCATATAACTGTTATTAAAAAAAATCACTTTTTACGATTCCTTCGAAAAATAACGAGAATAATGTTGGCCACAATTTTGGAATATTTTTGTTTGTCTCGAAATCATTTCAATTCAAGTACCGGATTTCTCACGATGAACCATTCAATAGAATGAAATTAAATTTATATTGAAGCAATGGGGAAATGGAAATTTTTTTTGACAGTGAACATTTAGTTCCAAGAAGTCAATGTTGAACCTCATCAGACCGACACATTGAATTTGTGGTCAAAATTGAAGAATCTATGGTCAAAACAAAAACACCACTTTTTTATAGTTTCAGCCAGAGCTTGGGGGAGACCCTTTAATGCCGAAGCATAGCTCAGGATGGTCGAAAGAACGAAAGGAGTTGTCGGTTTATGTTCTCCTTGAACTTCTGCAGGTTATAGTCCGGGAGAAACACTTCCGATGGTAAATCGTTCCAAAGTCTTGTTAAAAATTCAAGATATTTTTTTGTTTACAACACCTCACAAGAGTTTCAAAATTTGGTTGCCACCATTGTGTTTTTCAGATTTCGCGTGCCTCCTGGAGCCGGCCGATATACCCCTAGGAGTACATGTAGCTTCGGTTGGGAAACACTGATTTAAACGATCCTAAGGATATACGATAAAATCATTACGTGATGCCCATCTACTTTTCTGATGAATAAATTGAATTAGTACCTATTTTCCATTTTGAGGGATCTGCGTACTCATCATTTCTAAGATAAACATTAAGATCCTATAATTCTAAATTATTCAACTCTTCCAGACAGTATAAGTGCGTCTTTGTTGTAGATCCTACTATAGTTGATGGTCTTCTTGTGTGAATACTGTTCTGATTATATTATTATTATTTATACTTAAACGCAATTTTCATTATAAATTTTCAATACAGATCGATGAAACATGACTATAATTAGGTACAAATCACTTACACTTCCGTAGGCATTTTCAAGACAATTTTCGCTCTGGATAAGAAACGAATCCGATTTTGAATTGTCAACAGAATAGAATGTTGGGAATATGAATCCGGGAAAATGTATTGAATATATAATTTAATGATAAATATAGTCATGGATAAAGGCGTTTTAGTCTTTTTGGTACCGTGCACTAATCCTTCAGACAGGTATTGGATGACTGAATTTCTAGTTTCTATTGACATTGTCCTGCCCGCCCTCGTTTGAAATTATAAAGATAGATGCTGTTATCTAAAGGACATAGCTCTTTCATTTCAATTTGTAGTCAATAAATTTTTCACGGCTCCTAGTCAAAGTAGAACCTCATTAATGGCTTGAGTGAATCGTTCCCTCCGATATTATTATATAGCTAACATATTATAAAATAGGACACATTTATTGATTGAAATTTTATAAGTACAGGTATATATAAGATGGTATCCTATCTGTCAAAATAAATCGTTTGATCCGTAAATTTTTCGCTAAAATATATGGACGATTAACCATTTGAGGCTTAAAATATCAACCTCTGCTATGAGTTTTCACGAGCAGGGGGCACGTGGGGATTAAAAAAAAACATGTGACTATTAATAAACAATCAATAGGTGTAAGTAAGCAAATAATCATTAGGTTACAATTTTGAAAAGAAACATTTTTTTTTATTATCATTAGTGTCTAATAATAATCGTAATACTCCATATATATGTTTGTTGATTTGCACCATTGGAACGTTCATTATGAGGGTAAATGTGGAGAAGGACTTAATGGAAGCCGTTTTTAGCTTTCGATAATGTATTATTAAATGCGGAAAGGTCAACATGACATCAAATTCAATTTACTGATTGCTGATGCTTCTACGCGATTATAATTTGGTGTGTGCGAGACATTACTTAATTGATATTAAATGAACAATATTCTCAACTTTGATTTATTATGATATGACATTCCTAACCCTTTAATGGATAAATGTTATGTAGTTACTAAGGAATTCTATTGCATTATGCTGGTCGAGTAGGTAGAAAATTCAAAAAAAATAATGGAAATGTGTATTCGATTTTCTAAATGGAGGCAAGAAGGAATAATAATACGTTATTGATAATTTTATTTTGTTATAGAAAATTTTTCTGCGTATTTTAGAAACACATTGGCATATTTTGAAAAAAGTCCCCTTCAATATTTTGCAAAAGCATTTTTTCAAAGCAACGCAAGTACCTTCCGCGACAAATTTTATTCGTTTGGAATTTTGTGCTAAAATATCATCCAAAATAAATTATATCGTTGTATATCATATTATAATTGTAATGCGTGGTGTCCAGTTGTCCTCAACATTTCTTCGCACAAGTTTTTGAAATATAACGAATTTTGGTTGACTTTTTTAACAAAAATTGCCAATATTTTGCAAAAACAGAATTTTTTTAAATATCGGTATAAAAAATTTACTAACAACAAAGCAAACAAATTTTTAAATGAAGATATGATCCCCAAAATTAATTTGAAGATTGATATTTTTCCAAAGTTTTAAGTTGTTTCGGTTTTTTTGGGTCCGAAAAAACTTGTGCAAAGAAACATTAACCCGGAAATGGCTGGTATGCAAGCCAGTAGGCTATAAAATATAAATTGTTGCTACTCATAAATCACATGTTTTATTTTGTCCACCAAGAAAATTATTCACTTATATCACAACTTATTTTTCTAAAAATGTTTCATTTTTCCCATTATTTTTTTTTATATACAGTGTGACCTCGGTAATCGAAATTATAGTAGACAGAGCCTGTTGCAATAACCGAGTCAGTTGCGTTAACCGAGTCAGTTGCGTTAACCGAGTCACAACATTGGCTGCCAATTTTAGTTTTCGTGTGTATTTTTTTTCGTGTGTTCAGCCAGTCTTTAATAAATAAAAACAGTGAACAGAGAATAAAGTCAATAAAAGATTTCCTGTAACTATTTTTTATCTTTTTTTGGCCGAAACAGTATCAGATTATAAAAAAGTTGCGTTAATCGAGTCAACCTTATTTGGAAGTTGCGTTTATTGAGTCAACAGTGTAAAATTTTAGGTGTTGCGTTAACCGAGGAGTTGCGTTCTTCGAGGGTTGCGTTTACCGAGGTCACACTGTATTTTCATCTTTAATAAAGGGTGTTTTTTTAAGCCCGACAGAACTTCAAATTTTAAAAAGTAACACAAAAAATTTAATTCTAATCAAAATTTTTTATTTATTCGAAAGATCAATACATGGAATTAACATTTGAAAATGATTTCGGGCATATGGCCACGGCGGCTGTTCTTGACGAAGCGCATTCTGGACGTCCAATTTTGGGCCACTTTTTCGAGCCGTATGTCACGAACAATGTTGGCCTCCAAGGCGTCAATTGTTGCTGGTTTATCAGCATAAACCAGTGACTTCACGTAACCCCACAGGAAATAATCGAGAGGTGTCAAACCGCACGACCTTGGAGGCCAATTGACAGGTCCATTTCTCGATATCAAGTTATCACCAAATTTTGATTTCAATAAGTCGATGGTTGCGGTCGCGGTATGGCACTTAGTGCCATCCTGTTGAAACCACATCTCGTCCGGATCAATGTCATCCATATTTTCAAACAAAAAATCATTGATCATGGTGCAGTAACGATCTCCATTGACCGTAACGCAAGCTCCGGCCTCATTTTTGCAGAAATAAGGTTCGATGATGCCACCAGCGTGTAAACCGTACCAAATGGTGCATTTTTATGGATGTAATGGAGTCTGTAGGTCTCTTGTGGGTTGGTCTCACTCCATATGCGGCAATTTTGCAAAAAATGAGCTTCATCGCTGAACAAAATTTTGCTAAAAAAACGTCGCTTCTAAGTGCGTGAATATACGACTAATTTTCAAAGTAAATTTGGATAATTTGGCAGCGTTGTTCAAGCGTGAGTCTATTCATGATGATTTGCCAGAGTACACTGATCATAAATGTCAAAAAGTGAGCGCAGTATAACAGCTCGTTTAACAGTTAACCCTTTCCTAAGTTCTATCTAAGCAAAATAAAAAACCCTTTACATAAGTATTGATTTCAAATAAAAAGATTTCTGTCTGTTGTTTATTGCCAGTGTTGAATGGCTTTGGTTAAGAAAGGCCATTACAAAAAATATCAGTAAAATAAAACAAAAAGTCTCATGGCGGCCATTAAAAAAATACAGTAGTCACGTGTCTTTGTAATTCGAAGTAATTTTTTTTTTTTTTTTTTATAGATCCAGCCAGAGCTTAGGGGAAGACCCTTTAATGCCGAAGCACAGCTCGGGATGGTTGGAAGGACAAAAGGAGATGCCGATTTATGTTCTCCTTGAACTTCTGCGGGTTATAGTCCGGGGGGAACACATCGGATGGTAAATTGTTCCAAAGTCTTGTTGTTCGCGGAATGAAGGAACCCCTAAACTTTACTGTACGAAAGCGGGGAGGCTCAAGGAAGAAGTCGTGCGCACGTGTAGCTGCACGAGAGGGTCTAGGGAAAATATACCGTGGAGGAATAAGTTGGGAAATTTCGGTGGAACATTTCCCATTGAAATATTTGTAGAATATGCTGAGTACTCCAACAGAGCGACGATGCTCGAGAGACGGTAATGAATCTGTCAAAGACTTGTCTCCAATTAGTCGGATCGCACGTTTTTGGATTCGGTCCAGCAGTTGGAGGACAGTTTTTGGGGCTCCAGCCCAAATGTGCGAATTGTACTCGAGTCTCGGTCGAATGTAGCTCTTGTAAATGTTAAGGACGTCGACTGGTGCGAAATATTTTTTGCATCGTCCCAGGAAGCCTAGGCACTGCGATGCTTCCTTTGCTATTTTAAAAATATGATCACTCCATTGGAGCTTCTCATTTATTTCGATGCCCAACATTCTGATGTTTTTTGAGTCACTAATGGACTCACTCATAAATTCGACCGTTTCGGGGGATTTTTCGCATTTCATCGATAACAGCATTGATTGGGTTTTAGATGCGTTGAATTCCACACGGTTGATTCTGCCCCAAGCCAGAATTGTGTTTAAATCAGAATTCAAAGATCTAATTTGCTCACTGCGTTTCGATCGAACTGCAATGGCGTTCGATTCTGCAGGTGAACTGAAATGGTAGGATGCGTCAAGGGAGCTGTCATCAGCGAAACAATAAAGTGGATTGAGAGTGAGAGATAGTAGATCATTGATAAATATTAAGAAAAGCGTAGGAGCTAGAACTGAGCCTTGAGGGACACCAGAGTTAATTTTGAAGAGATCAGATTTATAACCATCCAATACAACCTGTATTGAACGATCAGAAAGGTAGCTCTCAATCCATTTGGAAATTGCAGGGTTTAGACCGATAGCTCGTATCTTTGCCATCAAAGCTTTATGCCAAACACGGTCGAAAGCAAGTAATAGATAATATTGAAGAGAATACATTTGGTAAATAAAATGTCAAAAAGGCGGACACGAATTTCACATGATTTCGATGATATTTGACTTTTTGATATTTTACGATGTCGAACATTTCTGGCGTGTTGTTTTTTGAAATAAAGTGTTTTGTGATTCGGCTAGACAAAATTGATTGGGCTTGGCCTCAAGTTTTATTCAGAGAGCCAGGAGTGATATTCCATAACTTGTTTCAAGCGTTTGTATCGAGTTAGAAGAAAAAGTAGTATTCGCTACTCAATTGACCAATGTTGGAATTTTTGTACCGTGTACAAATGTACCACGCAATTTTCCTTTATAAAGTTTAAGAATATTTGTGGGAACATTTGGAATTATGGACCTTATGGTACAAATAGGACCATTTTCACAGGAAAAAATCTTGGATTTTCAGTCAAAATTCCGTAAATCGTACCTTCGGTAGGTACTTGGTACAAGATGATTGGAAATCCAATTGGTTTTCCAACCAATTTGGTCAATTGGGTAGCTCTGTTTTGCCCTGTCATTTATTTTGGTCGAAACAGAGACAGCGAATACTACTTTTTCTTCTAACTCGAAACAAACGCTTGAAACAAGTTACGGAATTCCACTCCTGATTTTTATTGAATTTAATAAAAAATTAACAAAAACAATAACAAATTTTTGAAATATTTTTGAAATAGTTTTGAAAATGTACAAGGGTTTTTTAACACTCTAACTGCCACGACAGTTTTAAGCCTTTTTCGAATATTTATTTGTCAGTCAAAAAGGCACTAAGAGAAAAAAAATCGAAACAAAATTATAGCTAAATGTTATTTTATTACCATAAAATGTGTGCAACTACAAAAAATCGTTGCGGTTGCAGCGAACACTTTAATAATTTTCATTGTGACCGTTGTGTAAAATTAGGTGTCAGATCTTTTTGACTGACGTGGCAGTTAGAGTGTTAAGTCTAAAATTTAAGACGTATTTTAGCTAATTGTTAGTTATTTTTTATCTTCAATTGAGTTTATGGAAGTCTTTGCAAAATCCATACAACTTTTCAGTTTTTATACCCGTATGGTATGTATACCAAAGGGTATACTAACTTTGCCTTACCGTTTGTAACGCCAAGATCCCGTCATCACACACAAAAATTAATTACACCAGTGTGTTTAGAATGATAAAAATAATTAATTTTTGCATGTCCGTCCGTCCGTCCGTCTGTCTGTCCGTCCGTCTGTCCGTCTGTGGCGCGGATTTCGGGCGCATGGATTGAGCTAGAGACTAGAAATTTTGCACAGTTCGTTTCTCGTAAAATGCAAGGCTAAGTTCGTTAATGGGCAAAAATGGATCATTAGGGGGGGTACCCCCCATACGAACGGAAACGATTTTCGCGAATATCTCAAAAACGGTGCATCTTATCAAAAAAGTGCAAGAACAAAAGTTATTTAGGATATGATTCTACATAAAACTCCCATACATCAAAATCCGATTGGAATAAATTTAAAAAAATCTTATTGGAAAGTTTGACTTCAAAGTGGAATTTTGGTACAACTGTTCGAATTTGGATACGAATATTACCATACGGGTCTCCAATGATTGCCAGATTGGCAATTATAGCTTTTGTTATGTTTAAAAATAGTTTTTACCCTAAAGTTGTGGCCACTATTCGTTGCAGGGAGGGGGTGGGGGTAGCAATTTATAATTACGCTTGTGTATCAATGATACTAGACTAAACAATTTAAGGAAAAATATATATAGTGAGTAAAAAGTTGTCAAAAGTTGGTATAAATCATTCTTTTTTATTTTTTTAAGCACTATATATTAATTGCAGCTATTAATATTATGAGATTCTTTTCTAAAAAGTTAAACCATTTTACCCACTTATGTCTGTTTTTAAATCAATCATAATTAAAAAGAAAAAAAATTAGGCTTATTATGGTAATTTCCTAAAAGTCATAATAAATTAAAGAGAGCTACAGCCAGTCGATGCAAAAAATTTGATCTGTGTTGGTTTTCATAAACGAATATTCAACCATGTAAGAAAAAAAAATGTAGAATCCTTTTTGAAGCCGGCAACAAAAAACTTTTGCCCAGGATAACATACAAAAACCTTTCATGTTGTGGATTTCTTGTTTTTTTACAATCCGCTTCTCTTTAGATATGAAGAAATAAACGGGCATATCTGTGTATGTGAATTCTATAAAATGAAATGAAATGAAATACCGTAAAATATATTACTTTGGAAAGGTAAATTTTTGTTTTATTTCCACTTAATACTAGCCGATCCAAAAAGATTTACTACCATCATGGATGGTCTCTGAACGGACGCTAAATAAAGATTTATAGCTGTGTGTATTTAATACGGAATCAGTTTAGGGAATCGCGATCGTCCTTGTCAGTTTCGTAATTTTAAGGTGAACTGGTTGCTGATGCTGCAGTTCGTCTCTAGGCAATTTTAAATTTTGGTCCTTGAAATTGGTTTAATTTCAATTTTGAATGGTTTAATTTGTTGTGGAAAATTGAAATTGATGAACAGAAATTTATTATGTATAATTGTTGAAGGTATTCGTATTTCTTATAACAGCGAGTGTCGAAGGCCACCCGATTTTCCTCTGGCGATTTTTTTTTTCAAATACTTGATCCACCGACGATAACGTATCACGTGTCACTGTACGTGACAAACTTTTGAGAATAATACGTGACAGGTTATACTTTTATTTTTTTCCAAAAAAAAGGTGTCAGTTATTTCATTCGAGAATCTTGAATTATCCGAAAGAACCTGTTTGGTTGTCTATATTAGGACTTGTTGTAATATGGGTGGAAAAATGGGGAAAATGGTTTTAAGAAAAATGGGCGAGGTGGAAATGAGCTTAATTTTGCCAAAACATTTTGAGAAGCACGTTCATATAAGATCCGTGTTTGACTGGAGTCTTCAATAAAAAAATTCTGAATTGATATTCAAGCGGTCAATTTTCGAATTAAATTATTGAAAAAAAAAATTAATATTCTTTCTTGTAGAGTTCTATTTTAGTGTTTTGGCAGTATATCAGAATTTGCTAAAAATATTCTGAAATTATATAAGTAGAGAAGAAGAAGGCGGTTTAACACAGTTCAAATTTTTTGATAAATAGAAATCCAAGAAAAAAAAATTTTGTTTAAGAAAATTTTTGAACATTGATATTTATTGTGTACCAGAAATCCGCGCAAATCTACACGTTCTTCCAAGGTAAGAGCTCTTCCCCTATAATTTGACCAAAAGAATATATAAGTCTAAATTGCACATATTTCGAAATACTGTTAAAAAACTTATTAAGGGTATTCACAGTCCTCTTTTAATTTTGGGTATTCGGTGTTTTCGGTAATATTAAAAGACTGAAAATATTCTGCTGTGAACATCCCACAGCACAGATTTGAGAACAGCGCTTTTATTGGATACGTGACCAAATCATGAACTGCGAATTTGATTGTAAAATATGTCACATACCTTTAAATCCATGTTTGATGTATTCTTTTGAATTTCTATTGTGGCAACGGCTATCAAAATTGAAAAAAACCGCAGTCCGATGAGATAACCAGCGAGAAAATTTGACAACTAAAAACATTACTAACGCCACCCGCGGTTGATTCTTGATACCGAATAACCGGGCCGGAAAACACGACTCAAGGCATGTCTACAATTACCGAATCCGGTAATTTATTTTTACATGAACCAAGTTACCGTCTCGGTAAAAATCTGTTAAATTTGACTGAATTACCGAGCGGTAAAATTACTCGCAATTTAAAAGAGGACTGTGAATACCCTTATTGATTTATTTAATTTTTAAAAGCTTTTATTTAACTTGCCGTCGTTTTGTTTGTCTATTTGTTTGTTTATCAGATTCAAATCTTGGCCAACTTCTACTCATCCGATTGACTTAGGTAAGTCCGATTGACTTACGTAAATATAATATTTTCACTACATCGTCCATGTTAAGATAAGGAAAGATCCTGTAGGGATAACATGATTATTATTTTCCCCGAATTTTCCGGAAAAAATCTATTCAGGGGGTTTTTGGGGTCGCTGAATTCAATTGTGTCATTAAGAAATCTGCAAGGATAACTGAAGGTCTTGAAAGGATAACGTGATTATCCTTTTTCTCAAATTTTCCGGAAAAATCACATTTGGGGGTTCTGAATCCGATTCTGACGTTAAGAAGGCCGTAAGGATAACGGAAGGTCATGTAAGGATAATATAACGTGATTTTCCTTTTTCTCAAACATTCCGGAAAAAATCGCATTTGGGGTTTTTTGGAGTCCTTGAATCCGATTCTGACTTTAAGAAATCTGTTAAGATAACGGAAGCTCTTGTAAGGAAAACGTGATTATCCTTTTCCTCAAATTTTCCGGAAAAAATCTCATCTGGGTTTTTTAAGGTCGCTGAGTCTGCTTTTGATGTTAGGATAATGTGGTTATCCTTTTCATTTTGTATTTTTAGTCTACTAATCAAATACAATTAGGATTAGGTAAAAAAAAATTAAAAATTAAAAATTTTTTTTTTAAAAAGCTTTTTTTTTAAAAAAAAAGTGCAGTAAAAAGAAAAAAATAATTTTTTGGGCGCCATGTATCAGAAAAGCGAGATAAAGGATAAAAAATAAAATGAAATAAATGTTTATCCCGCTTTTATTTCTGATACATAGCACCCAAAAAATATTTTTTTTCCTTTTTAGCACGTATTTTTAAATAAAAGCTTTTTTTCAACTTTTTTAAACATAAATATTGTTTATTTGATTTAAAAACAATCAATAGGTAGGTTTATCAATGTCCTCTTAAATTTCATTAATATAATGTAACTTTATATCCTAAATTACAAAGCACAATTCTTTCTAGAGGTTATCTAAAAAACTTTGTTCCATTGTACGAGATACCCTCTTGTGTGAAATATACATATATCTACTTGTATAGATAAGTATCTACTTATCTATGACTATGCGATACTTTTCATGTCTCAAAGTGATCCAGTGAGGAAGTCAGGTAGAAAGAATGGAACCATTCACCAGACTTTTGAGGTTTGATGGCTGGCATATCTGATACCTATTGTGGGATCCTGGCAACTAAACGAGAAAACGTGGCATAGGAAATTTGAAGGGAATGACTTAGGTAAAATGAGAATCACTTGATAGGAACTCTCCTGGGGATTTTCAAGGAAAAATGGAATGGAAAACTTCATTCTAGAGCAGGGATAGATAATGTAAAAAGAAGTTCTGCTTGGAAAGTAGGTTGTGTTCTATTGAATATTGATGCCACATATCGTGTTCTTGATAACCACAATTTATTTGAGAGGCCTTTTTACGTGCAATAAACTACAGGTTACATGATATTTTCTTTAAACCAATTTTTTTTGTCTTCAACTAAAAGTCATTTTAATCAAATTTTATGTTTTCATTCACACAACATACAATGTCATGAGATATTGCATTTTTGCAAGAATTTTTGATTGTTGTTTATGATTTGACAAAGGTTTTTGTAATGTGTTCTGCTCAGTGTTGTGCGAAATCCCGTAAAAAACTTTAAAACTGGTAAAAACGTAAAAAAAAGCTTTCTAGTAAAAAAACTAAAAAAATGGGATATCACATTTCATTAGGCGCAGCTTCTGAAAATTTGTTCCGATTGACTTGAAATACGCAACTGTGATGACAATACAATATTTTCATTACTTTGTCTCTTTAAGGATAACGCAAGTCCTGTAAGAATATCGTGGTTATTTTTTTCCTCAAAAGTTCGTGAAAAACTCATCTGGGGTTTTTAGGGTCGCTGAATTCGATTCTGTTGCTAAGAAGTCTGTAAGGTCCTGTTAGGATTACGATAGAATAATTTCGGGTCGCTGAATCTGATACTGGAGTTAAAAAGTCCGTAAGAATATTTTAAAGATATGGATTATATTCCAAGACTATAAACTCTTGGAAAGTAGTTGTTATTTGTCGAAACGTAGACGTCATTTTGGATTTTTAGTCATATTAATCAAACACAAATAGGCGAAGAAAGACAAAATACATAAAACAATAATTTTTAAAAAAAGCTTTTATTTAAAAAAAATGATTTAAAAAAAAATGAAAAGTTTAAAAAAAAGGACTAAAAGGAAACAAATGATTTTGGGCGGTGTGTATCAGAAATAAAACCGAGATAAAAGTATAAAAAAGAAAATATTTATCTCGCTTTTATGTCTGGTACAGAGCGCTCAAAAATTACATTTTCCTTTTCAGTAAATTTCTTTAAAATTATTTTTTTAAATTTTTTTTTTGATTTTTTTTCACTTTTAAGAGTAAAATGTAATATGAGGATGCTTTTGAATACTTTTCAGTGTTTGCCTATGTGTTCCGAAGATTATCAGCATTTTTATTGCTCTAGGATCATTTACCGACAGATAATTGCTAAAGTTAGTGCAATTGCCTTTTATTAATTTTTTTAGGTTTCTCAAGATTTTTATACCCATATGGTGAAACTAAAGGTTATATTAACTTTGCCTTACCGTTTGTAACGCCAAGATCCCGTCATCACACACAAAAATGAATTACACCAGTGTGTTTAGAATGATAAAAATAATTAATTTTTGCATGTCCCTCCGTCCGTCTGTCCGTCCGTCCGGCTGTGGCGCGGATTGAGGGCGCACGGATTGAGGCCGCACGGATTGAGCTACAGACTTGAAATTTTACGCAGATTCGTTTTTTGTAAAATTCAAGGCTAAGTTCGTTAATGGGCAAAAATGGACCATTAGGGGGTACCCCACATACGAACGAAAACGTTTTTTGTGAATATCTAAAAAACGGTGCATCTTATCAAAAAAGTGCAAGAGCAAAAGTTATTTATGATATGATTCTACATAAAACTTCCATACATCAAAATCCGATTAGAATAAATTTTAAAAAATCTGATTGAAAAGTCTTACTTCAAAGTGGAATTTTGATACAACTGTTCGCTGTTCAATTAAACTTCGAACAATACCATATCCCAACACGGGTTTTAATTGTTAGATTGGCAATTATAGCTTTTATTATGTTTTACGTTAAAATTCAAGGTTTAACGCGTAATATTTTACGTAAGAAATTGCTTAAATTACTTAACCCATTCGGTATTTTGATGCCATATGGCAACGCAGTTGAAAATTTGAATTGTCTTATTATTTATTTGTTTTCAACACTCTATTCTGCACTTTTAAGTGCATTTGTGACTCAATTTTGATTTTTTGAGTAAAAAGCTGGACTACAGTGGACGTATTTGTAAAAAATAAAAATTTTAAATTTTTCTTTTGTTTTAAATGAATACTAATAGCTTAAACAACACTGGTTCTGCTAGAAATTATAAATTTTCTCACGATTGTTAATACTTTTCATTATAATTTTTAAATTGTTTTCATCCAAGATTTTCAAAACGGGAAATGTTTTATTATTTTTGCATTCTTTCATATAGAATGTTTCTGAACGTTTTTAATGGTGTATAAAAAACGGCCATTTGAGGTCCTAAAATTGACACATTTTAAAAGTTTGTAATATTATATTGCTTATATTAATATTATGTAAATCAATGTAAAATAAAAAATACCATATGCTTTTAAATCAATAATACGTTGTCATGTTATTATCAAAATAATGTCAAAGGGATGAAATTACCAGGGATACGTACATTTATTTATTCATTCATATGTTAATAGGAATTTAATCAATTGATTTAACAACTGTGTGACTTAAACTGTCAATTAAATGAAAATTAATTAAATTTCGTTAGTTGAAAATGAATCTGAAATTTGGAAAGTTAATTTATTGATTTTGAATAGGTAATTAAATTGTTGTATTGATGGAAATTAATTAATGATAGGTACATAATAAGCGGATTTATCGAGCATTATCATATTAATTTAAATGGGTCTGTATTGAGGAATGTGGAAAAAGCGAGTAGAATTAAAAACGGTTTTTAGTGGGAAAAATATTTTAAATAATGGAAATTTAAGTTAACGTATTAATAAAAATTTTGACTTCGTACTAATATATGTAGAATTTAAATATTTGAACAAACCAAAATGCATTTTTAAGTCTTACATAATTTAGTTTTATTTAAAAATGTTTTATTTGCTTTGGCCATCTATTCGAAACTAGAACAGTTAATTTTATAGTAGTCCATTTCTCCTGTTTTTCATCCTACATATATGGTATTTGTTTTTACTTTCTTCTACGGAGTATAATAAAGTATTGTATTCATGAAAAATTTCGACCTCTTAATTTTGCCTAAAAAACATTTCCCGATCACTCCTGAGTCGATTGGAGTCATATTTAAAAAATGTCTTTCTGTCTGTCAGTCTGTCAGTCTGTCAGTCTGTCAGTCTGTCAGTCTGTCAGTCTGTCAGTCTGTCAGTCTGTCAGTCTGTCAGTCTGTCAGTCTGTCAGTCTGTCAGTCTGTCAGTCTGTCAGTCTGTCAGTCTGTCAGTCTGTCAGTCTGTCAGTCTGTCAGTCTGTCAGTCTGTCAGTCTGTCAGTCTGTCAGTCTGTCAGTCTGTCAGTCTGTCAGTCTGTCAGTCTGTCAGTCTGTCAGTCTGTCAGTCTGTCAGTCTGTCAGTCTGTCAGTCTGTCAGTCTGTCAGTCTGTCAGTCTGTCAGTCTGTCAGTCTGTCAGTCTGTCAGTCTGTCAGTCTGTCAGTCTGTCAGTCTGTCAGTCTGTCAGTCTGTCAGTCTGTCAGTCTGTCAGTCTGTCAGTCTGTCAGTCTGTCAGTCTGTCAGTCTGTCAGTCTGTCAGTCTGTCAGTCTGTCAGTCTGTCAGTCTGTCAGTCTGTCAGTCTGTCAGTCTGTCAGTCTGTCAGTCTGTCAGTCTGTCAGTCTGTCAGTCTGTCAGTCTGTCAGTCTGTCAGTCTGTCAGTCTGTCAGTCTGTCAGTCTGTCAGTCTGTCAGTCTGTCAGTCTGTCAGTCTGTCAGTCTGTCAGTCTGTCAGTCTGTCAGTCTGTCAGTCTGTCAGTCTGTCAGTCTGTCAGTCTGTCAGTCTGTCAGTCTGTCAGTCTGTCAGTCTGTCAGTCTGTCAGTCTGTCAGTCTGTCAGTCTGTCAGTCTGTCAGTCTGTCAGTCTGTCAGTCTGTCAGTCTGTCAGTCTGTCAGTCTGTCAGTCTGTCAGTCTGTCAGTCTGTCAGTCTGTCAGTCTGTCAGTCTGTCAGTCTGTCAGTCTGTCAGTCTGTCAGTCTGTCAGTCTGTCAGTCTGTCAGTCTGTCAGTCTGTCAGTCTGTCAGTCTGTCAGTCTGTCAGTCTGTCAGTCTGTCAGTCTGTCAGTCTGTCAGTCTGTCAGTCTGTCAGTCTGTCAGTCTGTCAGTCTGTCAGTCTGTCAGTCTGTCAGTCTGTCAGTCTGTCAGTCTGTCAGTCTGTCAGTCTGTCAGTCTGTCAGTCTGTCAGTCTGTCAGTCTGTCAGTCTGTCAGTCTGTCAGTCTGTCAGTCTGTCAGTCTGTCAGTCTGTCAGTCTGTCAGTCTGTCAGTCTGTCAGTCTGTCAGTCTGTCAGTCTGTCAGTCTGTCAGTCTGTCAGTCTGTCAGTCTGTCAGTCTGTCAGTCTGTCAGTCTGTCAGTCTGTCAGTCTGTCAGTCTGTCAGTCTGTCAGTCTGTCAGTCTGTCAGTCTGTCAGTCTGTCAGTCTGTCAGTCTGTCAGTCTGTCAGTCTGTCAGTCTGTCAGTCTGTCAGTCTGTCAGTCTGTCAGTCTGTCAGTCTGTCAGTCTGTCAGTCTGTCAGTCTGTCAGTCTGTCAGTCTGTCAGTCTGTCAGTCTGTCAGTCTGTCAGTCTGTCAGTCTGTCAGTCTGTCAGTCTGTCAGTCTGTCAGTCTGTCAGTCTGTCAGTCTGTCAGTCTGTCAGTCTGTCAGTCTGTCAGTCTGTCAGTCTGTCAGTCTGTCAGTCTGTCAGTCTGTCAGTCTGTCAGTCTGTCAGTCTGTCAGTCTGTCAGTCTGTCAGTCTGTCAGTCTGTCAGTCTGTCAGTCTGTCAGTCTGTCAGTCTGTCAGTCTGTCAGTCTGTCAGTCTGTCAGTCTGTCAGTCTGTCAGTCTGTCAGTCTGTCAGTCTGTCAGTCTGTCAGTCTGTCAGTCTGTCAGTCTGTCAGTCTGTCAGTCTGTCAGTCTGTCAGTCTGTCAGTCTGTCAGTCTGTCAGTCTGTCAGTCTGTCAGTCTGTCAGTCTGTCAGTCTGTCAGTCTGTCAGTCTGTCAGTCTGTCAGTCTGTCAGTCTGTCAGTCTGTCAGTCTGTCAGTCTGTCTGTCAGTCTGTCAGTCTGTCAGTCTGTGTACAAGATTTCTCAAAAACTAATAGAGCTAGCGCCATGAAATTTTATAGGCATGTTGGGTCCTGAAATGGGACGATCCTATCAACTTTTGGTGGAAATCCGTTAACCGGAAGTATCCAAAATGGCGGTTTTTCAAAAATCGCAATTTCGTTTTTCTCGATTTACTCCCAAACTACGCGTTTTTTAGTGGCCTTAAGTATGACAAAACTTGGAGAAAATAAAATTTCCCACACTTTTGTCTTTAGCTATAATTCGATATCTCAACCTGTTATCGAGATAAACCGTTATTTCCAAAAAAACTGTTTTTTGCGATTATCTCGAAAACTAACGGGTTTTTGCTGACTGAATGTATGAAGTGAATTAATGAGAATGGCATTCTGCACAATTTTGTTTCTTACCGTTATCCGTTATCTTTTACCGTTATTGAGATATTTTCATTAGTATGTAAAAAATCATATTTTGCGAATAATTTGCAAACTAACGGTTTTACGACAAATCACTTCAAAGAATAATTAAAGATGTTAACATTTTCTACATTTTTGCCATTTACCGTAAATTGATATCTTTTACCGTTCTCAAGTTATCTCAAATTTTGTACGTTTTTGATATTTTTGGATGAACCAACAATTTTTTGGGAGGTCGTCTTAGGTTGACAACGCGACAGGGCTCTAGCGTAAATTGCACAGGGTCGTAGATTTTGTAGAAGAAAGTTTTGTGTTGACCACAACTGATATTTTTTTTTATCATTATTGCCTCAATTTTTATGGCAATTTTAATTATTTTTTGTGGTGTGTATTTTTATCGTATACGGAGTACAATTTTAATTATTTTAATAATCATTTTTCTAATCGTTTGGAAGTCTTTAGTGTAAAGTAATCGCAACTTGATTTTTTGTGAGAAGCTGAAAATGGACCAGCAAACCTTTATTAAGAGTAATTATTATATTAAATATTTATATAAAAAGAACTTTCATACGTGCTTTAATATACTATAAAGCTACCACTACGAAGGTTTGTAGAAAAATCTAAAAACTCGTGATTTTCACTTCTGTCTGCAATTTCTTTGGATTTATGCAAAACGCAAACAGAGACCCTAGTAAATAAGTAGAGGATCTGTATACTAGAGGATCAATTTAAAAGCGGGCGAGAAAAATACCAGAAATCTTACAAATAATTTCTAAAATATTGTCATGCACGAAAAAGCTTATGTGATTTTGCCCATATTAGGGAAAAATCATTAAGGTTCTGTAAGGACAATTTTTTAATTTTTTCTTAGCAAAACTATGATCAAGGGTTTTCAAAGGCCGGTAATCAGGAATTTAATATCAAAATTTTGGAAAACGAGGTTTTTTCAAAATTTATTAAGAAAGGATTTCGGGTATCTTTCCGGTATTTACAATATATTTGTAAAATTGTTAGATTCCAACCTGTGAAATACCATATAAAAGGAAAACTGATTGGACTTAGTTTCTTAGTCATAAAAAACGGGCTCCTTTCAAGAACAGAAATGTGATTTGCTGAAGAATAAATTTTAAAAACAGTTTTTTTTGGTTCTGTTCTCAGTTCCAAACGTTTGGCTCCCGGAGGTTGAACTCACACCTTCAAGCATGGTGTAACATTGATTTCTATTCTGGAAGTTAACCCGTTATTGTACAGTGAAACCTGTAAAAGCCGGACCCTGTATAAGCCGGAACCTGCCTAACGCGAACCCGCACACAATTTTTTCTGTATAAGCCGGATAATTTCTTTCTATCAATTTTTTTTATTGTATTAAAATAGTTTTTTTTGTTTTATCTGAAAAATTTTTGGCCGTAACTGTACACAGTTCGCACTCAGCGACAAAAAAAAGTACCGTTACTCAACTTGTATGGTGTGCTTGGCTAAACACAACAAATACTTCTGGCCTTCCTGATTGTGTTGACAGCCAAAGATTAGTGATTTCTACCAACTATAGGCTGGTGTAATTCGTAGAAATCATTGACATATCTGTACCCCAGAGGTAAACTGTCATAACTGACATTTTGCAAATTTTACAGGAGAGCCATTTTTAGTTCGGAATTGCAAACTTTTTATTGTGTATGATTTTCGGTAATTATTTGAAACTTTTGTAGTTTATTTTATTTTAGGACATTGTTTAAACAAAATATTCGTCCAATTAAAAATATACGTCCCCGCAATGTAGTTACAACAATAACCCCAAAATTGCGGTTTTGGCAGTTACGACAGTTTACCTCTGGGGTACAGATATATGCAATTGGGATAATCCAAATTTTTAATTGTTTAAACCTGGTCTTTGATATGGAAAATCAAGAACTTCAATTTTCATCAGACGAAGACTCTAGTGTACAGGAAGCAGCATCTGAAATTGTAACAAACGAAAAAGTTTTGGAAACCTTCCAAGTTATCAGAAATTATGCCACTCTTCAAGGTGATGAAAACATGTTTGCTCAGACATTTTCATTGGCTACAAAAATCGAAAAAAAATTACTTTCAACAAAAGCCGGGATTCAATATGTAGTTTTGTGATTTCTATATGATCATAGCTTTTCCTATAATTTGTTCACCAAAAATGCTTTGAGAGCAATTTTTATTTGTTTTTTGTTTTTATTTTCGGAAAATTTGTTTTTTTAGTATGGAAATTACATTTACAGTATCAATAAAAGAAAATAATACGTAAAAGTGAAAATTTTTCAGTTCACCTGTATAAGCCGGAAACCTGTCTAACCCGGACATATTTCCCGGTCCCGTGCGAGTCCGGCTTATACAGGTTTTCCTGTATTACTCGCAGAATAAAGATTTAGGGTGGAATTATACTTGTGTTGAAGAAAAACCTAATAATGTAATTTTGTCATAAAATTGCTGGACAATCAAATATGTTTAGCTATTTACAATACAAGTAAGAAATTCGACAAATTTCCAGGATTTTGTTTATAAATTCAAGCAGTTCTTAAAGTACAATGAATATCTGAACTTAACTACTTCCAATTTCTTTGTGTTCCTTGACAACAAACAAAAACCGGCAATACTGTGGCAAGTACATACATATATTTAGACATAGTTTGGGATTCCTTCTTTTGGTAAATTTGTTACCGCATAGAAACAGCAGACAAAAGACAACGGACAAGGCTTAAGATGACACTTTTATCAATTGAGAGCAATGAATATCCGGGCGACACAAAATTATTTAGGAAAAAAAATTGAATGAAATAAAAGTGCGTTAGACAGAGAAAAAGAGAAATGTTCCCGCCATTACGGATATTAAGGGAAAAGCGATTACCAAAAAATGGAAATTCGCAAATTGAATTGCTCCATTATAAGAGACTCCTTTTATCTGTATTTTTACCGCCAGTTCACGACAGCATGAAGAGCTTTGTGATTACTTTGCAGTAAATTTCTTATTTGCCTGTTTATGAGAAGTGAGTCCTTCCAGACAACCGAGATTATCTACATTCGAAAGGATTTCTCAGCTGCTCCAAGTCATACGCACAAACTTGTGTGGTGCTGTAAGTTATCCATATGGAGATGGATTTAATACTTACATATACTAGCCTGTCATTTACGTACGTACAGTATGAGTAACAAGTGAGGAATTTGATGGCTCTCGAGGGATAATATAACGTATCCAGTATAATAAAGGCAAAGGATATAAAACCGGAAATTTATGATTCTTTTTATTAATCACAAAACTCAAGTATGCGCTTAGAAGCAATAGTATTCACATACGGACACTTTGAATACATTTGAAAATGTTTTTAAAATCATAAACTCAGATTATAATGCATTTTCACACAGTGATAGGAAAAAACACATCCAACAAAATGTCAGAGAAATGAATAAGAAAATATATAAAACTGTTGCTGAGTAATAATCCATTTATAAAGTGCAAAGGATCACAATTTCCGGGATATTCGACATTTTTTTATAGTACTAAAGGTGAACTCCTTTCACATGAACGTTCTGCAATTTGCAAAGTAAGACAAAGGAAATGATGAAGAAATTCAGAAGGAAAGCAGCTTTTCAGCTTTGGTGCGATAATCTTAACGTAAGTAGGTGTACTTCTTCTAGCATTCTTACATGTAGGATGGCCCTCCAGGGCAAAAGTAACAATGCATGAAATTTTCATTTTCTTAAAAGTATAGTTTTGTTTCGTAGCTGTTTTATAGAAATTTACGAAATTCAGGGTAAAATACAAAGAAATTCCTTGGAAAACTCTTCAACTGGATTTGCATGCTGTGATAAAAACAAATATACGGTTTCTGAATTCAAATCAATATTTACATATGTATATTGTTCGATTTATTTTTCTTTAGAAAACTTTTATCTTCTTTATTTTCGTTCAGTAATACGTTATTTTTCCACCGTTAAGTTTTTCTGCAGTGTTTTTGTAAAAATGAATTGTTTACGGAGAAATATTATTATGGTTCTAGATCACAAACTTTTAACTCTAAACGTGTAGGTATGTAGCGTGTAAGAAAGGCTTAAAAAATATAAAAAAAATGTACGGGAAAAAAATGTGGAAAAGTCATTTTCAAATTTTCGCGACACGAAATCAGTTCATCAAAGTTCGGTATGGTTGCTGGGGTTTATAAACCAATATTATGGTATTTCATTAACTTTATCCCCCGAGGACCAGAAAACTCTTCTGCCGCTGTAAAAAGTTCACGTTGTTTCATCGCTACATATTTTCACGAGTTTTGTATTTTTTAGTGGCGCAAGTCGAATCGTCAGGCACACGGCAATTGAAATGTTCGTGTTTCAGTGCGATTCAGCCTTAGCAATGGACGTGGTTTTTTTTGCTAAAGTATTGTTAATAAAAACAAGGAATCCCATGGCTAGTCAACTACAAATTTAAACAACTGAAAATGTTTTTTTTTTCGACGATGTGGATTTTTTTTGTTTAATTCGACTGCATAAAAATAATAACACGTTACTGACTTTGCAAAATTAAAACAAAAGAGTTATTTTCCTAACTGCTAGCATTTTTCGTATATTAGTATACAAAATTAATGGCACGTTCTACGGATTCGCCTATGCGGACTAATGCAACAATCATTTTTTAACCAGCTACATTTAGCGGTTCCATTGGTACTGTTTTAATTTTAATTTTTTGATAGTTACTCTGCCGCTATTTTACGAGGTTAGGTGACTTTTCTCCATCACCATAAAATTTCAGCAATTTCCGCCATTTTCCATAGAATTTTTGTTTTCCAATGGCAAAATTTTTTTTTATGACATTGATTTCCTGATTTCTAGTGGTTTTTGTAAAAGATACACATCAACAAAACATCTTCGGGTCGTTATTAAATCCAATCAAAGTGTTAAACAGAAATAAAATGCCAAAACGTCCAATAGTTGAGGTTATGTCAATTAGTATTCCTCTTAAAAAACGTTTGTAGTTTTTTGGTCATAGGACAACTACCAACCGCCTTGATAAAAACTAGAAAAACCGTACAAAAATGTTTGATCGCTCCTTATATTTCTGCAGCCGGGCGGTAGAGCTAACACGGTTATTAATCGGTCATAGGCAAATGCTGTATGTCACTTATATTAAACATAATTTCAATGGCATAGGGTATATGTAATCTTTCTGTACTATTACATCTATTAAATAAATTTATAAATGCTGACCCGGACACATTTTCATCCTTTAAAGGCAGGGGTCATCAAAGTAACTGTCGCTCCCTTTACAATCAGAATTTATAACCACTACAAATAAAAATACAGTTCAATGAAACACAACCTTCCACCGCAATGGTTTGACACGAACTGATTTAAAATGAAATGCGTCATGCAAATAATGCTCCGATTCCAACTCAAAGCACGATTCGTTTTATTCCTGCGATCCGAAGCCGCAACACACAAGCATTACAGCACACAATAAAAGGTCGATTATAGTGGCTACGCTGTTAAAGCCAATCTGTGTGATGAGCCAGCTGAGCCACTAGCTGATGATGCCTGCTTTAAAGGTATCATAATCATAATTAAAATTTCACCCCAGTTATGAGCGTGATTACATTGGCGGAGGAAGGCATTTGACTTCACGAAATGTTGGGCAAGAGACGAAGTGGGAATGATGATACGAAAAGACGAACGAACACTAAAAATTTCAGTTTGAGTGTAGTAGGAACGACATGTGATTGGCTACCTATTCCCACTTGTTTCGAAAAAATCATTCGGGTCGTAGACGACATAGCGTGTGCGTCTCGAATAGTTTTTATTTATGTGTGCTATATCCATTTATGAAAAATTCTACCCTTTTATTGTCTTTATACAATCAGTAATATTATAAAAAATAATTAATAAATTTAATTTGGCCCCACAATCCTACGAAATTCCGATAAATTATCTCTGACCACGATGTTGCTGAAATAAAAATGGCCCAGTTTTCATTTGTTCCCCTTGTCGGTGTGGGGTTCAGTTTATCTCGTGTAGTGTAATCACAAAAGGTCCAAGCTATCGGTTTATTCAGTCCGTGTGTAATCACAGTCTATTGTACTCACAGACACTTCCATTGCAGTTGATATTAGAGTTGTCACTAATTCCAAATCTGGTAGTGGTTTGGCTGGTTCGGCTGTAGTATTGGAGATATCCAGGGGATCAGACATTAGGCTTTTTTAAAATAATTTGAAAAAAAAGTTTTTTTTTGAAAAAAAAAAAAAAATAATTTTCAAGGGTTAAATATAATTTCATGATAAATTCTATTATTTAGAAAATGAAAATTGCAGTGATAAAAATAAAAACTTTTTTATATTCAATTTTGTTTTGCAGCCTTGAATTCGACCTTTCTATACTGACTACCTCAATGCCCAAATCACGCATGTTAAGGGCTTAATTCATATTTCAACTATTAAATGGTCTTCTGCAAACTAGCTTTAGATATTTTTTATAAATATCAGGTATCAAAAAATGTAACTATAAATTAATGGTTCTTCGAATTTTCAATTAAAAAAGCATCTTTCTTACGAATAATTTTTGGTATTAAATTAATTAAAGTTCCAATTGATATTATAATCCCAAAGTAATTTCCAATAACTATTGATCTTTTACCAATTAACCTTCAACCATACTAAAAATTATATTGTTCTAATAACAAGACGTGAATTTACGATGGATCTGAGATGTAGAGTAAATTTAAATTAAGCTCACGTAATCGGGGTAAGAGAATTAATGGGATTACATAAAGGCAATGCCGATATTTCTAAGTGAATCTACACCGAACATAATTAAATGGCAAAACGGGGTTTTAAGTGTTAAATGGGCGAAGACAAATTGGGTCTCAATTAAATTTAACACACCCTTTTGTTAGTGGAACGGTTTGGTATTCGGGGCGGACAATGTGAAGGACACCATAGTCTTTAGCCAATGGCAAATATGTCCTTTTTCGATGGCCTTGTGTAGCTAAACTGGATGGTAACTAAGACAATTCGAACCTCTTTCACAGATACCGCACGAAACGCCAATGAAGGTCATAGCGAATGCCTAATTTCAGACAGCAGCAGCGAAGAGTTCAGTGAAATTACAACAAGATGAAGATGGAGCTATTTGGCGAGGAGAACCCTTTAAGTTAATGATGCTCGAAATCTAACCCTATCTATTCATGCAATGGTAAGTGGAATTGCTATACCAACTATCACGTATTTGGCAAGACAATGCCGGTATGTGTACCTGTATCTAAGCATACACATATATTAATGACATCTATGTCAAATGTCTACTATATTTTATATATCTAATTACGTAAGTGTTTGCTCGTTTCATATAAGGCTGTTGAACTAGAGCAAAAAGGATGTCGGATGATTTTAAAGATTTAGTGAAATTGTTACCCGTCTCAGATTGAAATCGCTGTGCGTCGCGTGTAGATTTAACTTCTTAAAGTTTGATTAACCCATTATCAGTATGTGCGGTTTTCACTGGAAATTGAGTTCTACTGTTCATACGATTAACCGCAGCAATCATGCAGAGACAATTATTGAACATTTGCATAAAGTACGAGAATGTGGAGTAATAAATAAACATGTGCTTAACAAAATCTCGTGCTTATTATCGCACACATGTATATAATCTGACTAATTGAAATTTAATTTCGATTTCGCGTGATTAATTTTTGGAAAAGTTTAAAACCTCAATAGTCGTTTTTTTATTGAATTTATTCCCTTTATGCTAATGTCCATTCACTCATTTCTTGTGCAAGAATTCCAGAAATTAATGTTTTTTATATTGATCGGATCAGCATAGAATTTATTTAAAAATGTTTTCTGTTTTGCCACTAGATAACCTTCAGTTATAGAATGTTAATTAGATGTAATCAAATTTTAGTATTTTTATGCGAATTCGTGTGTATAATACAAATTATGGAGCGTGATTTTTTTTACAATTTTATTATATGTTAGTGTGTTTTAAAGCTTTTGCGAAAATAGAAAAAGGTTTCCATAACTAAACATAACAAATAAATTAAATCAGATCAGAATTCAAATAAATAATCAGGGTATTCACAGTCCTCTTTTAATTTTCGGTATTCGGTGTTTTCGGTAATATTAAAAGACTGAAAATATTCTGCTGTGAACATCCCACAGCACAGATTTGAGAACAGCGCTTTTATTGGATACGTGACCAAATCATGAACTGCGAATTTGATTGTAAAATATGTCACATACCTTTAAATCAATGTTTGATGTATTCTTTTGAATTTCTATTGTGGCAACGGCTATCAAAATTGAAAAAATTTGCAGTCCGATGAGATAACCAGCGAGAAAATTTGACAACTAAAAACATTACTAGCGCCACTCGCGGCTTTCTTGATACCGAATAACCGGGCCGGAAAACACGACTCAAGGCATGTCTACAATTACCGAATCCGGTAATTCATTTTTACATGAACCAAGTTACCGTCTCGGTAAAAATCTGTTAAATTTGACTGAATTACCGAGCGGCAAAATTACTCGCAATTTAAAAGAGGACTGTGAATACCCTGAATGAAAAAAGTGATCTGAAAAATTTTGTTTACGAATGGGGAAAACATCCTAGATTTTAAATTTCAAATCAAGTTGGAGAAAAACTTGCATATTTTTGTCCCAAAGAAATTTGTTTCAGTTAAATTGTATACAAGCTATAATTATTTTTTTTCCAAGATAAATCAAAGATACACAACCAATTTGCCGTAACAAATGTTGCAACCTGAAAGAAGAAAATATGTTTTTTTTTGATGCCGTTTATGAAAAATATGTATATCGGTCATTTGTGACAATAGTATTATAACTAGGGTGACCATACGTCTCGGTTTGACTGGGGAAATCCCAAATTCAGGCATGTTGTCCTAGTGCACAATCTCACGGAAAAAAGATATAGGAACCGTTCCCCCAAAATCGCATGCTCCAGTCCCATATTTATGGGAAAAAATGGCATAGTGGCCAAATATGGGTGTCATTCCTATAAAAAAGTTGTAACAGCTCCCAAATTTTTTGGGACATATTCCAACAAAAAAGTGATCGTATTCTTTTTTCTTTTGGTGTTAGCATTTCCAAAATTATGGCAAAGACTCCAACGTGTTACCTGGGAGAGATTACTGTATCTGTTAGACTGGTTACAACAAAAAATAGGGCGACATTCCCTTTTGTAAAGGACTCAATGCTAATATGAAAGGAACGAATCCTATAAAACATTGTAAGGTATTCATTGATTATTGGATTCTCTCCTATATGTATATATATATATATATTCGCGACATTCTAATTTGAAATAGGATTTGTTCCTATAATTATAGCACCAAGTCCTATCCGAATAGGACTGGAGACTTTTTTTTATTGGATCCTGTCCAATCTAAAGGGGACAGACAAAAGTTCGAGTTATCGAATATTCGAGAAGTCCGGGGGCTTGAAAATATTCGAGATATCAAATAGCTCAAGTAAAAAATGCCCTGTAATTAAAAAATTTTTCCGACACAAGTGTTAGAGTGTGGCACTAGGCAGAACCAAAATATTTCAACCACGAGATCGCAAACCACATGGAAATTATAATCGTAGAAAAAAAAAATTGGCTTGAATTAGTATATTCGCTGAATCCTATTTGCTTAAGAATGAGCCCGCCAACACTTGGGGTTTGTGCCATTGAGTCAGTTCTAAAAATGATGGGAACGATTCCATACCATAATATAGCATTGATTCCATCTCAGTTTAGGAATGGTTTCAGTGAAAACTAGGAACGGGTGCTACTTTCGTTGGAATGTGTCCGTTCTTCTCTCAGCCCTATTTACGTACTAATGATGCCACGAAAACTAGGACTAGTTCCAATATTTATGGAAGCCTTTGCTACAAAATGGTGCAATGACTCCTATAATCGCTTTCTCATATTTTATAGGAACGATTACTATGCGCATTTTTTTTTGTGCAATTTGGAGGAAATATACCAACTGGATATTATTAAATGTACTAAACGATGTTTTTAATTTCAGGACAATTTTCAACTTATATGTCGTAAGTAACGATTTACCATCCGATGTGTTCCCCCCGGACTCTAACCCACAGAAGTTCAAGGAGAACATAAAACGACATCTCCTTTCGTTCTTCCGACCATTCAGAGCTGTGCTTCGCCATTACAGATTCTTCTCCTAAGCTCTGGCTGAAAATATAAAAAAAAGTCTTGTTACGACATTATTAGGAGGCATTTTTTATAGTTGCATCGTAAGTCTAGTTATAACATTTCAAACTTAAAACTCTAAATTTCAAAAACATCGTAACTTCAAAAACATCCAAAGAGGAATGTTGTAACTCGATTTACGATACTTGAATTTTTTAATTTTGGATAACTTGACTTAAAACATTTGACGAGAATAAAAACTCCAAGCGAAAACATCGTAACTAGACTAACAACATATGAAAAATTTAATCAATAACTCAAAATGTCGTAAGTCGAGTTACGATTGCCTTGCAGGTGCCAGCTTGTCTCTTTTGTGTTTCTCCTTCATTTATGTTTTTCTCCATATTTGCAATAAACCGGGGCGAAATGCATGAAACGAGCGCAATTCTCTCTCTCACAGGTTTCTTATTAAAGCGAGTTGCAATTATGCGGGTACAATACAAAACACATGTGAGTACATAAGAAAAAATTGGTGCTTTAGAACAGGGGCCATCAAAGTAACTGTCGCTACCTTTACAATCAAAATTTATAACCACTACAAATAAAAATACAGTTCAATGAAACACAACCTTCCACGGTAATGGCTTGACACGAACTGATTTAAAATGAAATGCGTCATGCTAATAATGCACCGATTCCAACTCAAAGCACGATTCGTTTTATTCCTGCGATCCGAAGCCGCAACACACAAGCATTACAGCACACAATAAAAGGTCGATTATAGTGGCTACGCTGTTAAAGCCAATCTGTGTGATGAGGGAGCCGAGCCACTAGCTGATGATGCCTGCTTTAGAATCTTGTGCAATAGACCGGGTATTGTAATAATAATGCGGGTTGGGATCATGAATCAAACTGGTGCATAATTTTGCTCTATTAATTTTAAAATTATTCCGGTATTTTTAATCAAAAGTTAAAATTCACAACAAATCCCAAATTTTCCTTCAAACTTCCGATATAAAATATTTTAATAACCAAGAAAATATTAGGAATTGAACCATTTAGCAAGAATGGAGTATATAAATCAGATTTCTTTTGCTGAGGTTATCAAAATCTGTAAAATCTTTGCAAAATCTTTTAATCTCTGGAGTAAATTCTGTTATACAAATATTTGGGGGAATTGATTAGCATTTTTCTTAATCTAAATTTAAATAGACTGTGGCTTGTGGCGAAATATTAATTTCTCAGCGAAAAAAGAAACGAGGAAACAAATCAAGAATATTATAAAAAATTCGGTATAGGTAGCTGGAAAAACTTTTTCTTTCACCTGCAAACGAAATATGGAGAAAAATGAAAATTGAGCCTCGTACCTCGAGAAAATGGAAGGCAAACTGAAATGAAAACAAATAAATTTAAAAAAAAGCAGGGAAGAAGTGAAAGTAAAAGAAAAAAATTCAGATGTAGTCAATTTAATTAACTGGTCTCGAATGGCTCATTTTCCATTTCTTCCTTACAATGGTTATGCTGATGTTTCCCGTTTGGATTTCTGCCCTGGCCTGGATATTTTCGTGCCAGTATTTTCAGTGGTTTCTGGGTTCTCTCACCGATTTCCTGTCACAAAGATAAATTGTCTAATTCTCTGTCTTCACCTGAATTCATAAATCTTAAATGATTTTAACAAACAGAAAAAAATCAAAATTTTTGTTGCCCCTAACAGGAAGGAATAAAATTTTGGGGTACATAACGAAGGTATGAGGGATTTCATTTTAGGGTAAATGGGTGCCAACAGCCATCTCAGAAGAAGATGCTGATTTAAATTCCTGCCATACCGTCAAGGTGTTATCCGAGTCAATTAAGAACACCTCCTGCGGGGTGAAAATAGCGTCACGTACACAGGTGGAGATGTTTCACTTCAGCTTGTAACAGTTTCAGAATGATTGAGTGAAAGTGAAAATTTTCCAAAATCCAACAGACGGGACTGAGTATACAGAAAAAAAAACAAAAATAAAAAAAAGAGAAATATGTTTAGGTTCTGGCCAAGTTGATTTACTTTGTTGGTTTTTCACTTTGCACACGATATCTGTCTTGCCGTTTTGTAAAGGGGAGCAACTGAAAAATGGAGGAAAAAGGAAAATTATTTTCCAAAATAAACGCAAAGCACTGAACAACAAAAATTAAATTTGTTCACTAACTGAAGAACTTTTGGGAAACAATTTGGTTAAATTTTTTAGGTTTCACCTTTTACGTGGAAGAATGTACATTTTTGGATTGAATTTTGTTGAGTTGACGTAACTTTTCTAGAAAATATTTATTAGTAAGAAACGTGTCGGACTATCGATTGGAATTTTCTCATACTTATTACATAAAACAATTTAAATTAATGAATCTAATTGAAAACGGCCTCAAGTGATAATAATTAAGATTTTAATAATGTTGTTGTCTTTTTTACACACACAAAAATTTAGTGGTGTGAGCTCGATTTCATAAGAATCCAAATTGGGTTATTTTTACTGTTTTAACTCCGCAAAGTTGAAGAAAATGTTTACTGTATCCAAATGTATAAAATGGGAGTTAAAACTCCACAAAACTGGAGAAAATAGCAATTTTATCTGAAGACGTTTTTTATTTATCCAATATGGTTAAAAAATTCAAGCCATTAAAAAAAAATAAAATATTTAAATTGGTTTGTCGTGGAAAAACACTCCGTGTGGTGCAATCCACTTATCAAAAAACCAAATTTGGGATAAAACCTATTTACGTTTAGATGAGGTTCGCTGAATTGCTTCAATGGTCTGATGGGTATGGAAGCTGAAGTCTGATGGGTATGGAAGCTGAAGGCCCGGCCCGGCCCAGGGAAAGTTTTCAACCTATATATATATAAATATATCTCAATTCGTCTCAAAGCCCCTCACCTATGATCTTCTGAATTGCTAGATGGATTTAGATACGGTTTTCAATGCCGCGCAGGAAAGTTTTAGTCCACTCAAACCACCCCATCCCGCCTCCAACTTTCTTATAAACTACTGAATGCATTTTGATATGGTTTGCGCTAGGTAATGCCGACCATGCGGCAACTGATCCTTTGGTATCTTTAGGATATATGCAGGAATTTCTACAGAGTTCTACAAAATAAGTACAATAATAGACAGAATTTTCTTGTTCTTTTCTTACAAATATGACCCAGGATTGGTTGGTGGGCAAAATCAAACTATTTATTTTTCCTCATCCAAATTAATGGAAAAGTTATAGAAAAAATTACGAAAAACTCATAAAAAAATTATTTTGATGTATAGAAATTTTATTTAAAATATGATTTTAAATACCATTTGTATAAGTAAAAATAGTTATTCCATTATTGCCCGTCAGATACTAAGAGTTAAATCATACTAATATATAAAAATGAGTTGGTGCCTGTCTGTCTGTTTGTTCCTCTTTAACGCAAAAACGGCTGAACCGATTGACTTGAAATTTGGCATGAGTGTCTATGGTAGTTCTGGTTCCAACATAGGCATACGGAAAAGTAGCGCGAGGGGTGGGGGGAGTAAGGGGAGGGGGTAAAATGATTTCGAAACTTAGTTTTTGCGCTATGTTACCCTTTCGCGGGGAAACTACCGAGCCGATTGGCCTGAAGTTTAGCTCCAACATAGACCACAAAAAAAAATTGAAAAAACTTAACCCGGGAACGACGGGTATGCAAGCTAGTTTTTAAATATTTGTAAACATCGATCACTTTGAATTCTCCAATATATCTCAAACTGCTTCATCTTACTTCATGTTTTCAAACCTTAATTATTTAAAGTTTTCTCGATAAATCGAATTTTTGTCTATTTCTTATCGAAGGTAATGTAGGGAGTAGACGTCTCAATTTCGAAATTAAAATCGTTTATTTTTATTATACAATAAGACAATGTTATTTGTTAAAAAAATTTCATTTCTTTATTGAATCATGTTATTTGGCATATGACAATTATGTGTAAAAGATAATATCGCTCAAATATTCGCCAAGGCTTCCGCGTCACACGTCCACTCGATGGTCAACATTTTTGATGACATCTCTGCATAATTGCTCCTCGACCCCACGAATATTCTTTATTATCTCATCCTTCAGCTGTTGAATTGTTGTTGGCTTGTTGACATAGACCTTACTCTTGCGATAACTCCAAAGGAAGAAGTCCAAAGGTGTCAAATCGTACGATCTTGGTGGCCAATTGACTTTGCTGTTTCGAAAGATGATGGGACCTGGCAACTTTTCGTTCAATAAAGTCATTGTTGCATTGACTGCATGGCATGTGGCGCCGTCTTGTTGAAACCACCATAGTATCCAATTCAGGCTATAAAAAGTAGGTTATCATGGCACGGCAGCGCTCACTTATTTCCGTAATAGCACGCACGCCTATTTTCGCTTTAATAACTTTAACACGTTGTTAATATTTCCATTGTTGAAATTGCCAAAGACTGAACTTGTCACCTGAAAACAAATGTCAAAAATTAGACATTTAATCCTCAATCACATTTAACATCGGTCCAAGCAATTGGAAGCCGATATATATATATATAAATATCAATAAATATGACGGTTAGGAAGTAGCGCTACAGTCAGGCAAGTATCTACAAAAGGAAAGCTTTCTTGTCGCCAATTTTTATTCTTACAAAAAAATTCAAATTTTTTTTAAAATAATACTAGTGGTTTTCAGCGTTTTTGTCAACACTAAAATTTGCAAACACTTATTGTCAGTTACAAAATGCACAAAAATATTGTGCATATATTTTTTCGGTAAAAGTAAGATAATCTTAAAGATTTTATGGAAATATTCTTTAAAAATTCAATTTAACCTTGGAAAATTCCGGAATATGTTGAATATTTGAAATTGTAGGGTTTTCGCTTTTCTGGTATTGTCAAAACTCGTCATTCTATCTAATGGTGTTTCAAAATTTCAATTTTTTAATGCTCATGTTATGCTTAAACACTGCATACATTATGCATGGAGAAAAACCATCTGAACAACACTTCGTGGCATGGAAAAAAAAGACGACCATAGGAAACAGAATCTTGACTTACGAGACAGAAGAAATATAACTTGGAAAATGGTTGTAAGACTCCGTCGTCGAAAGACCCCGTCAAAAGTCATAAATATTCTGTCAGAATATTTACAATTTATATTCGGTCTCAATTCTTTATTTACCCCTTGTCTGGTGTCGTGTTGTACAGTTGGCACGTTTACATACTTACGAAAGCTAGCAATTGTACACACATGGAAATCACACGAATCTTTTAGCCACAAGAAAACGGGAAATAAGTCCGGAAAGCTGGAAAACTCCAGCAAAGTATTATTAAATTCACATATACTTGAATGTTTGGGGGAGCCACGCTATTTTCCCTTTAACCACAAGACAAAACTTTTGAGCAGCAAGTACAAGCACTGAAATATACATTATAAACGCGCGACTCATATCCTTCCGAAAAGCGAAGTACTTTGGCACCAGTGCCACTGGCTGATATATCCTTGAGAGGAGTACTGGCTGAGCCGAACCCATTTGTGGAAGTTTATTTTTTTTTGCCTTTATGCCCGTTACCCTTACCAATAAACTAGAAAATGTGTTTTTTGTTATCTTGGGCGATTTTTCAAAGTTGAGGAGTGCAAACTTTCCGAAACTTTGTTTCGCGCTGATTTGGTAGCATTATAAACGTGTTACTGTCAATGTTATTGACAACAGTGTAAAGAGGATTTCTTTTAGATTCCCAGATCTCTTTTCCAATCTTATAGTAACCAAAGTGATCTTCAGTTTGGTATTCAAAAAGTATATCGCAATTTTATTCTACAATGTTGAATTATAAAATCAAAGATATAAAAATTGTGTTGTACGAATATTTTATTGCACTGCTTTGCCAATATTTTATGTAACATTTTTTATTGCCTCTCAAGACTGAATTTCATTAGCACATTTTTTTACAAATAGCGAAAAATGCTGGCGCTTAAAAATTAGAAATCTTTTTTAGAAATCGGAGCAATATAAATTAATTTCTGTAATATGTTCTCAATGCTGCCAGAGATTTTCAATCTCAATTCAATTTATTCTTCACAATGTGCAGTAGGATAAATTCCATTTCATCGCACATGGTAGTGATGTACTTTACTTATACATATTGCTCCATTATATAAATAATATTGTATATAAATATTTTCAGCAAGAAATAACAGCTTTTTTCCAGTTTCTTTATCAGTTAAATAATTTTTTACTGATATTTTCAGTTGTTTGTAAGTTCTTCAAACGTTTTTATACTCTGAATGATATATCATATAGAAGTATATTAGATTTAGTATAACGTTTGTAACACATCGAATCAATCATTGGACAAAAAATGAACTACACCAGAGTGTTTGATATGACGAAAGATTTTGATTTTCGCATGTTAGTTCGTCTGTCTGTCCGTGAACACCAAAACTTTCCAAAGGATTGAGCTAGAGACCTTTTACAGCTGCTTTTCTCGTAAATGGGAACCCTTACCAATAAATTAGAAAATGTGTTTTAAATTCTTGAATTCGCAAAATTGGACCATTTCTTTCTTCTCCATACAAATGAAACAGTTTTTTGCACTTTTCCAGAAAATTCCGAAAAGCTATGAAAACAAAATGTATTTAAATGTATTCAAATGCATTTAAGATTTTACACAAAAAAAAAAATTAGTAAACGTTCCTATAAAATATAGGAAGGCGATTATAGAACTCGTTACACCATTTTGTAGGAAAGCCTTCCAAAAATATTGGAGCTAGTCCTAGTTTTATATATATATTAGGGCGGGTCGATTTTTTTTCGAAAGAAACCATAGGTCAAAAATAAATTTTGATGCATTGAAATTTCTCTTTTTAAATTATCGGGAAATGTATTTGTATTAGTTCGAATTTTGCGAAAACTATTTAACCAATCGACGTGCTGAGTAATAAAAGCTAAGGACATAATCTTTAAAATGGCGTTTATAATAATTTGATCGGAATTATAGTTTTGGAGAAATGGGAATTTTATTAGAAAAAAAAATTTTTATATGCTGATTTCCACACCAACTCAAACTCGACTTGTGTGGAGCTTGGAAATCACTTTTGTTTAACTTTTTTCATTCGGATGTAGTCAGGGACCTGAAAAAAATCGACCCGTATTTTTTTGTTTGGCGGAATAACGTCCGGTAGGCGGAGGGGGCGATTTCAAAGTCGGCGAAAAATCGACATGACAAAAATTTTAAAAATTTGTAACTTTTGAACGGCTTCACCGATTGAGATGATATTGAACATTTTGGAAAGGTAATTAAATTTCCTTTTCACAAAAAAATATTTGCTGACTCCCTCCCCCTCACCGGCATATTGTAAAATTCAATTTAGTGACAAAATTGATCAGTAATTAAAACTGATGAAATAATCTTTAAAATGGCGTATATTTTAATTTTATCGCAATCATAGTTTTGGAAAAATGAGGGTTTTATTAGCAAAGATAAAAATTTATATGATTTAAATGCTTTTTTTAAATACTTAACAATTGATTTTACTAGCTATCCAAATATTATAATATTTATCTACATTTCAATAATTGAAAAGAACTTTGTCTTTTTTGTGAGCGAACGATTGATAAGTAAATGAAATAATTAGTCAATAACCATTTACAGCTATTATAACAGATATTGTTAAAACGAATTCAATGGTTCGTCATTGCACATTGATATCTCTGAGTGTTAATAAGTTTTAACATTTAGTTTTTTCTTAATATTATTGATTTAAACGTTCTATGTGAGTATTAAAATTGTATAATTGTTTATTTAAAAATGATAAAATGAAAATTGTAGGTAAAATATAAGTGATTATTAAACAAAAAGTCAGAAATAATTAAAATTAACTATGGAGCCGTCGACATCATATGTACCATCAAAAGCAAGCTCAAATTTATCCCGTTGGAATTCTCAAGATGTGGTTTCTTTTGGAATATCAAGTGATTTAAGTGATATTTTTTTGCCAAGTAATCACGATATTTTAAAGTACTATTTCTTCTTGAGTGACCATGCAAAAAATGAAAATAAAAGGTTTTCTCATAAAAGTTTTACTTCTTGTGTAATAAACAAATTGATTGAAATTTGGAGCAAATTAAATATTGATATTATTAACAGAAGGAGTATTGCTAAAAAATTGAATGACTTACTCGACAAATATCACAAAGCGATTAAACATAAGAACGTCAATTGCGGGTCATTTAAAATATTTCTAGAATGGTTAAAAAAATTATTTTATATTGGGAAATGTAAGTGTAAGTTGCTAACGAATGAATGCTCATGTGGATTTATTCCAGAACACCTCAAAGTATTCATTCGTGATCAACATAATGATAAATATCTTACAATACCCGAATATGAGACACCCAATGTACAACCTTTACTAACAGAAGAATCAACTACACACCTAGCTGTTACGGATAATGAAACATATCAACCAAATCAATTTGAAATTAATGAATTGCAATCATGTACCGAACAATCTCCTCCGTCAAAACGTCGATGTTATACTCCCCGATATGATGCTTCAAATTTTGCTGAAATGTGTGATAGATTTGGCGTTTCCGATAGAGTGGCTTCATGTTTAGCAACAGCCCTTTTCAAGGACTTTGATTTAAGAGATAGTAATGGTGAACTTATTATGGATAAGTCTAAAGTCGCAAGAGAAAGACTAAAATATAGAGAAAAGGTGCTATCTAAACGAAATGATACTTCCAATATCAAAGTATTTTCGTTTGATGGTAGGAAAGATGATTCATTAACACGAGAAAAAATTGATGGAAAATTTCATCAACGTATGGTAAAAGAGCCACATTTGATTGTTCTAAGGGAACCTAATTCCGCATTAATTGGGTATGTAAAATTAAATGGTGAAGATGCAGAAACTAAGCGCAGAGCGTTAAATGAATTATTTAATATAAAACAACTGTCTCTGAATGAATTAATTGGCATATGCTGCGATGGAGAACCAACTAATACTGGTATAAAAAATGGTATTTTACGACGATTCGAAGTACAATTTGACCAACCCTTGCATTGGTTTATATGTCTTCTGCACTTTAATGAATTACCATTTCGACATTTATTTGAAGTGTTAGAGAAATCAAGCACAAGGGGGCCGCGATCCTCGACTGGAAAATTGGCAAAACAGATAGAAATATGTGAAGAAATGAAGGTATGAAATTTTTCCCCTTACTTTTGAATAAAGTTAAAAGCAGAAATGTATTATGATTCAAGTAAATTTTTTTATTAATTAGGTGGTAACTGATTTTGAGCCAATCCTACTAGAGAATATGCCTCCATCTGTAAAGGAAAATATTGAAAAAGAATTATCTACTGATGTTAAGTATTTGTACCAAATATCAAATGCAGTTTCTAGTGGTTTCTGTCCGTCAGATTTGGCTAACATTAAACCAGGACCAATTGCACATTCCCGTTGGATAACAAAGGCCAGTAGGTTATTACGGTTATATGTGGCAACTAAAACACCATCCACCAATTTAAAAATTCTAGTGCGTTATGTAATTAAAGTTTACGTCCCAATGTATTTTAATATTAAGTTTTATAGCTCTGTTGTGTATGGTGCTGTACTGTTATCAAAATTTATACGTTGGACACAATATTTAGATAAAAATTTACGCGACGTTATAAATTCGGTTGTTAGTAATAATGGATATTACGCACATACCGAAAATATTTTATTAGCGATGTTGTTTGATGACAGGAAAACCATACGCGAAATGGGTTTAAAAAAAATTTTATACTTTCGGGATAAATTATATGCTCCAAATGTACTTAGAGTGTATAAAATCCCAGTTATTAATTTTAATTGCACAGAGTATTTTGATATGGTCAATTTAAATGATGACAGTATTTTATCTGAACCACCATTTACACGTTGCATTCCTTATGAATATCTATTACAATATTTAGAATCTAACGAGCCACCTATGGCCGATCCGAAAATTCCATCGCATATACAAGCAACGGAATGACATGTTCAATTGTTAACTAATGTTTCGCGACGCGTTATTGACAAGCATCGGGATGGTGTTATGATGGTAACAATTGAAAGTAGGGAAAACTTACCACGTATGGAAAGTAAGAAAGATTTTCAACGAAAGTAATTTTTTATAGTGAAAAAAATATTATTTCCATTATAAAAATAAACAAAATAAAATATTGCTTAAAATTTTTTTTTTTCTAATAAAACCCTCATTTTTCCAAAACTATGATTGCGATAAAATTAAAATATACGCCATTTTAAAGATTATTTCATCAGTTTTAATTACTGATCAATTTTGTCACTAAATTGAATTTTACAATATGCCGGTGAGGGGGAGGGAGTCAGCAAATATTTTTTTGTGAAAAGGAAATTTAATTACCTTTCCAAAATGTTCAATATCATCTCAATCGGTGAAGCCGTTCAAAAGTTACAAATTTTTAAAATTTTTGTCATGTCGATTTTTCGCCGACTTTGAAATCGCCCCCTCCGCCTACCGGACGTTATTCCGCCAAACAAAAAAATACGGGTCGACTTTTTTAGGTCCCTGACTACATCCGAATGAAAAAAGTTAAACAAAAGTGATTTCCAAGCTCCACACAAGTCGAGTTTGAGTTGGTGTGGAAATCAGCATATAAAAATTTTTTTTTCTAATAAAATTCCCATTTCTCCAAAACTATAATTCCGATCAAATTATTATAAACGCCATTTTAAAGATTATGTCCTTAGCTTTTATTACTCAGTACGTCGATTGGTTAAATAGTTTTCGCAAAATTCGAACTAATACAAATACATTTCCCGATAATTTAAAAAGAGAAATTTCAATGCAATTTTGGGGAATTTAGTGTAGAATAAGAATATACTATACCCTTTGGTGAAAATTTTTACCCCGAACAAATCGACCCGCCCTAATATATATATATATAGGGCTGAAAGAATAACGGTCATATTCCAACTAAAGTAGCACTCGTTCTTAGTTTTTACTGGGCAAACAAACAATTTTACTGGGCTATATGAGTATTATGGAATGGAATCGTTCCAATTGTTTTTAGAATTGACTCAATGACACAAAACCTAACCTCTGGAGCCCAATGAACGCAACGCGAACGCAACTCCAACGCTGTGAACTGTCACGCAGCGCAACATTTCAGCGGCAGAGCCCAGTGCCAACTCGTGAAGTGGTACAAGTGACATAATATAAAGTGGTATAAAGTTGGCAAAATTACAAAAATGGATAATTTTGAAGCGATAATTTGCTTTGTTGGTCTTTATCTTTGTTATTTGTATGTTATTGCACTAAGGCTATCAATTTTTTCGCGAACGACATTTCCCCAACCTCACTTTATGAACTGTCAACGCAGAATTGCTGCGGCAAAGTTAGAAGTTTGCAAACTTTTGCGTTGTAAATGCGTTCACTGCGTTCACTGTGCTCACTTCAAATGATTTCTATGGAACAAACTTGTAAGTGACAGTTTGTGCGTTCGCGTTGCGTTCATTGGGCCCCAGGCATAAGTGTTGGCGGGCTTATTCTTACGCAAATAGGATTCAGCGAATATACTAATTCAAGCCAATTGTTTTTCTACGATTATAACTTGCATGTGGTTTGCGTACTCGTGGTTTGCGAACTCGTGGTTTGCGAACTCGTGGTTTGCGAACTCGTGGTTTGCGAACTCGTGGTTTGCGAACTCGTGGTTTATATATTTTGGACCTGCCGACCACCACACTCTAACACATGTGTCGGAGACATTTTTTTAATTACAGAGCATTTTATTACCCGAGCTGTTTGATATCTCGAATGTTTTCAAACCCCTCGAACTTCCCTATCTTATATATTCGATAACTCGAATTTTTGTTTGTCCCCTTTAGATTGGACAGAATCCAATAAAAAAAGTAGTCAATCCTATTCGGATAGGACTTGGTGCTATAATTATTGGAACGAATTCTGTTTCAAATGAGAATGTCGCGCATATATATAGGAAAGAGTCCAATAATCAATGGATATATAACAACGTTTTATAGGATTCATTCCTTGCTTTTTAGGATTGAGTCCCTCACAAAAAGGAATGTTCCCCAATCTCTCATTCCAGATGTGACTTTTTATACCCGTATGGTTAAACCAAAGGGTATATTATATTTGCCTTACCGTTTGTAACGCCAAGATCCCGTTATCACACACAAAAAATGAATTACACCAGTGTGTTTAGAATGATAAAAATAATTGAATTTAGCATGTCCGTCCGTCCGTCTGTTCGTCCGTCCGTCTGTTCGTCCGTCCGTCCGTCTGTAGCGCGGATTACGGGCGCACGGATTGAGCTAGAGACTTGAGATTTTGCACAGATCCGTTTTTTGTAAAATGCGAGGCTAAGTTCGTTAATGGGCAAAAATGGACCATTAGGGGGATACCCCCCATACGAACGAAAACGTTTTTTTGTGAATATCTCAAAAACGGTGCATCTTATCAAAAAAGTGCAGAACCAAAGTTATTTAGGATATGATTCTACATAAAACTTCCATGCATCAAAATCCGATTAGAATAAATTTTAAAAAATCTTTTTGGAAAGTTTGACTTCAAAGTGGAATTTTGGTACAGCTGTTCGAATTTTGATACGAATATCACCATACGGGTTTTCAATAATTGCCAGATTGGCAATTATAGCTTTTGTTATGTTTACATCTATATATTTAAACAATGTACAATAATTCAAATTCATATATCCATAAGTAGTCGCAATAAATGAAATTGAATTGAAAATTGTTCCCCTATTTTTTGTCGCAAAATGTCTAACATATACAGTAATCCCTCCCATAATTTTGGAAATTATTACACAAACAAAAGAACACGGCATTTTTTTTTTGTTTAAATGTCCTGAAAAATATGGTGACTGTTTCAATTTTTTTATAGCAATGACTCCCATATTTGGCCACTATGCCGTTTTATGATAAATAAGGGAATGGAGCATGAGATTTCGAGGGAATGTTAGGTAGTGTTATTACTTACTGTAAACCATGTTATTTATAAATCGAAATCTAATCGAAAAAAATTAAACTTGGAATATAAATTTGATTTTTTTCGTGTATAAACACTTTCCGAATTTTATCGGAAGTTGGCAATTAATTTTACAGTACTTTTACATGCATTTTTTGCTTTTTATGGTATGATTTATTAAATCAGATTTTGCTACTTGTGTATATGCAGCTAAAATTGTACATACTTGTAAAGGGTTTTTCAACAAGGACATAACAATTTTGTATTTTAATAAAAACGCACCCTAAAACTTTTTTTATGATCTGGCAATGCTAAAACGTCAGTCAAGGTTTACATTTTTATCATGGTGAAGTTTACGAACGAACAATGCCACAATTGATCTATTGAAGGAGAAGTTCGGTAATCGTGTAATCTCGAGAAATGGTCCGGTCGAATGGCCACCTCGCTCATGCGATTTAACGCCGTTGGATTTCTTTTTATGGGGTTATGTTAAGTCGTTGATTTATGCCAACAAGCCAACAACGTTAGAGGAGCTCAGGAACAATATCGAACGCGAAATTGCCAACGTTCCGGCCGATATGTGTGGAAGAGTGGTGGAAAATTGGCTCCAAAGAATCAATCAGTGCAAACGCTCGCGGTGGCCATATGAACGACATCGGATTTCATACTTAAATGTAACATGTCCACAACACCTGGAATAAATTTCAGCCCGATATCTCAATTATTCTGTGTTTTATTTAAATACAAAATTGTTATGTCCTTGTTGAAAGACCCGATATATCTGTATACGTTAAGTTTACATGACAGTGGATTGTTAGCTTTTCGAAGAATTGCGATGATGGTGAGTTTTAAATCCTTACGTATTATTTTTGTCTAACTTTAGCTTATAGTTTGTTTGTTATGTTCTGAAAAATAATAATAAAAAAAATATACTCTATTTATGGTCAATAAAAAGTTAATTTATTTTAAAATCAATAAAATCTCGTAAAACAAACTTTCATTCCCTTTTAAAAAATTGCAAAATTCCAGCTGTGTCATGGTAGATTGTTAAATATTTCATTGGAAAATGCATAAATTAATCTTTGCCATAAAACGCAAAACGATTTCTTTTTGATTTCTGAAAAGTGCTGATGCTGGATTTTTTTTTAAATGATTTCGATGGAATGTTACTCTGTTTTAGTATTCCGTCTTTCATTTTGGCAGATGCTGAATGAAGCTACGAGGTTATTTATGCGTAGTAAAGTTGAATGGATATCAATCTTTCATAATTAATGACTATGTTAGTTCGCGTCCACCCAACCCAGCTACTCTGCTGTTGAAATTTCGAATAATAAAAGCATCCAATTACTGAAGCAAAAAGTCCTGCCAGCGGGAATGATAAGCAGTTTATCTGCGACTAGTATATTACTATGATGCCTGTCCACTTTACGGCTCAATCACATGCCATGAAAATGTTTAAGAAGCGCATATTATGCTCAAATGGCCTATTTAATTGCTTTAATGACTGTCATAAACGAATACCAAAGAATTTATTATTCGCGACTTCCCTTTTTCGGTCATATTAATACGCCAACATAAAAATTGGAGCATTCTCTACCGATACAATGGCAAACAAAGGCAGGTTCATAAATAGCGATTTTCTAGATATCTAAGTTTTATAGGCACTTTTTGAGTTCAGTGACAAATGTGAAGAATTATTCTTCGCAAGGAAGGTTTAAACGATTTTTTTTTAAATTTAAAACACTGCATGAAAAGTTATATGGCCGCGAGATTTTGAGAATTCGATAAAAAGACCTAATTCAGAAAGGAATTCATTCAATTGTGAAATACATTAAGGGCGTTCCAGTTTTTATTGGAAAGTTTCCAGTCAGCTGTAATTTCTGTGCGAAACGATAGCTGGAATTTTGTGCTAAATTTTTGACTTTGACTTGTGTAAAAAAATTATTTATCTTGCGTTTGGAACTGAACAGTTTATTAAGTTTTATTTTGCATGGTGCAGAATGAATGCCGAAAATGAACTGAATTGGTGGCAGTTTTCTTATTTTCCTATTTAAACACCTGGCGTGATGTCAAAGACAGTGTTTACATTAGGACTCATTTTGAGGCGGAACGTCTTTCGCTCCGGCCAAGTGAGGGTGAGGGACGCAGTGGGGAGGGAAATCAAAAAGAGCGAACGAAATTTAGACTCACTTAAAATTTTCAGTCGCAACCCGCTTTGAGTATGGTTATTGAGACCTGTTTCGTTTAGTTTTGTTTATAAAACCGGTTTAGCGAATGAAAATGAAGCGAACCGCGTGCACACGACAGAGAAATGAGGAATGACGTGCCGCCAGAAAATGAGTCCTAATGTAAACACAGTCAAAAAATTAGCACGGGAAGAAGAAGAATTAGCAACGTCGAAAATTTGCAAAATCAAAACGTACTGGAATTAGCATCACGCTCTAAATCGTGAATAAATCAAAGGACTGTTCGTAAAATATGTCACTAAGCAAAAAGTTGTAACAGCCCAACAATTTAGAGGACAGAATTAATGCAATTGTTTAGCCGAAAGCCAATGTAAAAATTGTCAAAAATTTCATAGATGCATTATGACTCCACTACACGTTCTGCCCTAATTTTTTTATGTTAGGCAAACACTATTGGTTTTTTATATCACTTAAATAAAAAATAGTTTTTTCATGAATGCGTCATGCGTTGCGTCGCGTCGAAAGTTTAACATGGTGCTTTTTTATGAAACCGCGCACAATGTTGCGCTAATCAGCACGCACTAAAGCGGCGCAACGCGAAAGTAGACCAATTTTCTACTTTTCTACGTGTTTCAAGCATTTTTTGTTACCCGTTAATAATTTTTGTTTTAAATTGAATTGTTATTTTTCTTAAAAAAATAAGTTTAAACTACTTTAAAAGCATTTACATAAAATTAGCCCATTGCATGATATCTTTTCCCATATAATAAAGTTTATCTTGTTTTATTATAGAAAAACCAACCGTTTATCAAGGATTACAAACATTCTATATTGCTTTTTATAATTTGCATTCAATAATCTTTCTGTGTTTCTTTTGTTAGAAATAGTTTCCGAATTACGTGGTGAATGTGTAATTATAATTCATTTTTGCAGATGTGCATTTAATGCCCGGTTCGTCAGTGACAGTTTAAACTCCGTTTAACCGGCGATAAAGTTTAAACTGCCGTTTAGCACGAAATTGTGTTTTTCAGTGACAGTTTATCTCTAACCAAAAGTTTAAACGGAGTTTAACTTAAACGGCCATGGATGAGGGTTTAAACTGCCGTTTTTCAAAACTTATTTGTCATTTGTAGATCCATGAAGAATAAAACACATAAAAATGGACTGCATCACTTTTTTTTGCTCTCCACAATTTCACTATATTTTTTTACACATTTGAAACACAATTACAACCGAAATAACAACCGAAATCACAACGGAAATAGCATCCGAAATAACAACCGAAATCACAACCAAAATAACAACCGAAATAAGATCCGAAATTAAAATCGTTTTATTTTTTATAGAATTTTATAATTAATGCGTTAACAAATATTACGAAAGTGATAACTAGACAAATACATCAATGATTTTATGACTGAAAAATTTGACATTTCAATATATTTTACTTGTATAGTAGACTGCAAAATTGACAAAAAAGTTTAAACTTTAGTTTAATAAAACGTTCAATTCCGTTTGCCTGAGAAACACCAAAAGTTTAAACTGTCGTTTAAACTTCATTGTGAGTTTAACTAAACTAAAGTTTAAACTTTCACTGAAAAACCGGGCATAAGCGTGTAAAAATTAATGTAATTTTGACATTTGTGAACCTGAAAGTTATGCATTTAATGCAATTATCCGCGTTGCATTTATACGTATATATTTATATGAGAAATGCTGAAAAATCTTTCATCCTTGGCGCTACAGCTCTCGAAGAGCCTGGGCCTCCTCAATTGAGGTTTCATAACAATTTCTTCCCTGCTTCGCTCCTACAACAGTTTTAACATGGATTGCGAACCATGGATGAATTACAACATTTGTAAGGTTTTTACGTTGCAACCAATCAACAACAGATGCCGTAATAGTAATCTAGACCAATGATGTCGTTAACATCAAGTCGGTAACACCAAAAATCTTTGAGACACCAAATTGATGAGCAATTATACGAGTTTTGCATTTAAGCGTGTGATATTTAAGTAACACGGATGTTTCATTATACCCGTATGGTGAAACCAAAGGGTATATTAGATTTGCCTTACCGTTTGTAACGCCAAGATCCCGTTATCACACACAAAAATGAATTACAACAGTGTGTTTAGAATGATAAAAAAAATTGAATTTTGCATGTCCGTCCGTCTGTGGCGCGGATTGCGGGCGCACGGATTGAGCTAGAGACTTGAAATTTTACGCAGATCCGTTTTTCGTAAAATGCGAGGCTAAGTTCGTTAATGGGCAAAAATGGACCATTAGGGGGGATACCCCCCATACGATAAATAAATTTTTGTAGTTTTTTTGATTTTTATGCACGTAATGATTGTTTTTTTTTTTTGGTTTAATTATTTGTGTAGCATGGAGGTAGTAGCTAGAGGTGAGCAAGAACCCCTCCCCATCCGGCGAGCTAAGCCGTTAACCTCAAGCGTGCCACCCTGCCTCCTACTAGCTACCCACAACCAATCGACCCCCAGGATGTTACATAAAATGGCACGATTTTTTGTGTTTTTTTGATTGACCTGCAAGCAGCATGGCAAAACTTGCCCTGCGTATGAAATAGACGTTATAAAATAGATTTACTATTTTTTTCTCTGCGTGTAGAGAAGTCGAGTTTAAGTATAATACAGTTAAGTGATTTTTTTTTCAATTTTTTAAATACTTTTTGAATTAGAATTTTAAAGTCGTTTTTCGGAAAATATTTGGATTTTAATGTGGAAAATTATGATTTTCGGATGAATAACCTGCAATATCCGATTAAGTTCATAGACGGTTTTTTATATATATGTATATTTAAATTTTTTTCTTTTTAAATTTTAACGCAGGCAAATTTTGAGTTTGACATTTACAGATGATGGAACTTAAGTAATTAAGTAATTACAAGAAATTTGGAATAGATGAAGGTCAGGAAATAGAAATTCCAATATTGATTTTTATCCACAATTGTTGTATTATTTTTTCTCTCGACAGAAGGGTCAAAAAAGGTGGTTGCGTCTAATATTTCATAAACACAGTGGCTGAAAGCAGGTGCCCTTAATTTATGCCCATTAATCGCTTTGTATTTGGCCGCCAAGAAAATAAGAAAATTTCCCCATGTAATACATCTGTATATGAAATTACAACATGAGTATATTGAAACCTTTTCATGCCGTTTACTTTGTATAAAAGAAATTCTTCCGAAATTTCTCTTTCACTGACAAAACTCAAGTACAAGCTTAGAGCGGAAAACTTGAAAAACTTTCTACAGAAAAAGCCCATGAATGGAACAAACCTTTATTTAGTTTCGTCTGATGTTTTCTCATAAATATAGAAGGAACATTGACGCAGAGCACAGTAAATTATCCAAACTGATATTATTAAATCGTATTTTTGGCCGTGCAGGAAAAACTAAGTTAGGTAATGAAAAAAGCGCAACTAACAGAAAAAAGAACTGGAAAAAATCAATACATCAAGAAAAAAACCTTTTTTTCTGGTGAAAAAAAGTTATTTCATGATTACTCTCTAGGGGCAGACAATTACGTAAGTTATCAGGATTTCCCACAGAATCATTTATTCAAAGTATTTAAGGTTTTTTGTTGTTGTATAAAAACACTAATTTATGATTATTACCGATAGGGACAAAATTCAGTATTTCCGGCGACCTAAACTTAGAAAAAAAACCATTTTTTTACTCGTAATTACAACAGTAGATTTAGTTATTATAGTAGTGTTAATGTCTGTATGTCATTTTGATTAATGTTTTCCATACTGAAATGTATATACATATCCAACGGCATAAATCACAAAAAAATTAGTCAGATAATGTGTCATACATAACCTACTTGTAATTGATATTAATATAACAATTATAGATGTAATAATTTTTTTTTGTGAATTGTAGATATTCTATTTTTAAATTTTACTTATAGATTGTGTTTTAAGAGGTTTCTTCGATCTTTCACTGAAATCCCTCGGAGTTATGCTAATGGGCAGATTTGGGCAGATTTTGATCCACTGAGTCTCAGATTTCTCTGAAATTTCTCATACAGGCAGGGTTTAGAATTTCATCAACTAAATAAAAATCGAAAAAAATTCTAAACTTTTTTTTCAAACTCAGTTGCATAAAAAAATTGCATCTTGCGAATAGTTTGTCGCATGGGGTGGACCATCGGCTGGTTTTCTTTTGAACTACGTGTGATTTCGACACTAAGGTGCTCGAGATATCGATAGATTTTTAGTTTTGTATCTCCACGGTACGAATTAAATGGATTTGCGCTTGAAAAATGTTGGGAAATTTTGGAAATTTATTATCAAAAATTAATGTTGTGTTGTCGAAACAGTGCGAATTATGAAAAAAAAAACGTCAGGACAACGCGTAAAAAAATTTTTATTTTGAAGTTTTTTCAAATTTGGCGCACATAATGTGTCCTCAGAACTAGAGAGCCTATAACCTAGAGAGTGGCCATGGGGACATCTAAAAATGGCCGCCGAGCTGAAAAATGAGCGCGAAAAACTTTAAAAATTTGATTCATTGTTATAAATAATTGCCAAGATAATTGAAGGTGGTTAATATATGTAAAAATAGCATGTTTGAGGTATCAAAAAAACTTGGAAACTCATAGTTGTTTTAATAAATTGAAAAATTGTTTACAGACTGTTCTAATCTGGAGAAAAAGCTGTTCTAACTGACCTAATAGACTGTTCTAATTGGAGTTAATAGACTGTCCTACTCAGTAGCACAGTTTATTAAGGTAGCATGGCCACTCTCTAGGTTAAAGGCTCTCTACTCAGAACTTGTGAAAAATGCCCAATTTCAGATTTTTATTTGCTACTTTTTATGATGTATACTAATATGGCTATTCTCTAATCCAAAGTTAAAACGTAAAACCAAACTCAGTCGATTCGATTTCATACTCAATTGGTATTCTGGTATTCTGAAATTTGCAACGAATAATTCTACACTAAAACCTTACTAGATCATACGCAATCGAACAGAAGTGAAACGCAGCGGATTTTAGAATACAAATTGCGTTCAAACGAGGGCAAATCGAACAAGCTTAACGCTACTTTGGATTCCAGAATAGATATGAGAGTATATCGTTTGTAACGCATCGAACCAATCATCGGACACAAAATTAACTTTAGGATACCAAAAGATTTTCATTTCAGGTCGTCCGGCTGCCTGTCCATCTGTGAACACCATAACTTTCTAAAGGATTGAACTAGAGACTTGAAATTTTGCAGAGTTCCAGAATGGGCAAAATTGGATCAATTCTTTCCCCTCTCCAATACAAATGAAACAGTTTTTTTTTCCAGAATGCAGAGTTCCTCCCCAATACAAATGAAATAGTTTTTTCCCATTTTCTCGAAAACGGTGAGTCGTATCGAAAATTTTCTAAAGAGAAAATGATTATGATTTGACCTAACTCTTCGTTACATCAAAATTCAATCTAATCTAATACCGTGTAAATTTGGAGATATGTGTACGAGATTTTTCGCACTTGATACTTGTATCCAGTAAACTAAAAGTTCATGTTTGATTTTTTGATGTTATAACAAGTAAAAATAAAAAATAATCAATTTTAGGTTTGAGTTTCGATACATTTTGTAATAAGTATGCAGTTCAACTGTTAATTCAGTTGAATTTTGCCAGATGGAAATTCCTATAGCAAATTTATTTCAAAAACAAAATTAATTTGAAAGCGTTGAGTAATCAAATATCTTACAGCTGGCTTTTTGGTGACAACAGTGTAAATGAAGTAGTGCCGACGTGCCCGGTTAATAAATTTTCCCAAGCCAAACATTCCAATCGAGACTATTGTGAAATGTTTTCCTCATTCCTAATTTCTAAACTATATTTCCATTCGATAATTGAATTCCCCGTCGATGTCGTTCCATCTCTCGAAGTCATAATTAACGAAATTGGTGTAATTTTTTGCTTGTCGCCTCCAAACATTGTTTATTAGCAAGAAATTTGTTTCAAGGACTTTTTACTGGTGCTCAACGACAAATGGAAAGTCTGGTTGGTGGAGTTTCGACCATTCCACTTTCTTTATGGATGAATTATCCTTAGGAGCATAGAATGGCATAGCATGGACTTATAGCAGAAACCGATGCCTAAAGAGTCGATTATTCTATTAAGAAAAGCTTTAGCCCGTTTTTCGTTTTCTTCGTGATAATTAATTTAGTAAATGGTCTGTGATTTTTAACTATGACATCGCTGGCGGATTAATGGCGACAAGGAATTAATGTTTAGCCTGTCTCACGGCTAATCACATTTTCTGTGAGTTTATTTATAGCTTCCAGAAGTTTCCTTTTAAGCTTGTGCTGACGCGTTTATTATTTTTAGTTCTTATTTCTATCGGTTGAACATCGACAACAAAAAGTTAAGTAACAATAAATTGTAAAAATTTAAAATTGAAATGTAAAATATACCTACTATTGGTCAAATAAATTTAACGGTGAACCTCGGCATCGGAATTTGATTTAAACAAATTTGAGAACAACGCTATTTTATCGTTAAGTTTTCCGACTTTCGCATCAACCACAAAGAGTCGGGTAATGTCACTTTCTACCTTCTTTAACTATTGTCGTGTAAAAGCTAAATTCAAATCTTTCAGGCAAACTGGTTGTTATTGTGTATACCTTTCGACGGCAATTAGTTTGATATGTCTTCCCAAAGCTGTGAGAAAACGACGAACTACCACAGGCAATTGATCAAGTACAATTCTTGGATATATTAGTAATAATCAGGGTATTCACAGTTCTCTTTTAATTTTCGGTATTCGGTGTTTTCGGTAATATTAAAAGACTGAAAATATTCTGCTGTGAACATCCCACAGCACAGATTTGAGAACAGCGCTTTTATTGGATACGTGACCAAATCATGAACTGCGAATTTAATTGTAAAATATGTCACATACCTTTAAATCCATGTTTGATGTATTCTTTTGAATTTCTATTGTGGCAATGGCTATCAAAATTGAAAAAATTTGCAGTCCGATGAGATAACCAGGGAGAAAATTTGACAACTAAAAACATTACTAGCGCCACCCGCGGTTGATTCTTGATACCGAATAACCGGGCCGGAAAGCACGACTCAAGGCATGTCTACAATTACCGAATCCGGTAATTCGTTTTTACATGAACCAAGTTACCGTCTCGGTAAAAATCTGTTAAATTTGACTGAATTACCGAGCGGTAAAATTACTCGCAATTTAAAAGAGGACTGTGAATACCCTGATTGTAACCAGGACTGGTATTCGGTATTAATATCGGCTAAAAAGTAGCCGGTTAAAAAAACAAAATTTTAAATCGGTTATTTTCAGAACCGATTAATAAAATAACGGGTAAACCAACGAGTACGGTTAAATACCGGGTTTTCGATATCGTTCATTTTTTGACAGGTTTTTAATTTCTTATACCAAGTACTTATAATTTTGACCTCTTAATTTTGTCTAAAAAACATAAGAAAAGCTACAATTGTCAGGGGCCAATTGTCAAATACTCTACATTATGCCAGATAAATTGTTTATTTAAAATAATTCATTTGTATAGAAGAGGGGGAAAGGAGTGGTCCGACTGGATTTTGATGTATGGAACAGTTATGTAAAATTATATTCTAAACAGATTTTATCTTTATAAATTTTTCAGTACGGCTCACCGTTTTCGGGAAAATACAAAAAAAAGTATTCAATTTGTATCGGGGAAGGGGGAAGAGGGAAGGAGTGGTCCAACTGGATTTTGATGTAAAGATAAACGGTTATGTAAAATCATATTCTAAACACATATCATCTTTATAAATTTTCCAACACAATGTACAGTTTTCGAGAAAACAAGAAAAAAGTATTCCATTTGTATGGGGGAGGGGAGAAGCAGGATTTTGATGTGCGAGTTATGTAGAATACTATTTTAAACAAATTTTACCTGTATAAATTTTTCAATATGACTTACCCTTTTCGAGAAAATTGTAAAAAAAACTGTTTCGTTTGTATGGGGGAGGTGGGAGGCCATAGTCCAATTTTGCCCGTTGGCTTAGCCATTTACGAGAAACGCAACTGTAAAAAATTTCGACCGTCTACACTCAGAAAAATGGAGGCTAACCTACATACGGTGTAATTCGCCTCGGGCAGGCGCGCGTTCGCCTGCATATGGGCAAGTAAAACTTGTGTTGACCTGTGGCCGGAGAAATTCTGAAATTAAGCCAGCAGCAGGTGAAGTAGGGCATTGGGAGCTGCACGAGTTGACCTTAGATAGGCATTTTGAGGATGTAATGTCATGTAATGGAAACCTCTGTAAGCCAGCTAGCGGTCAGAGTTAACCTGACAAAAAGTTGACCTGGACATTTTTCTGAGTGTAGCTCAATCCTTTCGAAAGTTATGGTGTTCACGGACGGACAGACAGACGAACGGCTAGAGTCATGAAATTTTAAAGGCATGTGTGGTCCTGGAATGGGATGATCCTATTAAATTTTTGTGAAAACCTGTTGATCGGAAGTAACCAAAATGCCGGTTTTTAAAAATCGCATTTTCGTTTTTCGCAATTTACTACGAAACTACGCACTTTTCGGTAGTTTTACGTATGGCAAAAGTTGGAGACTTTGTCTTTTATCAAATTTCAATATATCAAACCGTTATTGAGATATACCGTTATTTCAAAAGAATCGGTTTTTTGCGATTATCTTGAAAACTAGCAGTTCCTTGGTGGTTTAACTTAAGAATTAAAGAGACTAGCATTTTTCACAATTTTGTGTCTTACGTTTATTCGTTATCTTTTACCGCTATCGGGATTATTTTCATTAAAATATACAAAATTAGATTTTTGCGAAACGCTTTCAAACTAACTGGTTTTCGAAAGAAAAAGAAACTTTTAAAATAAGAATTAAAGATACTTAAATTATTTACATTTTCGCCTTTTACCACACATCGATATCTTTTACCGTTATAGAGGTATTTCAGATTTTTTTCAAAAAAAAATTCATGTTTTGATATAAACTCTCATTTTATTCGTCGGGTTTTAGAGTAAATTGTGGACAAATGTAAATTTTGTACAGTAATCCCTCGAACTGCGCGGTTTCGGACTGCGCGGTTAAGTTTTTAATACCAAAATTTCGAACAGCGCGGTAAAAATTTCGCAGCTGCGCGGTTTTTTTTATAATTTCCGTTTAAAAAACATGTTCTGAACATATATTTTGGTGAATCCCCGACAAGAAGGAATCAGCTGGTAATTAGGTATCTTCGTACAGGGTGGGCCAGAATAGACGCGGGGTTTGAATTCTTTATAAATTTTTTATTTTAGCGAAACCTATAATTTTTTTTTCAAATACATGTAGTTGATTGATGGGGAATATTTTTGGTCTAAACATGGAAAATTATATCCCGCAAGTGGTGGCCATTTTCTGCTTCGCAAATCCGTGCTCTTTCCAAGACATTTTCCATAACCTTTCGTGTTATGGCCTCGATTTCACTGCGAATGACGTGCCGCCTCAAAGTGAGTTCCAATGTAAACACAGTCTTAGAGTCAAGTCCTTGCAAGCAATGAAGAAAATATGACTGTTGACGATATTTTGACACAGTTCGGCGATAATTATAGCGACGAAAATGATTAAAGTGAAGTTATAGAGATTACAAGAAAGAAAAACCTTACGCACGAAAAACTGGCAAATTTTTTAATGCTTGGTAGTCAACTTTAACAAGAAGCTGAAATGGAGCGTGCCTTAACATTTCGATGAAATTTGACAGCCGCTTTAGCCCCATACGTAGAAATGCATAATGAAAAACAAAAATCGGGTAATCAATCACAAATTTTTCAAAAAGATTAGTAATACATATCATATCTTTGTATTACTTTAAATCTGTCGTTAAATAAAAACTTTTTTCTATTTTTTTTTGGAATTTTTCTAATATCTGGGACCTAATCCCAATATTTGATACAAAGTAGGGTTCACAGTGCGCGGTTTCGCAGTGCGCGCTCTTTTTGTGGAACGTATCTACCGCGCAGTTCGAGAGATTACTGTATAAGAAAGCCATGTGCTGTTCACATCAGATATTTTTTTTGCCGCGATGAGAAAATTTTATTGCATAAAATATATATTTCTAAGATCAACCATGTGCCGACTACGAATTTTCAAAAACACAGATTTTTTTTAAATGACGATATTTTCCTTTAACTGTGCCGTGGAAAATATGGAAAATTCTTTTTCGGCATTTTTTTTTGAAAAACCAATGAATTTTTTGCATTTTAACAATTTTTAGAAACAGGAAAAAGATTTTCACACGAAAAAGTCGTTCAAAGTTTCACTAGACAGTTATAGTAAGATTCAAGAATTCCTTTTTTATTGGTATTGAGTTTATTCTGAATTTGGGCATTCTACGAAACTAAAATCAGCATTCCATAAGATTAAATCATTCATAAATAATAAATATATTAAAAGTCTTTAATACGATTAGACGATGATATGTGAAAGTGATTTTATATTAATATTGCCTTAGTGCCTATAAAAATCCTACAAATCATAAAGAATTTTTCGATTTCTTCCTGTTTCTCCTACATAGTTTATATGAGCATAGTATATATGAAAATTCAGTAAACATACGATTCTATGGAATGTGAATATCGTGTGTGGGTGACTGGATATGTTTTGGCCACTTATTATGAAATCTAAGAGTGTTGTTTATTTAGTGTGTGAGTCCCGATTCGATATCCCTCTGCTGATTCGTTTGGTCTCATCCTTTCTGTAATGTATTGAATATATTGGAACTTGAATTGAGAATTGGAGTGGGGTGAGATACGAGGTGGCAAATGATGAGCTGCAAAAGTTAAGAAGGCACGTTCAATTGTATAATAGTAGACGTAACCATTTTTATCTATTTTCCCAACACTTACATCGCTTACATGATGCTGTATACATACTTTCAATTCTGCCACCAAAGTCACTACCATGGCGTTGTCAGAAATAATGATTATGTGCCGACGGCCTTTTTGCTGCGGCGATACTCCTTGTAAGGAGGATTATGTCGACAGCTAAGGAATCAAGTAAAAAAGATCGATATCCCATTAAGTGGGACGTTTTGTTAGTTTTTCCGGTTTGCCTCCTAATTCCGTTTTCTTCTTTTCTTATGACACTCTTCTATTTTCACACGATTTCAAGTCCTAAAATCCTTACTGATATTGAAATGGTTACAGGATATTGAGACATTTTGTGACACAATTTCTGCGGATTTTCTTTTCTATTTACATAGGAAAGACTGAAACCTTTTCTTGTTATTTTTGGAATATTTTTCTTGGCCGGGTTGTGAAAAAAAACATATACATATTTGAAAACTGATGCTACCTACAAATCTGTAACTATTGGTCATGTTGCTTGATGATATATCATATAAATAGAAGTATGCATATTAGATTTAGTATACCGTTTGTAGCGCATCGAACAAATGACCAGGTTCGATGCCCAGGAGGATGCCCAGGACCTTTGAGAGCTGTAGCGCCAAGGATGATGATGACGACTTTCCAAAATTTTTTGATGCCTCAAACATGGGTTTTTTACTTAAAAATATTAACCGATTTAAGTTATTTTGGAAACTATTTGTAACAATAAATAAAATTTTTAACGTTTTTCGCACTCTCCACTCTCTAGATTATATAGGCTCTCTAGAAGAGATTTGGGGTTATCTATCAACCAGTTTTTTTTTGTAAGTGTTGGTTTTGTTAGTTAAGCTCAAGTGTGCTCCACGATTTTTCAAATCGACAAAAATATCGAAGAAAGAGTTTGCCTCAAATTTTGTGATGCCAACTAAAGAACCATGCAGGAAATAGCGTTTTCGTGCCCCTGGGTTAACTTTTGAACCCGTGTAGCTTTCACTTTGGTTGAGTACTTTTTGGAAAGGGCACAGTCTCTAGTTTCATCCATATATAGCTCCAAGAGCCACCGAATTGCAGGGGGATGGTGAGGGATTAACGAACTTTCTCGTGGGCACAACTTCCATTTACGCCATGATTTCTGTGAAAAATCACGAGAAAGTTCGTTAATCCCCCTGCAATTCAGTGGCTCTTGACATCATATATATGGATGAAACTAGAGACTGTGCCCTTCCCAAAAAGTACTCAACCAAAGTGAAACCTACACGGGTTCAAAAGTTAGCCAAGGGGCATCTGTTTATACCCGTATGGTGAAACCAAAGGGTATATTAACTTTGCCTTACCGTTTGTAACGCCAAGATCCCGTCATCACACATAAAAATGAATTACACCAGTGTGTTTAGAATGATAAAAATAATTAATTTCTGCATGTCCGTCCGTCTGTCTGTCCGTCTGTCTGTCCGTCTGTCTGTCTGTCTGTCTGTCCGTCTGTCCGTCTGCCTGTCTGTCTGTGGCGCGGATTGCGGGCGCACGGATTGAGCTAGAGACTTGAAATTTTGCACAGATCCGTTTTTCGTAAAATGCGAGGCTAAGTTCGTTAATGGGCAAAAATGGACCATTAGGGGGGGTACCCCCCATACGAACGAAAACGGTTTTTGTGAATATCTCAAAAACGGTGCATCTTATCAAAAAAGTGCAAGAACAAAAGTTATTTAGGATATGATTCTACATAAAACTCCCATACATCAAAATCCGATTGGAATAAATTTTAAAAAATCTTATTGGAAAGTTTGACTTCAAGTGGAATTTTGGTACAACTGTTCGAATTTTGATACGAATATCACCATACGGGTCTCCAATGATTGCCAGATTGGCAATTATAGCTTTTGTTATGTTTTTTTATTGCCTTTAAAATGTTGCGTCGAAATGTATTTAATTTTTTTTTGCCACTAAAAGATACACATATATAACAATTTAAATGGCTCTCCTGAACCATTTACAACATGTGATTAGGGTAGTCCTGCTCTGAGATGGCAATATGGGTAACAAAATAATGTGAACCCGGGTTAAAGTATTTTGAATACATTTTAGCAATACTGCAAAAGAATACGGAATTCACAAATGCATATTGGTGTTTTAAAAGAATTAATTTCTCCATAAAACATAAGAAAAGCTATAATTGCCAATCTGGCAATTATTGAAAACCCGTATTTCATTTGAATTCAAATTTTCAAATAAGATTTTTTAAAACTTGTTCCAATCGGATTTTGATGTATGGGAGTTTTATGTAGAATCATATTCTAAATAACTTTTGTTCTCGCACTTTTTTGATAGGATGCACCATTTTTGAGATATTCGCGAAAAACATTTTCGTTCCTATGGGGGGTACCCCCCCCCCCCCCCCTAATGGTCCATTTTTGCCCATTAACGAACTTAGCCTCGCATTTTACGAAAAACGGATCTGTGCAAAATTTCAAGTCTCTAGCTCAATCCATGCGCCCGCAATCCGCGCCACAGACAGACAGACAGACAGACGGACGGACGGACAGATGGACGGACATGGAAAATTCAACTTTTTTCATCATTCTAAACACACTGGTGTAATTCATTTTTGTGTGCGATGACGGGATCTTGGCGTTACAAACGGTAAGGCAAAGTTAGTATACCCTTTGGTTTCACCATACGGGTATAAAAATATATGTTGTATTCCAAACCCTTTGCTCTGCTTCCCTCTGAACAGCTAAAAGAAAAGTGATTTTGACTCTGATTTAAGTTTTTATATAGGAAAACATATGGTGAAACACAATCACTTTCCTCCGTGATTTTTTTTAAACGAGAAAACAAGAAAATCGCAAAAATCTTTTCAATTTGTATGGGAGCGGGAGTGGATGGACTGGGTGGGGGTACTTTAATTTTTCTTCGTTTCGGAAGAGGTTTATCTTTTAATACAAGCCTTTTCCATGCCAAATCTCTCGAGTTTTTCAATGTTTGTGTATAAAAGAATTCAACATTATAACCAATTAAATTCGATTCAACTTTTTACTACAAAATTGGTCGGATTGATTCTATACAGAAACATATGAGGTTGAAATCTGAAATGTCGCCGTAAATTTTATGTCGGGCCAATTGTGATTTGCGCTTAAGTTCTGCATTGTGAAAAGAAGATAAATTCTTTCGAAGGGTAACTCCTTTTGAGAAAAACCTTAAACAACCGTCCTTTTTTGGGTTTCTTCATTACTTGACTCTGATTTAAATTCAGCGGACTTAGCTTCATTTTTTATTGCCACATCTCTGTTCGAATACAGAAATTTTGTTCACAAACCGAAACGTTGTTCACGGATCGAAGTTCTACTGTAATAATAAAAAAATTGAAAGAATGATTTTTTCTTTAAATTCGTAGAGAAGAAAACACAGATTTTTCCTTTTTTGATTTTTTTTACAAATATAAATTCTATTTATTTAAATAAATCTATCATACAAATGTGAACTTAAATAGGTTTTTCATCTTTGTTATTATTTCTTTGTAATTCTTATTAAGGAATTTAATTACAAATTTACCTGTACAGTAATATTTTTTAATTATAAATAGTTACTAATTTTATCAATAATAATTTGGAACATTTCAAAGGGCTCATTTCATTTTTGTTTTAATGCATCCACACTCATATGGTTTAATATTAAAATCGATATACATCATTATTACTTACATAATTATTAAATGAATTCAACCACACACACACACACACACACATGCATACAAGGAAAAAAACAAAATATTCAATTACTTATTAGGGTTTTTAAACAAAAAATTCAAATCTGTTTTTTTTTTGCTGGAATGTTACTAACACGTTTTCACATATTCTATACAATACATTTTCACTTGGAAAAGATTAAAAAAATACCCAAAATAAATAAAAGGAGCTTTATTCATAAGAAACAAGAATGTTTTAATTAATTTAATTTTTTTTTCTTGTTTCTTTGTTAATCCTAAAAAGTCGAGTTTTGCGGCATCTCCTGAGAAATTTTTCCTCATTATGTTGTTGTTTGTCTTTATTTGCCGCCTTAACGACTGGAAAACTTTTCCCTTTATTTTCTCAACCACTTGATAGAAAGTACCAAAGGGCATTTTTCAAAAGAATTTTTTCTATAAATACACATACAGCTGTGTATATACGAATATAGACTTATTAATAAAAGGAAGAGGATGGGACCAGAATAAAAAATACGACATTATTAAAAAATTCCTGCGGTAATTTATTCCTGTGGCTAAAAGCTTGCTTACATGATGGCTTGCGTTGCATATAAAAAAATAGACAAAAAAAACATAATAAATATCGCGGTCGCTGGTAATGTTGTACGCAAAGCATAAACTCCAAAGGATTTTTATTCAGGCTATACGAATTTATTTACTGTTCTAAATTTTAATATTCTGAACTGAATGTTTCTAGAAATACATGCTGCTAAAATTAACAATATTGGAAATATTAATTTGGCGAAGAAAAAAAAAACTAACCAGAAATCTATTAATAATTTTAACATAACGAAACATTACTGGCTAATCTTAATATCTTTGATTGGGAGTACAGTAAATAATGTGAAAATATTTAATCAAAATTCAAAAAGGTCTTCTAAATTCAAATATTTGTAAACATTTTTACCTTTCTGACATATCGGGTGCTCCAATTATTTGGCCCGGTATTAAATGTGATTGAGGCTTTAACGTCTAATGATTTTTGATATCTGGGGAATTTTACGTTCAATGGGGAATTTTACGTTCAATGGGGAATTTTGCGTGCAAAAGAATGGTGTTGCGATGGGTTCACCCATTTCTCCACTAGTTGCAAATATTTGGATGAACCACATCGAACAAAAAGCTTTATCAAAAGTCCAGGTAAAACCAAAAATATTTTTACGGTATGTGGATTATACATTCTGTATCATAAAGAATGACCAACAAGAGTCATTTTTAAAAATTTTGAACTCCATTTACCCGAACGCAAAATTCACAATGGAATCGAAAAAAGACATAGCCTTGGCATTCCTGGATGTCAAAGTGTTAAGACGAAATGGCGGCACTTTGGGACACACGATGTACAGAAAACCAACGCATACCGACCGATACCTACATGCTGATTCACATCACTGTCCGGCAAATTTAAGATCAGTAGTCTCCTCTCTGATCAATAGAGCTCACAGAATATGTGACTCGGAACACCTAAGTTAGGAACTCAAACATGTGGATTTAGCGTTGAAGGACAACGGATACGGCCTAAAAATGCGAAGCTGAACACCCACTACAAGGAAACAGGAAGAAAGACCTACACCCGAAACAGAGGAAAAAAGGATTTTCTTGCCATACCTCCGTGGGATCACGGATAACATCAGCAAAATCTTGAGGAAACACGATTTAAAATGTGTTTACACTCCTCCCAAGAAAATCCAAGTTTACCTAAGATCTCCTAAGGACCGTATACCCCTAGAAAATTGCGAAGTGTACGAGGTGCCTTGCAGTTGCGGAAGCTCATACGTAGGTCAAACGAAGCGGAAAGTGTCTGTAAGGCTAAAAGAACATCTCGCAGCTTTTAAAAGCGATAAAAAGGATTCCTCCACCATAGCCGAGCATGTTACAGACAACCACACTCTGGATCATTTGATACGTTTCGATCAAACATGCATTTTGGGCATTGAAAATCGATACTATCCAAGGTTGGTACGAGAAGCTATCGAAATTAAACGGAGGCCAACGTTTAATAGAGATGATAGTTTTCGTTTGTCCGAAACCTGGAATCCGGTCCTACTTATGATAAAAAAGCCCAATCCCAACTAAAATACATCTAATGATACCGTAAGTATCGTTTGTCAAAAAAGAATTGCTGAAAAATCGCACCGTTACAATTTACGGAGCAATCCAACGTTTTGATTCTTGAACCAGTCTTTGAGCGACCATGGACAGCACAGTTCCTGTCCGAAACGTCTCGTAGAAACGCATACGATAGATGTTGGTAGTTCGGAACCGATCAAACAACCTCATTTTCCCGTGTCGCCCGCTGTCCAAAAACTCATGGACGAAGAAGTTGATCGGATGTTGAAGTTGGGTGTCATAGAAGAGAGTACAAGCGCATGGAGTTGTCCGGTGGTCTTAGTTCGAAAACCCGGGAAAAACCGATTATGCCTTGACTCTCGTCTATTAAACCGCGTCACAAAAAAGGATGCATATCCGCTTCAACACATAGAGGGTTTGTTGAGTCGATTAGCTGACACACATTTTATTAGCAGCATCAATTTGAAGGATGCCTATTGGCAAATCCCTCTCGATCAACGTTCCCGGGAAATGACGGCGTTCACTATTCCAGGTAGGCCACTCTACCAATTTAAGGTAATGGATTTTGGCCTCTGTAACGCAAGCCAAAGATTAGCGCGTTTAATGGACAAAGTCATTCCGCATCGGTTACGAAATAAAGTTTTTGTGTACCTAGACGACTTGTTGTTAGTAGCTCCGACCTTCGACGAAATAGTAAAGCTCTTGGAAGAAGTCGCGAAGCATCTTAAAGACGCAGGGCTGACCATAAATCTCCAGAAGTCGAGATTTTGTTTTAAGGAACTCCGGTACCTGGGTTATGTAGTTGGCGGCGGTTATCTGAAGACGGATGCTGAGAAAGTTTCAGCAATCGCGAATTTCCCTGTACCTACGTCTTTGAAGCAGACTCGCCGATTTCTGGGGATGGCCGGTTGGTACCGCCGCTTCATTAAGGACTTCTCCACATTGACAGCTCCAATTTCTGATTGTTTGAAGCAGTCAAAGAAATTTAAATTTTCACCAGAAGCCATCGAGTCGTTTGATAAACTCAAGAAAGCATTAACGTCTGCACCAGTTTTAGTCCACGCTGATTTTAGCAAACCGTTTTTCATCCAATGCGATGCTTCTAGTTTAGGCATTGGAGGGGTTTTGTTTCAGTTAGACGAAGATGAGCAAGAAAGACCGATCTCGTTTATTTCTCAAAAATTAAGTACCACCCAGAGAAATTATTCAGTCACGGAGTGGGAATGTCTGGCGGCCGTAGTAAGCGTCAAAAAATTTAGACCGTATGTTGAAGGACATCATTTCACAATAATAACTGACCATGCCAGCTTAAAATGGCTGATGAGTCAAAAAGACCTTAGCGGGCGGTTAGCTAGATGGAGTCTTAAACTCCAGAGCTTCGATTTCCAAATTCAGCACCGTAAAGGATCTCTAAACGTAGTCGCCGATTCCTTGTCCAGAGTCTACGTCGAAAGTTTAGAGGAAACCTCAAATGACCGGATGATTGAGTTAGATCTTAAGTCGGAAGATTTCTTTGCCGATGAGTATAAAGAATTAGTACGAACGATTGAGGAAAACAAGGATAAGTTACCTGATTTAGTGGTGTCTGACGGCTACGTTTATAAGAGATCAGATCATTATAGGGGTAACCCAATACAAGAAGATCTTTGTTGGAGGTTGTGGGTACCGTCTAGTTTAACCCAATCTTTGATTCTACGAGCTCATCAGCCGCCGCAAGCTGCACATGGGGGGGATTAGTAAAACACTGTTTAGACTTCAACAAAAATACTATTGGCCGAACATGTCGAGCCAAGTACGTGAGGTAATTAACAAATGTGAAATTTGTAAACAGGTGAAATCACCGAACTATGTTGTAAAACCTGCTATGGGGAAGATGTCTTTGCCAGAACGTCCGTGGCAACGCCTGTATATGGATTTTTTAGGTCCATATCCCAGGTCACGAAATGGAAACACCACGATTTTTCTGGTACTGGATCAATTTACCAAATTTCCTTTGGCCAAAGCTTTACCACATGCTAACGCAAAATCGATCATAAAATATTTAGATGAAATGTTCGCTATGTTTGGTATACCGGAAGAGATATTTACTGATAACGGCAAACAGTTCATCTCAAATCAGTTTCAGGAATTTCTTAAATCTTACGGCATAAAACATATAAAGACCGCGATTTATTCTCCCCAGGCGAACGCGTCCGAAAGGGTTAATAGATCAATTCTAGATTCTATCAGAGCTTACCTTACCTTGAAGACCAGAGATTTTGGGACAGTAAATTGAACCATATTATTATGTCACTGCGAAGTTCAAAACACACTTCTATAGGTACTTCGCCATACCAAGCGTTATTCGGTAACATGATGGTTAATCATGGGTCGGAATACGATTTGTTGCGCAAATTGGGGACTTTGCAAGACGGAAACGTACAATTGCATCAAACCGACAAAATTTTGATTCTTGAACCAGTCTTTGAGCGACCATGGACAGCACAGTTCCTGTCTGAAACGTCTCGTAAATAAAAGAGTAAGTAAAAACTTACATTAATTATACGCAATCTAAACCGAAAACCCATTAAAAAATGTACTATCTAATTTCAAATTTGACAAGTGCAGTCTTTGGCAATTTCAACCATGGAAAGATTTACAATTGAACAACATCTTAAAGTTATTGAAACCTATTACGAAAATGGGCGTTCAAACAAAAATTCATTTTGCGCGATTCGTAATCGCATCAGCTCTCGAAACCGCGAAGTCAATTGGCTAGACGAAAAAAACATATGGAAACCCTTCCACCAAAATTGCAGTCCCATATTTATGGGAAAAAACGGCATAGTGGCCAAATAAGCCATGCGAGACGGTACGTTAAATGGGTGCAAAAAATCCGGTTTTGAGGAAAAGACGGTCTCGGGAATTAGCGGGGAAATACTCCTCGAAAAATGGCAGCGCAACAGAGCAAAAGCACGCACACATAAAAGACAAACCGGTTTGATTAAAAAATTCTGAGCCCTACACACGCACACATTTAAATGGCTTGTGTTACACAGCCAGAGCAAGAGATACTCCACGTACGGTGCCGCAGTAAACCTGAAAATAAACCATTTCACGTTTGCGATAACACGTAGCGTCTCGCATCGCCTAATGGGAATTATTCCCATTCTTCAATGGCAATGTTTCTCATTATTTTCAATGATTTTTTTTCTGGTTATATTTGGATGTTTTGACATCCGAAAAATTCCTGCTGATTCAGGCATGTTTGGTCTGTAGCAGTTAGGAGCACGGTTGCCACTGCCAGTTTGGGCGTTTTTTTTGGAAATTGAATTCGATTTTTTCCTTTTTTCTGGTTTAACATTCCGGTTGCAAAATGGTGTAAAATATAATATTTTCAATATCGTAAACCCGCATTTGAAGCCGCATGAATAGAAAAAATATCAGTTGTGATCAACACGAAACTTTCCTCTGCAAAAATTTGCAAGAATTAGAGATATATGAAAACTGTTAAAGTCAAACATGTAGGAAATTTGATTTCCTTTCACTCTTGTTATATATATATATTATTTTTGTTTTTCACTAAAAGCGCATAGTCTTCGAGAAATTTTTAAAAAGGCTGTATTGTATGGGAGGTCCCCGTTATAGCAAACGTTACTTTTCCAAAGTTGATAGAAAACAACGATTTTCGTACAAAATATTTACAAAAAATTTCAAGTCGCTAGCTCAATGCGTTCTGGGGTTATTTAAGATACGTAAAACGGACAGCCCGATTGACAGACGCACGGTCATTCCCATAATTTTCCATGAAATGGATCTCGAATTGATCAGAAAGTTTGTATTTGCCCCCGCCGGTATCTATCATTGTTTGGATATAGAATTAATTTGATTTAAAATTATTTACTGTTTCTTATCCTTGAAAATTAGCATTGTTCATTTTACTGTTTTTGATTTCTGTTGTATTTGAAATTTGAATAGAGAAGACTATGGGTAAACCAAGTCATAAAAATAGAATTCTTTTTTAGCCGTTGAAGCGAAGGTACGCAATTCGATTAGCCCAGCAGTCCTGCGCCTTGTAAATATCGAACGTGAATAAATCGGTATATTTAATTAATTGATAGTTTTAATTATTAGCGACAATCACGGCCGATCCACAACAGTCATGAATACTATACTTTTTTTCTATAGAAAAGGAAATAAATAATCTTGATTACAAATGTAGACTAAATAATTTGAACAAAGTCATCATTTTGAGTCAAATAAACTGTAAATGAATAGAATATACTAAAACTAAATGATCACTTCTTTTTTTATAGTTTCAGCCAGAGCTTAGGGGAAGAACCTTTAATGCTGAAGCACAGCTCAATAAACCGATTGGTTAATAAATAGATTAAACGATCTCTTGTTAATTCTACCTGTTGTCAGGTCTACTGTGGATTTTTTCCCAATACAAAAAATCGCCCAAACTGGCAATAGTTCCTAAAATATTTGGACAGATTCCAACAAAAAAAAAACAGAAATCTACAACTATGGGTTAGAACTTTTCCCATAAAATTTCTGGCACCTTCAGTAAAACGTTAGGTGGATTAGATAGGAAAGCTTCCTAGAAAATCGAGGAATCATTCCGATTTTTTTTTGTTTTTCAATAGTATGTCGCATATGTTACAAGCATTTTGGCAATGGGATCTGCAAATGTAGGAGAGATTGCCGAAAGGCCTACTAGAAAATATAGAAATGATTCTAAACCCGATTTTTCTCCGAGTATAGTTGTGAGGTTATATTTCATTTGCTATCAATCGAATGTGCCTTCTCCATGAAAATAACACACAAGTAGGGGAAAGTAAGGTAAACCTTGTATCTAACAGAATACACTTATTACATTACAAACACCATATAATTTAAACAATATGAGACTTTTATTTATTATTTATAATAGTCATGTTTTTAATAAAAATAAAAAAAATGAACATAAATTCAAGAAACAATTAAATAATGTTACACTTGGCAGCACTGGCCTCTTGCCCTTGGAGGAATTGAATAGTGATCACAAGAGCAGTTGATGGGGAAGCCTGGCAAGGGCAAGTCGTCCCAAGATAAGCCTGCTAAAGGAGACAATACAAAAAAACAAAAGTAAAATTCAACCGAATTAACTAGGTTTCTACATGGTTTTCATAACCATCAATTTTACGGTTTTACCTCACGGATGGCACAACACCGGGTACTATACCCGAATTTCCGTTATCCTTAGACAAAAAGAAATAGATCTTCGATTTTTAAAATAAAATTAACGATATTTCACCAAAATTGAAATAAGTGCTGGTTTTTTGTATCCGGCACGCTCTTTAATGACGTCCAATATCGCATTTTTCATCCTCTTCGAGGGCTAGCTTTGCCTGCAAGTCTTTCTAATGTAATTTTGGAGTATTACGATATTTGGCAACAGGTAAAAAATAGAAAGTGAATAATTTCTCACATAACAAAACCATCTACAGGGCAGCAAAACTTAACAATTGCATAGGGGGAAAACCGAGTATACCCGATTTGCCCCCTAACGGTTTTATCCTGGAGAGCCATTTGAAAAGAACGGCAACTGTTTGACTATCTCAGCTTTCGTATAGCAAATATTTTAATTTCACTATACAATTAATTTCAAGTAATTTTAGGTATTTATATTAGCAGATATACACTCACCCTACGGAATTTCCAACAAAGCTCATCAAACGTCAACAACAATATTAGATCGGATCGTCTCAAAAACTAGTATTCACCATAGAACTGTCATTTCACGCAAGAGCCAGATGATTCTTTGTAATTTCAGGGAGCCAATCCAATTGGCAGACTTAATAGCATTTTTAAGTACCAAGTTAGCATAGGTACCCGGTTTACCTCACCTACCCAGTTACCAACAAATTTCTCCTACTAGGCGTTAGTTTTTACATGGATCGGAAATACAGCTATTTATTGTGACGACAGGTGTCAAACGCTAACGTAAAGCCCAATTTAGACTAACCATTACGATTGCGATTACGATTGACTTTCCCCGTCTTTCATTTTCCTATTGTTGAAAGCTTTGATCTCATTGTTCGAAAAACTTCAATCGTAATCGCAATCGTAATCGCAATCGTAATCGCAATCGTAATCGCAATCGTAATAGCAATCGCAATCGTAATCGCAATCGCAATTGTAATCGCAATCGTAATCGCAATCGTAATCGCCATCGTTAATCTGAATTGGGCTTAACGGTTGACATAAACGGTGCCCGGGAATATTTTTTATACCACGTATTAGAAATTCCAGTTCTTCAAAAAACTACGAAAAATCGTCTCTTTAGATTTCCAACAGAAATCAGAATATCAAAATTAAAATTTGTTTGCAAATATTTGAATTTTTCAATTTTGAAAATATCTTTGTAAATAGATTTTTGAAGTTATTCTGAAAACTTGTTTTAATATCACATGAGATTTTTCAATACTTTCTCTTGGAATTACCGATCATTTTGTTAATTTCCATTTAGAAATTTTTTCATTTTTTTTTCAAATATTTTCTTTTACTTTTTATCTTAAAGCATAAGTTCTATTTCATTAAGTCTACTCTTAATGACGAATATTTATTATTTATATTATTTTTTTGCTTTTAGTTAGAAAAAAGATTCTCTTAGCTTTAGATTGTTTCATAATGGAAGCCACTTTAAATAATTGTAGTTATGATAAGTAAATCCCACATTTTTGATAATAATTTAATCAATGATCATTAATCGGTTTTGTGCTGAAGGCTCTATAGATCTAAGTTAGAATGTTTGCTTTAATTTTTTTTCTTTCTTTTTGCTACCAAAAGAAAATCGAAAGCCTTTTTTCGAAATCGAATTTTCTTGCAAGGATTTCCCAAGGCTCCCAAAATATCTGTGGAATGGTTATTGTCCATCGAATTGAAAATGAGAAATTACTTTATATTAATCGATTTACGTACGTAATTTTTGTCTACGTTAAATGGTTACAAGTTTTTCATTTTTTTTTTTTGCTAAAAATTCATTTAATTTTAAAGTAGTATTTATAATAATTGGTTAAGTACCTAACTTTAATTATGTATAAAAAAATTTAATCGACAATTCGGATTGAAGATGAATTACTGCTATTCGAGCTCTGACTTTGAGCACTTGGACACACCTGAAGTGGCTTGTGTTGGCTCTCATCAATGGAAATCGCCACAATTGATGATTTTCCCTCACCTGACGATGACTGTTGGTGTAATTGCAATTGCGCTGGAGTGTTATTGTTGTTGGTGTGCTTGGTGCGTCTCGGAATACCTGACAACAGCAACGTGTGAGTGGTGTTCGGAATGGTTGTTGTTGTTGTAGCGAAAGTGCAATGCTTGCCGGTGGATTGATGAGCGGCAGTGTTGGTGGTAACGACTGTTGGTGTTGGTGTTGCCGGTGTTGAGGAGCACTGCATTTGATTTCGATGTCGATTATTACGAAAATGGTGGCGATGGAAACTCTGGCAACGTGTGCAATTTGCCCTTTCTCTTTGGCTACTGCTGCCAGATCCATTTGGGCCGCAGCTGCTGCTCCCGCTACAGGAACTACAGCTGCTCAGCTGTCGTCACATAATCGATCGGTTACTGTCGAATTGATTCACTGAAGAATAGCTGACGGATGTGGAAGCTGCCACCATTGCTGCCACGTGACACTGAAACGAAATGGAAAAAAATCATAGTTTTTTTTTGGACAGAAATCTCCAACTAAATTTCTAGAATTTGTTTTAGTTTGCACAAAAATTAATTTCTTTCCATTTTTCATAAACACAAAATTTTGACTGGTGGTTGAACAGAGGTTATGAGGCTATGCAAAACAACAGAAATCCGACAAGTGATTATTTTAGAGCAAGCATTTTGACGTGGATGATGACTTGTAATTCAAACCATTTCAAAATATTTAACGAAACGACATGCTTTTCTCTTTTAAATACAAACCTTTTCAAATTTAATTATCTTTTTCGTTCAAAATTCAAAAACCAAAAAAAAAATATGTAAAAAACAAGTACAAAGTGCATAAATAAGAACAAAAATTTTTTTTAAAGCCGCTACAATGGGTAATAATTTATTCTCACAATAAATCTTTCGTCACAATTCACAAAGACCCAAGTCAGTTTTCAGGTTTTCAAAAATATTTTACACAAATTTTGCAGTCCATTTTAGTTTGCCACAAATACTTAAATGGATATTTTTAGTTTGCCTTAGTTAGCCTGTTATTAAAAATTGATAATGTTTTAACCCTTTTAATTCGAATTTTTTGAAAATCATCGAATGGTCACATATGGTACAATTTTCTCCAAAAGACTTTGTACCTATACAGCGATTCAACCAATTTCGATAAAATTTTGCACACTTGTATTGGTATTTAGATAGTAGAGTACAGGATATGGGCCATGAGAAATCTGGCACTTGAATAGAAATGGTTGCGATAGAAGCAAAAATGTTCCAATATGAGATATAAGTCCGAAAATTGTCAAAATAAATAATATCAAAATCCAAATAATCGAGAAATTCCAAAAAAACTTATCTTTGACCTCTCCCTGCGCCTTCAATACCTCTTCCTTTTTTACCCCTTCAACACCTCTCCCTGCCCATTCAATACCTCTTCCTTTTCCTTCAACACCTCTCCCTGCCCCTTCAACACCTCTCCTGCTGTTTGAACGATTAGGATGTTGTTTTGTGTTGGATAGGGTATCAGTCGGTTAAGTTATTGAAAATATCTGATGTGAACAGCACATGACTTTCTTATACAAAATCTATGTTCTTGTGCAGTGTACGAGTACACTATAGTTCGACGAATAAAATTTTAGTTTCTATAAAAACATGAATTTTTATCTGAAATATCTCGATAACGGTAAAATATATCGATTTACGGAAAAAGAAAAAAATGTGGACAATGTGGACAAGCACAAGAACGTGCTGTTTAAATCAGATATTTATGTATAAAAAAAACATACTTTACAATTATAACAATTATAACTTTTCGCGACTGACAATTTTGTATGGAGAGGACTCTGGCAGTGAAAGAGTTAAAGATATTTATTGCAGAGTTAAAGATATCTTAATAAAGTTCATATGACAATTACAGCGAAATAAATTCCATTTAAGTTCAACCCAGAAGAAAGTATTTATAAATGTTTCCAAGAAATTTTGTAAAAAATACTTTTCTGGAAAATCACAAAGCTATATACAAACTTGCTATTCTTTGAAACCATCGATATCGTTTTGTGTAGATTTTTCCTCGAATCATTAGCAACGATTTCTAAAAATGTCTGCTTAATAATATCGGGCAAAAATTCGTATTAACTTTACTCTTCTTGCTATTATTTGGATTTGGTGACAGCATTAAGTTATCACATCATAGGGGGAATCTATAATAAAACTGTGCAACAGCCAGGACTGTCGAAAAACATTGGATTTTTATAAAAACCCACTAGCCGTTGGTTTTATTGAGTTTTTCTGGGGTTTTCAAGAATTTTTTCTTTTAAATAACAAAGCAAAAAATTATGAAAACCAAGTGTCAGAAATGAACTTTTGACACAAGTATACATAACATAACTTGTAAAATTGAAAGAAGGCGACACTTCTGACATATTTTGGTTGTTTCGGTCCAAGAACTTTTATGTAAGTATATTTAAATTTATATTGCTTTGATTTTGCCGGTAAACATAAAGGTTAAGGTTGCAGCCAATGGAAATTTAATCAAATTGTTGGACCTTGTCCAAAATCAAAACGGCTATTTTGATTCTATACTTTGGCATTCGTGGTTTTAAAGGAACCCGCAATAAAAGAGTTATTCAAGATATCAAACAGAATACTTGGGGCAGAATATTGTAGTATTGATTTTTCGTTCAATAGGTCACAATTTATTATTTTTTCACACTACGTTTAACGAATATTTAATTTGAATTTTTTCACTCATCATTTAAAGGATCCTTGAAATATTTTATATTTTGGCATACGCAAATCTGTTTTGATTTTATGCCAGAACACAGTCAAAAAATTTAAATTAGCGAGGATTCATATATTTAATCATAAACTAAGATAAATTTTGGCAGTATTTCAATATGCGTACGAAATATTTCTAGGGTTGCAGATTCGATTGAAGTTGAAATTTCTCCATTTCCTGATCCACTTTTATAAAAAATTGGGTCAATGCCAACTTACGGATCTAGACACAACATCACTATTGTATATCAATAAAATATGAACTGAACTTTAGGGAATTGGCAACAACGAATGACGCAAACAAACAGGAATTTGTTTATGTGATTTAAGTTCAAGGTTGTAATTTTGCAAGTGCGATTTAGGTTACTTATGACATTGAAGTTGTGTAAATTTTGACTGTTGAAGAAAAAAGAAATGAATTTTCAGATTGTGAGAGTTTACGTATGACGCTGTTTAAAAAATACGTTATGCTAACTTACAAGTGATACTTTTTAAGCGTGAAATTTAGCATAATGGGTGATGTGAATAAAAAGATAGCTTTTGCTAAAACTGATGTTTTTTAGCTAATGCAGTCTGTATGCAGTCTGCATTAGCTAAAAAATATCAGTTTTAGCAAAAGCTATTTTTTTATTCACATCACCCAATGTCACCGCCGATTGTTTCGCCTTTTTAAAAGCTTCTATTTAGCTTGCCTTCGATACTGTTCGCCTGTTTGTCTGTCTGTCTGTAGGGGTAAAATTTTGCAATCTAATTTTGACCCACATCCACTCATCCGATTGACTTGAACTTTTGCACACATAACCGATTGACTTGAACTTTTGCACACGTTACGTAAGTCTGATGAAAATAGAATATTTTCTATACTTCGTCCTTATAAGGATAAGGGAAGGTCTTGTAAGGATAATGTCATTATTCTTCTCCTGAAATTTTCCGGAAAAAAAAAATCTGATCTGGCTTTTTGGGGTCGCTGAATCCAACTTTGGTATTAAAAAATCCGTAAGGATCACGGAAGGTCTTGTAAGGATAACGTCATTATTCTTCTCCTCAAATTTTCCGGAAAAAAAAACTGATCTGGGTTTTTGGGGTCGCTGAATCCGATTCTGACGTTAAGAAGTCTGTAAGGATCACAGAAGGTCCTGTAAGGAAAACGGAAGGTCCTATAAGGACTACGTGATTATCCTTTCACTCAAATTTCCCGAAAAAAATCTCATTTTGGGGTTTTTGGGGTCGCTGAGTCCGATTTTGATGTTAAAAATTCCGTAAAGATAACGGAACGTCCTGTTAGGATAACGTTATTGTCCTTTCCTCAAATTTTCCGGAACAAATCTCTTCTGGGGGGTTAAAGAAGTCTAAGGGAACGATATATGTATATTCGAAGACTGAAAGCTATAAATAAGCGTGGCGAAAGACAGATGTAGTTTTGGATTTTTAGTCATACTAATCAAACACAAAAACATAACAAAAGCTATAATTGCCAATCTGGCAATTATTGAAAACCCGTATGGTGATTTAATTGAACGGCCGGCGTATCAAAATTTCATTTGAATTCAAATTTTCCAATAAGATTTTTTTAAAACTTGTTCCAATTGGATTTTGATGTATGGGAGTTTTATGTAGAATCATATTCTAAATAACTTTTGTTCTTGCACTTTTTTGATAAGATGCACAGTTTTTGAGATATTCGCGAAAAACATTTTCGTTCCTATGGGGGGTACCCCCCTAATGGTCCATTTTTGCCCATTAACGAACTTAGCCTCGCATTTTACGAAAAACGGATCCGCTCAAAATTTCAAGTCTCTAGCTCAATCCATACGCCCGCAATCCGCGCCACAGACAGACAGACAGACGGACGGACATGGAAAATTCAATTTTTTTTATTATTCTAAACACACTGGTGTAATTCATTTTTGTGTGTGATGACGGGATCTTGGCGTTACAAACGGTAAGGCAAAGTTAATATACCCTTTGGTTTCACCATACGGGTATAATAACTAAAAAGGATAAAATAAAGAAAAATTTAAAAAAAAATATAAAAAAAAACACTGAAAATGAAAAAAAATAATTTTATGAGCACTGTGTATCAGAAATAAAAGCGAGATAAAAAAGCATGTGAAATAAAATAAAATAAATATTTATCTCTGATACACAGTGTTGAAAAAATTAGTTTTTTCTTTTTAGTCAATTTTTTTAAAAAAAGGTAGAAATACACGACGAGAGACTTTGGTCTCTTAGATCAAAAATTTCGCCTCTGCATACAAAGAAACCTGTGTATACACTTCGCAGACCGGAGATTTGTCTCCAAGTATCAAGTCTCTAGGGTCTCTAGGAGACTTAAGTTTGATGCCGTGTAGCCTTAGAATAAGGAATATATAGAAAAACTCTGCCGAACAAATTTTTGACAAATTTCCCCTTCGAAGGGGGGAAAATGTCCCTATCATTCACTAGCTACGGCCTAAAAGTTAATTACTTTTAGACTAGGGAGCACGAAGAAGAGAGAACATTTTCTAATCATTTTCGTCGTATCTATTCAATGAGATGTAGGCACTGATATGTACTACTAGATCGCGGCACTCGAACAATTTCATAGCAAAAAAATGGGACAGCGTGACTATGGTTGTCTCATTTTGTCTTATAATTTTAGTGATGCCAAACGTTCGTTTCAACCAACTCAATAACACTTGAATTATGTGTTTTACGTCGAACACATAAGACTTGTACACGGGTTAGGGAATTGCATATTAATGTACAGTGGCAGCTCTGAATATTAACATGAATAATCGGTATAGGGATTGAATAATATTCCGTCGGGGACCTGCATAAGCATTTTTTTCCAGAATTTTAATTTCCCAGAATTACTAGCTTTGTCCCTTTTTTTCATTATAGCTTTTTGACGTTTCAGTGGCCTATTTGAGATAGCAAATGGCGAGATCTATAGTAGGATATCTGTGGATGTAGGTATCGAATGGATAATTTTTTCCGTGTTACATCGGATCCTCTTGCTTCATCTCAAAGTGGAAAAATTTTCTCTAAAAATTTGTTCTAAGAGTTTATTCTCTAGATTATTTGTTCTCTGACTTAAGTTTCTTGCCGTGTAGCTACTAATAAGAGAGTCTCTTTAATGCGTCTCCGGTCTTCAAAACGTTTTGATATCTATCTCTTGGTCTCCGGAGACAACTTTTGACATTTCAGGAAATTCTTTTGTGGGAACGAGAATTTGTTTCGTTGTTTTGAGATTAAAGGTCAGTTTTTATAAAGAAAAAAAGTGTTTTTACTTATTTTATATTTTAGATTAGTGATATTGTTGTTATGCTTGGAGACGAGATACCTGCGTCATGCACTCCAGAGACTTTGCTTTTAGAGACTTTTTAGTAAACGTTTCCGGAGATCTATTTTTTGATCTCCAGACTTAAATGTCTGTGATCGTGTATACACTTTGGAGATTTTTGCCTTTTGTACCCTGGAGACCAGAGATCAAGGTCTCTCGTCGTGTATTTCTACCTTAGGCATTTTTTTTAAATTTAATTTTTTTTAACACAAGATTTTTTGTTTATACCATCCAAATTTTCATTTGGCTTTGCTTCTTTTTTTTTTAAATTTTGATTCTCAATGGGGATGAAGTTTGAACTGCGAAATATAGTGGAGGGGAAATCTGTGCTACTCGATGTACTGTACACATACGTTGCTTTCAGACTTTCGGCTCGCTACTTTTAGAGCTTCAGATGTGGCAACCCTGGGAAAAATTTTAAGTTCGTAAGCAAATTGGTATGATTGGAAATTTTGATTTAATATATTAGCAAACGACTTTTTTCCCCCTATTAATATAAATAAAAAAGTTTTTATCCATTTATTATGCTTTAAATAATATTATGTTATATTCTTATATTATGTTATTGTGTTATGTTATATTTATCTTTTACTGCAAAAAAGATACTTTTTTTCTGAAATTATATTTACACAAAAACGTTTATATAATTTTTACAGTAATTTATGTACATTTTTTAAAATTTTTTGGTGGAAAAATTTCACAAATAGATTAAGGGTAAATTTCTTGAGAGTACAAAAGGTAAACATTTAGGAAAAATTCAATTAGGGTTTACGTGGGTATCACACATAAGGTTTAGATAATAACAATTTTCGGGTAAATCAACAGTCCTTTAAGATATTCGTTATAATTATTGTGAATTTCTAAGGGCTCATCGTATCAAAATCCTGATAAAAATCGCTCGTTAACTGTAGTCACATTTCCGAAAAAATGAATTGCGTGCATAAGAATGAATTCGTATTAATTTTGAACGTGAACTTAAGCATAAAAAATGTTAAGGCTGCCTAAATATAAAACTAGTGTCTTCTGTGTGTTTGAAGTCTTAAAACAAGCTTGAATACTTTTAATTAGTGTAACCTACCTCTTCATTAACGATTAGGAATATACTCAAAGAAATCATGGAAAAAAAGATTTATATTCTCTCGATAACTCAAACCTTAAAGCGATAGAAAAGAATTTTAGTTATCAAGGAATTCGACTAATTTAACTACTGTATTGCAATAATTTTAGTTATTTCCATAGAACCTTGTAATTCTCGATGTTTTTTAATGAAAGGTTTTGTTTAATTTTTTTTTAAATTAAAACTTTTTTAAATTTTAATATTGACTCTAAAGCAGAAGAGAAACCGATTATATCTTGAGAATATCCACCTTTGCTAATTTTGAAAGAATGTGGAATTATAAAAAAATACCAATTAAAAAAACATTTTTTCCGGCTTATACAGATTATAAGGGTTTCCGGCTTATATGTGTGGAAAAATTCTGAGATTTTTCGTAAGTAGTATATATAAAGTTAATTTAGATCACTGTTTCCCAACACGTAGATCGCGACTGCCCGAGGAGTCGTCAAAAAATAATTACGGAATGCGTGATGCGCGCAAGGAAAATCTTTTATGTCTATTTTTTTAATAAAGTGGAAAGTACCGTTACTTACTAGAAAATTAAAGAAAAGCAAACTTAAAACAGACAAGTCTCAAGTACAAACTGTTTTTGACTTCACATTGAGTTTAAAAAATTTCTCCTGCGGCGTATCTTTTTCAAGGGTTTTTGTCAATAGTCATTATTATTTTTAATGATTTTTGTCTGCAATACATTTTATATGTTTTAGAAGAACATAATTTTACATAATCTCTGCAAGATAAATGGCTATTTACAGCCCTATTGCCAGTAATTCTAACCAAATCGGACTAATGCCAATTTAATAATATAAAAAAGCTGGCCAAAACCATGAATATTTTAAAAATCAATGAAAGCTGGAGAATTAGGTTGCCGATTTATTGGAGAAGGGCATAACTGACAAAGTACTGTAAAGTAAGTCACGAGAGAAAAGTGTTGGAAACCACTGCTAGATAAAATCTATAGTCAATAGAATTTCAACGCGAATTTTCTTTACTCGCTTAACTATTATTCGTTTGTGTGAAAAATACTACTTTCTCACATTTATATTAAGAATCGTATTTGTTATCCAAGAAAATAATTCATTCGACAATAACACACAAATCATGTATGTTTTGATATTTTTATAAGACTTTATGCTTGTTTTTATAACTTATCGATATTGTGTTATGTTTGTGTTAAGAATTAATTGGAAAAAGGTTCAGAATTGATTATTTTGGTGATCAAAATGTTAAATCGGATGTGAAATTGGTGTGGAAATGTTAAACTTGTGGAAAAACAAATATAAACATGTACAAATAACGAGGTAACAAAAGTGCAATAACAAATTAGAATTATTTTTTTTAAACACGAATTCTGATGCTTGTCAATTAGCGATCTCATTCCAAAAAATATTTTTTTCAGTGTTTAATGTGGATTAATGTGAATTCCTGAATAATCCTTTTTTTTACATACCTGAAAAACGAAACATTTTTATCTGAATCGCTTTCTATCTGAATTAGAGCTCAGTCAATCGTCAGAGAGGGAGTTTCTTTTGATAAAAAGAACTAATACTTGAATGTACTTCGGTTCAATATAATACCGCTGGCTACATGTATGTGTGCGCGCGTATGATATCAATTTGCATAATTACGCAATGTTTGCATAATTCCGATATAACATCATATATATTTCAATAGTATTGTATTTGTTTTTGCATATCAAAAGGATCAGGTTTTTTTTTGTTTCTTGTTTTTCAAATGAATTTCAAATTTTTATGCATTTTTTTCATACATACACACATACATTTGAATTTGTTGTCATTATATATTTGCCTATGTGCTATTACGATTAATCATGATTAATATTTTTATTTACAACTATATATACGTCTGCTCGCAGGAGTTTTGGCGTAGTTGTTGAATACCATGTAGCGAGCACGATGAATAACAACGTCTCGAAGCGAATCTCTGTAAAAAGCATATGTAATATTGGTAGCATTCATTCTCCTTAGAAATATGTATTATTTATCATTTATGAATACATGAATATGCATATAAATATTTTTTGTAATATTTTTATTATTTGTTAAGAATAATCAAAAGGATATCATAAAAAAATTATTTTTTGCAAAAAAACTAAGCCATGTCAAAAGCCATAAATGATTCATTTAATCTTTTTCAATGATTTTTTTTTGTGTATGTATTGCGGCAATGCGAATCCTTTATTTATGTGATTTGATCAAAACACAATTTTTAACTCACCTGCGATTTTGATCTCATCGTGGGCTGGTATTTTCTTCTTATCTTTCTAGGACAACATACACACAGGATTCGTACAAAGGCTCTGCAATTATAAGAGAAATAGAAAAATTAAAATTAAATGCTATAACTTATTTAAAGAGTTTGCAAGTAAGTCTTTAATTTAAAACATAACTTTTATCTATATATGCAAGTATAAAATTCACTTTTTTCTTTTATCCTCTAGAACAGGGGTGGGCATTAAGTCGATAGCGATCGACCGGTGGACCGCCAAGACATTTTGGGGTGACCGCCTTTACTAAGCCCTAAGCCACAAAAGAAACATACTTATGGAACACCGACGCCAGCTAGACAGGAGAATCGGCTTTTCACAATCGATGTGACTGTGTTTACTTAAGGGGTTATACTACCCAGACGCGCTGAAAAATGAAACTTTTTTTTGGGGATTTTTTCTCGATTACTATCGAATGGATTAAAATGAAATTTCGAGGCTTAATTACACATGTATTGCGGTAATACAAAATGGCGACGTGGCACTATATTACTTGAAAGTATGTTTTTTCCGAAGAGGTAAACGACGTAGCCGGTTTCAGCATTCGTACGCCACTAATTCGCAACGGAGAGTCCTGCAAAATAAATTGTTTTCTTAAACTGCATAAGTTTTTCTGTGGAAGTACACAAGATTTTATTTTTTTTTTAAATTCGCAAATTGGCATCAATTTTAATTTTTCTTTTCGTTTTTTTTTTTTTGGCAAAAATACAACCTTAAATTGTTTATCACAAATGAAATTTTTTATCAATCTTAAAAACCCTATGTACTTCCATTGACAATCTATTTGAGAAGCTACAGTTAAAATTTCAAGTAAATCCGATGAAAATTGACTGAGTTTCTGACAACGCAAGTTTGGAAAACATGGTTTCGTGAAAAACGCGTTTAATGTTTCATGACGCATTTACGATATGCTCCAAGTCCAAGGCATTTACGAAAATAAGCAAAAAAAATTATTTTTAGTCGCTTTTCACCCAAAATTCCTTTTGGATATTATTTTTGGATAGTTTATACATCATTCAGGTCAATAAAAAAAATCTAAAACAAAAAAAAAATTCTTGGTAGTATAACCCCTTAAGCAAATGATTCGATGAATGTGTAGACGGCACATGTACCTTCATTGGAAGCCTTCATCTATTGTAGTAATGTAGGTAAGTACATATTCCGTATTTATTATTAAGTTATAATCAATATTGGAGAGCTTTTTTTTTTAGCTCATCACACCTACGCCACTGGGTGGACCGCAACAACTTTAACACGTTGGCTACCAGCCAAAAAAACGCTTACTCCGCTAGTATACACTGGGAAAAAACGCAAAAATCTTTTCTGTACTTTGTGAGTCACCATTGAACCCAAGATCAATACAGACAAAAACGAACTTCATGCTCCACAAAAAAAAAACCCCTTTGTACCGCACGAGCGACTGCACTCAACCATGGAACTTGAGAAACTGACGGTAATGACAATAGTGTGTGTACAACGGTGACTCACATGGTAGCCAACGTGGCGAGATGTCCCACTGGCCATCAGTTGCTGCAGCAGACTGATCCCGATATCAGTTGCACCTGTAATCCAATAGCGCATGGCACACGGCAAAAAATGTGCAGCTGCATGTCTCGGACACGTAGCTGACTTTTTTGAACTGACCTAAATGTAGCTGATATCAGGAACATGTCGGGTAGTTTCTAATGTCATTTTTGTTAGATTAAATAAAATAAAATGATAATTTGCAATATTTTTTTCGTCTGGCGGTAATAATTGTCATCAGTAGCACAGGCTATTAAGGTAGCATGGCCACTCTCTAGGTTATAGGCTCTCTACTTCATATAATGTTGACTTTAAAATAATTACTAGTTGGGAACATCATACAATTTTGACAAGTCTGTTTAACTAATAAACTTTTGAACCAGCGAAAATAAATACGATGTCCGTCGAATAGGAGAAATTAAACACAGCAATCGTACAAGCTGTAGAAAAATGTAGATGCTTGTACGATTGCACATATTCAGTTTTTTAGCCGAGAAATAAGGAGAAGTTCTTCCTCCGAGTCCGACAATTTTACGTTTGAGGTCAGCTGATCCCAGTTCAGTGTGCCAGGTTAACTGATCGAATCAGTTCCAGCAGCTGCCCGACCTGATGTCGGGTTCAGTCAGCTGCCAATGTGACATCTCCCTAAAAAATCAGAAGCAACCCGTACCCTGGAAAAGTCTGCCCACCCCTGCTCTAGAATATATGAAGTTAAAGACACGTAAAAATCGTTAAAGGAAACAAGTTCAGGAAACACAATTTTTTTTAATTCGGTGATTTTTTTTTCTAGACAACGCATAGTTTCCGAGAAATTTTCAAAAAACTATTAAAAATCTCTACAGCAGTTCAGAAATTACAGAAATGTCGGGTATTCTGATATAAGCGCAAAACACAATTGGTCCGACACAACCTTTATGGCGACACTTCAGATTTTAAATTCATGGTATCCTATGCTTCTGTGTACAATCAATCCGACCTTAAATAACTCAAGAACGCGTCGAGCTAGTGGCTTGAAATTTGTTGTAAATAAGTTTTACGAAAATCGTAGTTTTTTTTTATCAACTTTTGGAGAAGTAACGGTAGCTATAACGGGTACCTCCCTAACATTTTTTTTTTTGAAAAAATACGGTTTTTTTTTAAATTTTCCAACACACTTTTTTTAAAAATATAAAATACGAGTATTTGACAGTATTTGAAAAAGTTCAACTAAATTCAAAGCAAATAAAATCTCCTTCATTTTTCCCTTTAAGGGTTTTTACATATCTTTAACGGTTCTCGAGATAATTGAAAAAATATTGCTTTTCAGGTATTTTCCGAAACTAAATATAGCAGAGAAAAGTTTTGTGTTAATCACAACTGATATTTTTGTTAATAATGACTTCAAAAATAACTATTGGACTTCAACTGATTGAACTTTTTGACGTCTGCATAAAAATCAATCAACTTTAACGTAAGCAAACGAAAAACACACAAAATAAATAAATACGGACTTTAATTACTTAGTAACAAATATTGATTACTCTTGTAGGTTATATAAATATAAAGTTTTGTATAAAAATGTTGTACTTTTATCATAATTAAGAGCTTAATAGTATTCACTTTTCGAGTATTCGGAGTTTGCTTTTCAGGTTGACTAAATATTCAACTATATTTTATTGTTTTTTGCTACTATTGGGAACCTGAATAAGTGCTTTTCAGAAAATAATTGTCTACTGAAATGCAAAAACTAAAAGTTTTGTTCGATATTATTGTTGTTGGAAATCAATATAGATGTCGTCATAACATCAGGAAAACGGAAAGGTTTTTCGGAAATGCTGTATTTTCACGGTTAACAACAGTCGATTGCTATCAATCTGTTAGTAAATCATTTCCAATCACCAACGCTGGAAATATTGTTCAGTTTGAAAAAGTTTCAAGAGGAAATCCTATGAAAAAATTATACTCATGTACATATAATAGTTTTATAAATATATGGTATTCTACACGTTAACGTTTTTGTCTCACCTTCATTTAGCAGGTCTTCGGTGTGACGGCTTTTACTAAAAGTTGTAATTACTGTCACGGGAGAGGGGGAAATTTAGTATTAGATCACGCAAAGGGGGTAAATATCAAGAAACCAAATACTCCAATCCGATTTTAATTCAAATATTTTGTAGAATAGAAATCCACCAGAAAAATTAATGTGTAGTTTTATTTGTTTAGTCAACACACAAAAAATTGTCAATTATTCAGAATTTTAGCTCTTTTAAGAAAAAGTCTAAAGCTTTGATGGTATAAATTGTGAATTTAAATAAAAACATAAGAAAATCTACAATTCCCCTGCCAATTGTCAAATACTCTATATCAGGCTAGTCCAACCTGCGGCCCAGGACATGTTTGAATGTGGCCAAAGAAAAACTGATATACTTACAAACTTTATGAATTAATGAAGTTTAAATTACTTAAAATGGTTAGGTATGTATATATTCTACGTTTTTTACTAATCGGCGATCTTTACATATCTTTAACGGTTAGGGTCAGTATATTTTATTTGTGGTCCAATATAGCTCGTCTTCTGCCAATGTGGCCCAGGAAATCTAAATGGTTGGAAACCCCTCCTCTATAGGATGACCAATAAAATGTTTGTTTTAAAAAATACATTTGTATAGGAGAGGGTAAAAGGTTGGATTTTGAACGGTTATGTAAAATCATATTCGAAACACATTACATCTTTATAAATTTGTCAATGTGACTCACCGTTTTCGAGAAAATTGCAAAAAACTGTTTCGTTTTTATGGGGGAGGGGAGAAGGAATGTTTCAATTTTGTCCATTCAAGAACTTAGCTTAGCCATTTACGAGAAACGTAACTATACAAAATTTCAAGTCGGTAGCTCAATACTTTCGAAAGTTTTGGTGTTCACGGACGGATGGACGGATGGACAGACGGACAGACAGACAAACGGACATGCGGAAAGCAAAATCTTTGGTCATCACAAAAACCCTGGTGTAGTTCATTTTTGTGTCCTATGATTGGTTCGATGTGTTACAAACGTATACCGTTTTTAATATACTAGTATATGATATATAGAGTATAATTATGTGATTTTTCCCCAAAAGACAATATTTTTAAAAAATAACAAAAAATATTTATAAACCAACTCTCGGAAATTGTGGACATTCACTAACGGAATAAAGCTGCTTAAGCCATTTAAATTACTTAAGATACAAAATTGCTTTGAACCTGAACGAAAAGTAAGGGAAGGGTTTATACGTTGAGCCGAAATTCACTTTTCGCTCGGCATCCAAAAATCGATGCATAATTTGAAAAAACTATATAATGAAGTGGTGATAATATGTGTTTAAAAAAACGAACTTTTATGCTGATAGTCCCGACTTTTTTTTAGAAAAATAAAATTATGCAACTCAACTTTCCGCGGTTCCATGTATAATCACGGTTTGTACCTTGGATCACCCGTAAAATTTTGGGCCAACATTAAAATGTAACAGTAGGGTCGAGTAGGGTGAAGTGGTCCGTAGGGAGAAGTGGTCCACCACCATTTTTGTTAGTAATAGTGACATTAGAACATAATATGCAACTCTCATCGGTTGCTCTTGATGACAGCTTGTTTTTTATTACTCATTGAAGTGTGCAGACGTATATTTACTCACTCTCACAGACCAGTACCAAAAAAACATTGTTGAAAGTTTTCGCAAGTATTCACATTCAACAACATTTTGACGAATTCTTTATCAATTTCAATAAGGTAATTAATCTAAAATGTTGTTTACATTTTGAAGTGGTCCACCCTGTCAATGTCATATTTCGTGTTTTCAAGTTTTTTTATGAGTTATTTTGACTTTTGAGTGTTTCAAATCGTCGATGTGAAGCTCGATTATAACTTCTCCCAAAATCGAGCTGAATTAGAGTAGCAGAACAAGCCACCGGAAAACGACGCTTAACATCTACACCGAAGAAACGAACACCAAAACAGACCAAACGCTCATTTGTTACTTTCGAATAAACCAAACTTAATGATTATACTTTTATTTGTCATTTAATTTTATGTTTATGCGATTTCTGGAAAGTTTTTGAGGGTGGACCACTTCTCCCTACCATTTTGAAAAAATCGAAAAATCAAAGTTTTCGAAAAAAGCCTGAAAATTAAATTTAATGTCAAAAAGTCTGTGAATGCAGAAAGTTAGCTTAGGTCCTGCGCTTGCGATTTGACTATCTTATCATGCAAAAATTCCAATTTTTGACCATTTTATGGCCAATAATAAAAACGTGGACCACTTCACTCTACCTACTTTTTACAATTCCTTTAAATATGTTTCTGAGGTGGTGCCTTTGAAGAGGGTGACTTTCTTCCTAAGAATAAATTATATTTGTAGATATTTTTTTATTCCAAATACTCGTACAGCCTTTTGTATCAAATTAAACCTTTTTCTAGTCAAATTGATATAAATAAAATTTAGCAGGTATACCTACTTTTTTTTATAGTTCCAGCCAGAGCTTAGGGGAAGACCCTTTAATGCCGAAGCACAGCTCAGGATAGTCGGGAGAACGAAAGATAAATTTTAAATTTTTTGTGATAAATTTAATCTAAATTATACAGACGTTCTCTTAAATTAAGAATACTTTATATCATAAAATATATGTTTTATTTAAATTTGAAGCTAAAACTTTTAGGACCGTTTGCTGATACAAATCATAACTATTTAAGTTATGCTTAGCCTTCTTAAACCATAGAAATCTGGCACTTAACAAATTTAAGTTCGACATTAGTTGCTATGTTTCGTTGGTGCAAACCGCTCTTAGAGTCGTTTGCACCAACGAAACTTAGCGTCTTATGTTCAACTTAAATTATTTAAGTCCCAGAATTTCTACGGTTTTAGTAGGCTAAGCACAACTTGAATAGTTATGACTTGTATCAGCAAACGGTCCTTAGTGATTTTGTTTTTGTGCTATTATGTTAGATTCTATAGGGGGAGTTAAAAATGTTTCGATTATTTTATTCTAGTAGAGAATAAGTATAATGGTACAAATATGCTTATAATATGTAATATAATGAATACAAGTTATTGTAAATAATATAATTGGTACTCACCTTCGAAAATCTCTACTCCAGCATGCATAAATGACTGGATTCATACTGGAATTGATCCATCCCAGCCATGTAACAACAGCTGATACGATCTCTTCATGAGCGATACATTGTATACAGAATCCGGATAATAGATTAACAACAAAAAATGGTAGCCAACAGACAATAAAAACACCCATAACGATTCCCAGTGTTTTGGCAGCCTTTTTTTCCTTAGCGAATTTCGCCAATTTACGTGATAATGAGAAATTTTTACCTAAATGACGATGCCGTGCCAGCCCATTATTATGTAGGGCGGACAAAGGCTCCTCCTCGGGCTCCTCCGGCGTTGATGTTGTGGTCGCCGAATGATGATGATGATGATGATGGTGGTTATGATGATGCGAATGCGAATGCGAATGATGTGTTTCACGTGTTGTACCACCACGGTGTATACGAAGCGTTAATTGCAATTCCCCCGATGCCATTAGTACTTGCTTAGTGCCGATCTTAAGTGATCGAGTTTGTACAACGGCAGCACGATAAATACGACAATATGTAAAAACCATAACTAATAGTGGTAAATAGAACGAGATAGTCGATGAAAATACTAAATATCCTAAGTGTTCAGTAAATGTACATTTATAGGGTGGCATATCACCCTCGCGGGCGGCACGCCACCAAACGATTGCCGGGAAGCTAATTGCACCGGAACATATCCATACAGCGCATATAAGACCGGCGGCACGCTTTCGTGTCATCCGCATCGGATAGGAAAATGGATCGGTTATGGCCCAGTAGCGATCTAACGATATCACACAAAGATTCAAAATTGACGCCGTACTAAATAGAACATCCAATGATCGCCAAATATCACACCAATCGGTACCAAAGAACCATGTATTCTCTAATACCTCATAAAGTGCTGAGAATGGCATTACAACTAGACCGACCAAACAGTCGGCAACAGCTAAACTAGTTACAAAATAATTAGTTGATGTATGTAAATAACGTTCTCGTATTACAGCTAATATAACCAATGAATTGCCAAAAACGGTAGCAAATGAGAATAGAAATAAGAATATTAGCAAACCGACACGATCATTCGGTAAAGATTCCAGGTACTTTGAGAAATCCGGCTCAGTTGTCGTTATACAGCAATTCGACTGCCCGGATACATCAATATACAGAAGTTGATCATCAGATGCATTGTAGATCGTCTTATTATCAATAGTGATCAATTGCGTTATATCCCAAAAGTATTCAGTTGCATTATTCATTCTTATATATTGCTTCGCTAAGACTGTTTGCAAGTTCGATATGTCCAATGTTAATTTATTTCCGATTTTTATTATGATTATTATTTTTAAATGATTTTCTGTTTAAATTTCAAAATTTTTTCTCTCCTTTTTATATTTTTATAAAATTTTCTTCCACATAAACATAAGTCGAGAGAGTACATTTCGCTTTTATGCCACACAACCCTAAATCACAATATAGTGATTTTTTTTTCTAAATTTATCATGCATGCACTCAACTGGAATTCTCTGCACATTTAAACACTTTAATCTATTGCACTATGGACATATTTGTATGTGTTTTTGTATATTATATGTTACACGATCCCGATCAGACATTTTTAAAAATATATATCACAGATTTGCTGCCATAAATCCCTTAGTACTGATTCTCAGTTGGAATATGAGTGCGGAGAACATTTTATTTTGACTGTTTTATAATTTTCTTCCAACCACAATTACAAGAAACATTTCGGGATTTGTGATGATACTGTCGTTGTTGGCTTTGACTGCCAATAATTCCAGATAAAGATGACATTTTCTGTGTAGTAATCTGAAATAGAGAAGAAACATGGGTTATTGTGATTGTTCTATATTTTAGTACTTCATTTTGAAGATTGTTTTTAATCCTGAACATGTGAAAAGCTACAATTTGCCAGTCAAAATTATCAATTACTCTATATGAGAACTGCGATTGGATGTTTGATAGATTTTTTTGCGTTTGAAGGGAGGGGGCAAGGGATGGTCAGATTTTGCAAGAAATTTACCTGCAGAAACTTTTCGCAAGTTTATTACAATCGCTCACTTGTAATAAACTTGCGATAAGTATATGAAGAAAGAGATGCAAGTAACCGAAGCTGACGAAGTTTAACGTTTAGATTTGGCCGTACAGTAATCCCTCGAACTGTGCGGTTTCGGACTGCGTGGTTTCGCAACTGCGCGGTTAAGTTTTTAATACCAAAATTTCGAACTGCGCGGTAAAAATTTCGCAGCTGCGCGGTTTTTTTTTATAATTTGCGTATAAAAAACATGTTCTGAACATATATTTTGGTGAATCCCCGACAAGAAGGAATCAGCTGGTTATTTGGTATCTTCGTACATATTTGGTAATTTCGTGCTTATATTAGTGTTTATATTTAGTGGAAATTGTGATATTATTTAAGACAATTGGTGGGGACGAATTTGAAGACTTAGAGTCAGAAGATATCATGGAAGTCCTTGCTGAAGATATTTTGACACATAAGTATGACTGCTGACGATATTTTGACACAGTTCGGCGATAATTATAGCGACGGAAATGATGAAAGTGAAGTTATAGAGATTATACGAAAGAAAAACCTTACGCACGAAAAACTGACAAATTTTTTAATGCTTGGTAGTCAACTTTAATAAGAAGCTCTTAATATGGACCCTGATATGAAGCGTGCCTTAAAATTTTGGTGAAATTTGACAGCCGCTTTAGCCCCATACGCAGAAATGCATAATGAAAAACAAAAATCGGGTAATCAATCACTAATTTTTCAAAAAGATTAGTAATACATATCATATCTTTGTATTACTTTAAATATGTCGTTAAATAAAAACTTTTTTCTATTTTTTTTGGAATTCTTCTAACTGGGACCTAACCCCAATATTTCATACAAAGTAGGATTCACAGTGCGCGGTTTCGGTTTGCGCGCTCTTTTTGTGGAACGTATCTACCGTGCAGTTCGAGGGATTACTATACTTATTTGACAATTAAGAACTAAATAAATAAAATGTTTTTTTACCTTTTCAGGTTTCGAGAAAACCAAAAATTATCAAGTATATTCACCAAAGATTCTCCCTGATGTCTCTCTAATGGCGGAAATTTAATGCTACAATGTTGTTGCTGAGAATCGTGGGTGAAATTACTTGACAGTCATTTTTTGTTCACCAAAGTGAAAAAAAAATTGATACCGACCTCCGGAAAAAAAAGTCCAGCGTAGTCTAAATGGTAAAGTACTTGACTCGGATTCCGGAGGTGGGCGGTTCAATTCCAAACTGTCGGACGCTGTGATTGAAGTCCAATCAACTTGCTTTACGAAATGAGTAGTGATACTCGCCGCTTGGTGTTCACGACATCGTCGGTCTAGATTGCTATCACGGCCTCTGTTGTTGATGGGTTGCAACGTATAAACCTTACAAATGTTGTAATTCATCCATGGTTCGCAATCCATGTAAAATTGTAGGTGCGAAGCAGGAAGGAAATTGTTTTGAAACCTCAATTGAGGAGGCCCAGGCTCTTCGAGAGCTGTAGCGCCGAGGATGATGATATTTAAAAAAAAATGCAGTGAAAAGGCAAAAATAATTTTTTGAGCACTGTGTATCAGAAATAAAAGCGAGATAAATATTTAAATGTTCTAGAATCAAAAGAACTTTTGAGAAAACTGCGTCACAGTCGAAAATTTTGGGATTTTATGGTTAATTTTTTTAGTGATTATGATTACGAAATTACAACACTAAATTGCATAATTCCATTTAATTTCCAGAGGGACGGGGCAACATGCCTAAATCTGGGAATGTCCCGGTCATTCCAGGGCGTTAGATTATTCTTTGTTACTCTAAAACCACTGCAAATAAAAATTTGATTTTTATACCGGTATGGTGAAACCAAAGGGTATATTAGATTTGCCTTACCGTTTGTAACTCCAAGATCCCGTTAGTCCGTCCGTCTGTGGCTCGGATTGCGGGCGCCCGGATTGAGCTAGAGACCTGAAATTTTATGCAGATCCGTTTTTCGTAAAATGCAAGGCTACGTTCGTTAATGGGTAAAAATGGACCACTAGGGGGGTACCCCCCATGCGAACGAAAACGTTTTTTGCGAATATCTAAAAAACGGTGCATCTTATCAAAAAAAATGCAAAAACAAAAGTTATTTACGATATGATTCTACATAAAACTCCCATACATCAAAATCCGATTGGAATAGATTTTAAAAAATCTTATTGAAAAGTTTGCCTTCAAAGTGAAATTTTGATATAACTGTTTGCCGTCAATCACCATACCAGCAATTATGGCTTTTGTTATGTTTCAAGCTTTAAAGATACGCGAAGAAAAAAATATCCCAACACCTAAGAAAAAATATTTTGCCTATCCACTTTACAAGGATTGCCTCATATAAGTAAATAAGACTAATGTGTGAGTGTATTCAAACTTGAAAAAATGCATAATATAGCAGCGAAGTTTGTAAGACTTTTGACGGTTATATAATGACACAATTTGTTAGAATTTTGTGACTTTTTGTACAACATATAAATGCGTTTATTAATAATTGTAGTTACCTCCCCCCTCCTTCATTTCCGGTATATATATATGTGTTATACCTATATTGCCAAAAGCAGTCATTTTGACTGCTTGACTTCCTTGGGCAATCTAGTGTTAAACACTTTTCCTGTAATTTCTGCCTCCAATTAATTTTTTGAATTAAAATTTTGCTTGTGACGCAGTTTTTCATACATACTCTATATGATATATCATATAGGAGTATATTAGATTTAGTATACCGTTTGTAACGCATCGAACCAATCATCGGACACAAAAATGACAAGAAGATAATGATCCGAAACATCGTCTACAAGACCAGGAAATATGAAAATGGTGTCACCCCCAGATGCCAACCCCATCGAAATTGTGTGTGGGATTATGATTTAATTAAATTTGTCTGCGGCGCATTTTTTGAGGTATAATTTTATTTTAAATTTGCGTTACATTTGTCAAAAAAAACTAAAAATGTAAATGTTTGAAAAAACTGAAAATGTTTCTTTTTTATTTGATGCCCTCTCCCCCTTCACAAGTAAAATCCTCGGTGTGCCCAGGGCCGTACCGACTGGGGGGGATGGGGGGGGAGGCTCCCCCCCCCCCAATAAGTCTTCAGTTGGGAATTTGACCTTTAGAAGTTGGGAAATCTCACTTCTTAACACTAGATTGCCCAAGGAAGTCAAGCAGTCAAGATGACTTGCTTGAACAATCTAGTGTTAAAGATGTGAGATTTCCCAAGTTGGGAAATCTCTTTAGTTGATTTTCCAAAATCCCAACTTGTCTTTTTCTACCTCACATTTTCTATTAGTGAACATACGCCTGTTTTATGACTTGTTTCTTTTTTACACATACCATTCTGCTTTGGCAACAGCGTCACAGCGAGTTGGGAGAGAATGAATAAAAGGCTTTGAAAGAGTAGACACTCGACCGTGGGAGGAGTATAATGTTCTCATCAGTTTATGGCACAGAACTATATAACATAGAACAACTGTCACCATACAAAGCTCTGCTGAAAAATTGTCCCTCTTTATCATAGTTAAACGCATCCACTGAACTGTATAATCTCGCGAAATTCAAATTTCGTCTGCCGCGAAAATCAAATTTCACAAGTTTGAGACTAATTTTAGGCGCCAACACCATTCCTAAAGTCTATTTTCCTTTGATAGCTCACGGTTTAAACCAGATGACTATATTTATTTTCATACGGTTATCTCGCTCTTACTTAACTCGTTTTGATTCACTGAACTGTATTGAAATGGGACCATTTGAGACAGCAAATCGAGCGATCTAGTATATTCGTGCTGAAACGGTGAGTTTTGAAAATATCGGCCCGATTCCAGAATCCGTCGTAGCTTTCTTACGAAGAACTAACTACGTTACGAATACGAAGAAATCAGTATTCCACGATCCGAACGGAATTGAACTTAGTGGTGCCTGATTAAAATCTAATTTCGAAAAATAAATGTCTTTGTAAAAAGGTCCCTATGCAAAACTCATAAGGAATAGATTTCTGACATGCAATAGTTTCGTGAAACATGTAACTTTCTTGACTTAAAACGAAAATTGTTATTAATAATGGATTCTGCAGCGTTTGCAACTTTGTGTCTGGAAGAAGATTTATCGAAGTGAAGGACTTTAATAGTGGAATGAAAACGACAACAAATAACGGATACTTAGGAATACTCACATTGCTCTTTTTTCTAAAATATTTCCTCTTAATGTGTTAAAAGTTACACTAATACTAAATAAACAAATAAAAATGTTAAAATTGCTGTTTGTTGTACAATTCAGGCCATATATTGAGCTAAAATCATAAGAAAATGAAGTTACGAAGCAAAAATTTTTCGTAGGTTTAGGTGTCAAAAGATCAATTGCGTCGGATTCTATGATACCAGATATTCCGATTCGTAATGTTTTCGAAATTAATTTAATTCCTTCGGATCGTGGAATACCATCTTCACGAATTCTCCGAAAATCGTAGCTACGACGGATCCTGGAATAGGGCCGTATATGTGTAATTGTTTTACCATCGGTGTTCGGATTTTTTAAACAAATGAATAGCTACGAATGAGCGCAAATTCAGCCAGCTAAAACTGGTGAAAAGCGTTCTAAGGGTGACTATGGGAGAAGAAAGACTGAGTACTTTAATGATACTACACAGCGAAAAAGACCTAACTGATACAATTGACCTTACGAAATTTGTTTCGGCATGGGCAAAGTTAAAGGAAAGACGAATCCATGTACTATAAATTAGATATGTACAGACTCTAGTTGAAGTCATCTTCAACGGTTATCTTTTCTCTCAAGGGTCGCATAAGATTATTAGGGTTTACCCTTTATTTAATTGTATGTGAAAAATAAAAAAAAATTACAATATGTTAACATAACCATTATTCTTTATTATAATTTCTGGTCAGAGATTCTGGGCAAGGAAAAGGAATTTTTATTAGGTACATCCTAGTTAGGAAAAATCAGATGTTCGAGTTGGGAAAATTGAGATGTCTCCCCCCCCCCAATCCAGAGCCTTCGATACGGCCCTGGGTGTGCCAATGGAAGACAGTGTTAACAAACTGTGTTAAAAAAGATCATGGATTAATCAAAATATGGCCATCAGTATTCGATAAAAAAAAAGTATTTTGTGAAATATGTGTCAAGAGAATTTCATGGAATTGAAATTATAATTGCTATTGTGGAAAAACACTAATTATATGTAAAATTCCTGTCTAAAACTTGTCAAAAACGGGGAAAATATTTATTGGGCTTCTCGTAGAATTCAAAACATGATGACTGAACCTTTAATCGTTCAGAATTTTATTTATTAATAACTCAAAGTTTAACATATAAATTTTGGTTTGTTTTGAAAAGTTGAGACCCATTTTCATATGTCAATTTGTGTGAAATAAATAATAAAAATGTTTGTTACGTGAAATCCTTTGAAAAATGCGTAGGTGATCTCCAACAATAAAAATATGTTATTTCCGAAATAATGTTAAAACAGAAGTCGGTTGTCTTTTTTGCGGAAGGGATATTTTTCTATAGTGTTTGAAGGCCATGGTAAAAACATAAATATACAATAAAGAATTCTATGTTAAAAACCTGAAGATGTCCAAACAAAATGACAAGGGTCATCGTTAATGTTTTTTTTTGTTTATAGCTAAGATGATACGCCACAGGCCAAACAATCATCGTCATCGTCATCAAAATCATTTTCCGCCCGCCCGTTTGTCTTTATCTGCTACCAATGTCCTTGCATGTTTTGAACACGAATAAATTATACTCCTTCAGACAAGTAAGACACATAAAATTACTTGTCATACTTGTCACACTGATATATTTTAGGTAGGTATATGGCATGGGATTGTATATTTGTGTTTGTGTACACGTGAAAATTATTATTTATTGTGTCGTCTAGCAAAGGATAAGAAAAAATATGTCTCATTATGTCATCTTGCGCATTATGAGACAGTAAAAGTGTATACCTTTAATGTATTTTCACACGAAAATCAGCCGCTAAAAACGGGATCAAATTTTTAACAAGAAAACCTCAGTGAAAATGTAAAAGGTCTTAGTCCATGTTTTAAAATGGGATTAGATTTTTTGGACAGATGGGAAACATTAATATTCTGCCATTGAATGCGATTTCTTTTACACTTAATCTGCAAAAAGCCCTTTTAACGAAACGTTTGATGTGTGGGTGGTGTTGTAAAATGTGAAAAGGCAAAAAATCTAATACCATAGTAAATTCAATGAATAATATTAACGAAAAAGAACGTGATTTGGCTGGAAATGCATTTTAGTAAACTGTTTGATTTTTTGTTATATAAAAAAATATTTCCAGATTTTTCTTGAAGACTTTGAACTTGTAAAAAGCCCACTACATTTTATAGATAAAATGACTTTTTAACAACACTCTAATTAACGGTACGAACTTCAACATAGTTAAAATCCTTAAAAAAACCGAACCCCGGTCATGGGGCTAGTTTTAACAGTGATGGGGTTAGTACTAACCAGTGTTGGGGTTATCTAGATAATAATTATCTAGATAATCATCTAGATAAAAAAAAATGTTATCTTTATCTTATCTAGATAACACCCCAAAAAAGTTATCTTTATCTTATCTAGATAAAGGAAAATCCCATTTATCTAGAGATAATCGTTACCACCGAAAATCAAAAAATTAAATCTGAAAAAATGCTGAAACGAAATTGTTTTCTGCATACTTTTGAAAACCTAAAAACTTTTTTTAGGAACAGTTTTATACTTGGCAACAATTTTTGTTTACGGACAAGGAAGCGAAGTGTCACTCTTTCCCTCGCCTCTCTTCTCTTGTCCATAAAAAAAAAGTTCTGCCAGTAACTGTTGCCAAGTGTAAACCGGGCTATGAACGAAATAAAAAATCATAACGTTATAAATTTCCTTACGTAGCAAAATTAAACTTATATTTCGTGACGTTATTTCGTTTTGTATCGATAAAAAACTTAATTTCGTTACGTTATAATGTTATTATTCCGTTACACATTGTATTGAAACTGAAAACAAAAAAACGCACTGTAATAATAGTTTATCACAAAGTAATTCAGTTCAGTTTCCATAAAAATAAATTGTATAATAAATAATAAAACTCAGCAAAAAGAAAATACAAATAAAAACGAAAAAAAATGTGATTATTAAGTTAAAAAATCAATAAAAAATACAAAAGACAAAAAATCACAAAAGTTTTGTTCATTAAAAAACTGTCTCCACAAAAGCGTGATTTTGATATCAAAGATATAGAATTTTTTTATAGAATTTCGCTCTACTTCTGGAGTTACTAAAAAGAAAATCTTTTCGCTACCAAAAAACTTGCTTAGAAGATTTCCATTTTTGTATCTCCAGAAATAGAGTGAATCAGGCCAAAACAAAATCCGATTTAGAATCAAAATACGATTAAAAACACTACTCCAATATTTTTGATTATATTTTATGTCTGTGGGGTTATACTTGATGAACTTTTGTGGGAAATTTCACAAAAAATAATACTGAACAAAACAAGGAAATACTAATAAACAACGAAAAAACGTAATATTTTTTCGTTTTTCGTTATGGTAACGGAATTGAATTTCTATAACGTTCATTATAACGTAATTTTGAAGAAAAAGCCCGAAAATCATTTCGTTATTTCGTTACGTTACGATAACGTTTCTTATCCGTTTTCTTTTATTATTATTTCGTTTCTTATTATATTTAAATTGGAAATCAAGAAAAGCAAAAAATTTTGTGCTATTTTTTTTAGTACGTAATTTTGAATTTTGTGCAATGTCAAAATAAATATTTATCTAAAAATTATCTAGATAATTTGGCTTTTTATCTTATCTTATCTATTATCTTTCATATTTTCATTATCTATTATCTTATCTAGATAAACATTACGAGCATTTATCTTTATCTTTATCTAGATAAAAAAATAATTATCTGGCCCCAACACTGGTACTAACATAAGTTTTAACAAGAAAATAATTTAAAGAAAAGAATTTTTTTCACAAAAATTATAAAATAAACAAAATAAATATCCTTTTAAATTCATATATTATTTATCACAAAAACTAATAAAATGAACCAAAAAATATCATTTTCAAGGAACATAAGTTGACTAAAAAAATTAAGTCGTTTTAAAAAACAAAAACAATTATTATCTAAAAAAAGGTTTCAGCGAAGCTTTTTTGTACAAAATTTGTATCTTTAAAAACCTTGTATGAGAATTCTTACTCTATGTTGTCATCGTCAGAGTAACAATTTGGAAAAACTGGTATGTATTAACATGTTTTAATTCTTGCCCCATGGGTTTGTTAATTTTAGCCCCGACACTACTTTTTTTAAATTATTGATCATACCAAAGATATAGTTAAGTATTGCAATAAAACCAAAGGACATTATTAATTATAGCTTCATTAACTTACATTATCGACAAATTTATATTCAATAATATAAAAAACTAAGACAGAAATCAAAATAGTTTACCAGCTAAAATTCTGTCTCTGTGCTTAACCCTCACTGGCAATGAACTGTTTATGCCTGATGAGCCATGATATGGTCGACCGTATCGAGGGGTGGAGAAAAACCAAGTTTCGAGATTGTGGCTCATATATTTCGGCGGGAATAGGCTTGTTAATTCTTACCCCTGTTAATTTAAGCCCCGCATTCCCCTACATAAAATTTTCCACATTTTTTACTTCATCGATTTTACGTATCTCTAAAAATTATTATAATAGTTGAAAAAAAAATTAAGTTTATTGAAAATTTCTCGAAAAGGGTGCGCTTTTAAGAAAAAAACAAAAATGAATATTGCGAAATCAAAAAAAAAATTCTAAATGTTTTGGTTTAACGGTTTTTACGTACCTACTTCTATCGGTTCTCAAAATATTTGAAAAAGTTTAAGTTTTTTGAAATTTGCGCTTTTTGGCAAAAAAAAAAAAAATATAACAAAATTTAGAGAACATAACATTTTCTATATTTTTTTGCTTCATCGATTTTACGTACCTCTAACGGTTCTCAAGATATTTAAAAAAATAAAGTTTTTCGAAATCTACAAAAGCAAACCAAAATAAAATTTTTTGCATTTTTCCCTTTAACGGTTTTACGTATCTTTAACAATTCGCGGGATATTTGAAAAAATATAATTTTTTACTCATTTTTTTCCGAAAGTAAATGTTGCAGAGGAAAGTTTTGTGTTGATCACAACCGATATCACTTTCTTATACGTAGTAGAATAAAGTATTGTATTCATGAAAAATGTCGACCTCTTAATTTTGCAAAAAAAAAAAAAACATTTCCCGAGCACTTCTGAGTCGAATGGAGCATTATTACAAAAATCATTTCTGCCTGTCAGTCTGTGTACAAGATTTCTCAAAAACGAATAGAGCTAGAGCCATGAACTTTTACAGGGATGTTTAGTTTTGGAGTGGGACGATAGGAACGGTCCTTTGGTAGCAATCCGTTAACCGGAAGTAACGAAAATGGTAGCTTTTTAAAAATCCCAATCTGGTTTTTTGTGATTTACTTCGCATTTTTCAGTAGTTTTTTATATGACAAAAGTTGGAGACAATAAAATATCCTACATTTTTGACTTTCACTAGAACTGTGTACCTCAAGCCGTTATCGAGATATATCGGTATTTAAAAAAAATATCAGTTTTTTGCGAATATCTCGAAAAATAATGGTATTTTGGTGGTTCAACTTCTGAGATGAATTAAAGAGAATAATGTTTTTCATAATTTGGTCTTCTACCATTATCCGCTAGCTCTTACCGTTATCGAGATATTATCATTAAAATTAAAAAAAAAAACAGATAGGGAATTGCTTGCAAACTAACGGCTTTGCGAAAAAAAAACTATTATGGGTATTAAAACTCTCTACATTTTTGTAAACCGATATATTTTACCGTTATCGAGATATTTCAGATTTTGTTAAATAAAAATTAATATTTTTATGTAAACTAATATTTTTTTCGTTAGGTAAATTGTGCAGAAACGTAGATTTTGTATAAGAAAGTCATGTACTGTTCACATTAGATATTTTTATAAGAGATTTTTTTTGTAACTATACCAGACGCGTAAACACCTTAATTATGCTTTGTTTGAGTTGTCACTGCGATAAGGACTAGTTTCGAAAAAGGACTTCAAGACTTATTAAAAAAATCCGTGGAAATTTTCAAAAATCTAATATCAAAAAAATTGATTTGAACTTTTGCAGAAATATTCTTATAAAAAACCCTATATGTTGTGAAAAAATATAAAAATTGTTCTCCGCATTGCAAAGTTTCGTGGTAACATTAATTACCTACTCTGCATAAATTTTTTAGTAATTTGCGATAATAAAAACCTCTTTGCAGAGATGTTGGTTTTTGTCTAAAATAACCTTGTTATACAAGGCATTCAATTAGGGTTCCGCATCTTAAAAATTCTTTCAGTAAAACTTGACGTAAAACCTTAAAAAAGTGATTTCGTTTTGATTGCTTGTATTAAGCATTAAACAAAAATTTTAATTAAACGTAAATGAATTTTTAAATCGCAAAACGTGTCGTATAAAAAGCTCTTTTAAACTTTTAAGTGTCGCTGCTTTCTTTTTTTTTTTGGATAAAGTGAAATTAAAAATTCTCTTTCGAAGCGTGAAAAGTCCTTCATAAAAGACTCAGCAAGGTGAAAAGTTATATTCGTGCCTATGGAAAACTTTTTAATGCCAATTCTTTAAGTTCACTTCTATTAATGTATGTAGAGGTACTCAAAAAGTTATTTCTATCACCTTGCGTCATTTATTTATTGACGTCTTTTTGTTGCTATGAATTCACAAAAAGATATAATTGCTAGTCAGCAATTGAGAAATGCCACAAATGAAGTGTTTGGAAAAGCAATTCACAGAAAATGTGTATGCTCTCCTCTTTATTTTAAAAAAAAACGTGAAATCCTGCACTTATCTATTAATATAAAAGAACAGCTTGGAGTTTTTTTTTCTAAAAAAAAGCTCTAAAGTAGTTATTAAAATTATATATTTTGCGCATGTAATTTTATCAATGGGATAGTGAAAATTTCAATAACTTAGATATAGCAAGACGGAAAAAACCAAGCAGTACGTGAGAAAGAACTAGAGATTACGCTTATATAAAAAAAAGAATTACTTAATCTTTTTTTTCCAGCTCACTGTGTCCACATCTATTGGAGAAATCGTTGGAAAAATCGTGAATTTATTTATCATCGCTTATGTAAAATCTGTGATGCTTACAGTCATTCTAAAAATTCCGGGCAAACATTGGCATTATTCAAAATTGCACCCCTAAGATACACATTTTCAACATTTTTCATCCGTAGTTACATTGACGCAAGGTAAAAAGTTATGGCAATTTGCAGAAAAATGTTCCAGAATTGACATCCACGTAAATCTTTGCACAGTCCATCCGTTTGTAAAAATGCTGGGGCAAAAGGCTTGTTAGATAAATCTACAAAATTACACCCTTGTGAATTCATTGAGAGTGACTTTTACTTTCTTATATCAGGTATAACAAAGTATTGTATTCATGAAAAATTTCGACCTCTTAATTTAACCCAAAAACATTTCTCGAGCATTTCTGAGTTGATGAGAGCATTATTACAAGTGTCTTTCTGGTTGTCGCAGGGTTGTAAAAAAACCCGGGTTTTTTTAAGTCTAATCTACTGGTTTTTTTTGGGGTTTTTTTTTCAGTTTTTTAATGGAGTTTTAGTACAATTTTTCTAATCTACTGTTTTTTTTTCGGGTTTTTTTTCGGTTTTTTAATGGAGTTTTAGTGCTATTTTTTGAGTTTTTTTGGTAAACTTTAAAAAAAACCAAGTGGATTTTTTTGGGCTGGTGAAAATAATAACAACCCTGGTCTGTCAGTCTTTTAGTCTGTTGTCTGTGTACGAGATTTCTCAAAAAACTAATAGAGCTAGAGCCATGAACTTTTTCAGGGATGTTTGGTCCTCCTGTAAAATTTTGGTGGCAATCCGTTAACCGAAAGTAACCAAAATGGCAGCTTTTGAAAAATCCTATTTTCGTTTTTTTGCAATTTACTTTCAAGCTACGCATTTTTCAGAAATCCCTTTTGTGACAAAAGTTGAATTCAATAAAGAACGATGCACGATTTTGCCCCTTAACTAACTTTTGAATCAGTGTACACTCAGAAAAATGCAGGCTAACTCGACGACCTACATACGGCGTAATTGGCCTCGGGCAGGCGCGCGTTCGCCTGCATGAGGAAAAGTAAAACTGTGTTGACCTGTGGTCGGAGAAATTCTGAAATAAAGCCACCAGCAGGTGAAGTAGGGCATTGGGAGCTGCACGAGTTGACCTTAGATAAGCATTTCGAGGATGTAATGTCATGTAATGGAAACCTCTGTAAGCCAGCTAGCGGTCAGAGTTAACCTGACAAAAAGTTGACCTGGACATTTTTCTGAGTGTAGTTTTCACTTTGGTTGAGTACGTTGAGTACGAGGGCATAGTCTCTAGTTTCATCCATATATGGCGTCAAGAGCCACCGAATTGCAGGGGGATGGTGAGGTTAACGAACACCGGCGAATAACTGATACTTTGATATGTTCAATATGTGGGATGTTTTCAGAAAAAGGTGAAATTTTTTATTGATTACTAGCTTGCATACCCGTCGTTGCCGGGTTAAGTTTTTTCAAATTTTTTTTTATGGTCTATGTTGGAGCTAAAGTTCAGGCCAATCGGCTCGGTAGTTTCCCCGCGAAAGAGTAACATATCGCAAAAACTAAGTTTCGAAATCACTTTACCCCCTCCCCTTACTCCCCCACACCTCGCGCTACTTTTCGGTATGCCTATGTTGGAATTAGAACTACCACAGACATTAATGCCAAATTTCAAGTCAATCGGTTCAGCTGTTTTTGCGTGAAAGAGGAACAGACAGACAGACCAACTCATTTTTATATATTAGTATGATGGAATAAAAAAAGCTATGGGCTCGATCCTTTACCTCTTCGCGGTTTAATCTTGAAAAAAAAAAAAAAATGTGAAAGAAGTGTTGTAGAAAGGATTCTCACCAACGGCAAAAAACGGGGTCTTTTAATTTTCTGTGAAGGTTTTTTTCTCGGTTTTGTGACAAAAAAAAATGGGAAAATCCATTCCACAGGTTTTTCATTTGACAGTCAAATGATTAAAGAATCTATATTAGCATTGCAATCAATGAAACAGTAATTTGATGAATTTTGATGAACATTTAAACTTGTGGTAAGAATTCTCACCGAGTGGCGAAAAATGGGTTAAATAGTATATGCGAATTGCTTGAAAACTAAGTTTTTCGGAAAAAAAAACAATTAACTGAAAAAATAGAAGAATTAAAATTCTCTACATATACAGTGATATATTTTACCGCAGAGTTAAAATTATTGGACTAACTTTTAATCTCATTTCTGGAAATCGACATTTTCTTAATACTTTTTCTATTAAATTTCAATCCTCTCAAATTATTAACTACATTTTAATGAAATTCGTATTATTTTTCAATATGGTTTTTAGAGTTTGATATATTGTAATAAAGAAAGTATTACATTTAATGCCAACAGCTTTAATTGGGTATATTTTTCATGCTTTTTGTATTAATTTTTAATCCCAGTTCTGGGATTCGATACTTTTTAATAGAATTTGTAATATTTTTCAATATTATTAAAAATTTTCCTGATGTAATAATTCACATATGGACATTTAAAAAAATGCGGCTTAAAAAGCATTAAAAATGCGGTTTAAAAAACATTGAAAATGCGGTTTGGATTAGGTTTTAATAGAAAATGTTTTAAAAAAATAATAATCTTTCGCGAGATTAAACTTTAATCTTTTTTCGATTAAATTTTAACCGTATACAATACCAAAAAGATTAAAATTTAGCCCAAAAATGTTTACCTTGCGCTATCGAGATATTTCAGATTTAAACTAATCTTTCGTTCGTCAAGTTATCCTGAAAATCATGCTCCAACGTAGATTTTTTATAAGAAAGTCATGTGCTTGCTGCCCACAACAGATATTTTTTGTGAGTAACAGTGCAGAAATTTGCACACAAGTAGCTTCATATGGTTGAATTATCAAGCTTCCGACGCTGAAAACTTGTGATAAACGGAGAATTTTCTTTGCATAGTAGCCAAGCTGGACGTATTTCTAAAATTGTGCACTTCCAGGGAATCGTTTCAAAGGCTAATGAAATGTTACTACAAATTCTAGTTGAAAATTAAAAATAGCCCATCTTTTTTTGACGACGGATAAGAACGCCGGTATAAAAATGTGGGTTTCAACTTTAGATCCAATTTGAGTTTGCCAGAGAGTTTTAAAATGTTAATTATACGATTTCCAGGAAGTACTTCAAAGTTAATTCTAAAATACGTCCAGAATCAAATGTTAAAAAAAGAACACAGAACATTTCGTACATAAAAAAAAGATTTGGGTATTATTCGTTATTTTGGCTTTAGATAAATTTTAAGTAGATATGTATATTTTTCTGATCTTTAGATAAGTAGCTTGTGGCTAAAAAAAGGCATGTTTTAAAATTACACTGGACCGGAATTCACATTTTTCTTTGAAATTTTTATGAAACAAAAAAAATTATTTGATTTAAATTAAATTTTGTTTAATATTTTGTGTACATTGCTCCCTCATTTGATAGATCGCAAATACACCGGATAAAACATTAAAAAGAATTGCCCTCGTGACGCGTATAACAAGCCGCAATGCTGGTATTCTTTCTTTAATTGACGTCTTTAATTGATTTTTCAACCGCCATTTCATTAATTTCTTCGCTTCTTTGTTTCGTGAAAAATATATAAAAGTTGGTGGATTACCAGAAAGCTGTACCGAATAATTTGCATTGTTTCTCTTCCTTCCAAAATTCTTCAAAAAAGATACATAATTATAGAAAATGCCATTGATGTGCAGTCACAATAGTTTTTATCAACACCTTGTTTTCTTGGTACAGGGGTGTGCATACCTTAACTTGAGATTTGCAGAACCGAGTTGAAATTTTCATGAAGATAACCAAATAAAGATATCTTACTTTAGTAACGAATAAATACTTTTTGCCCATCACTAGCCAAAGATGTTAAGTTACAATCTGTTTAGGATAATATGATGTCGTTTATTCCAATCGAAAAAGAAAATTTCGTTTCCATAGAAAACCCCAGAGTCTCGATTATATGATCTAATGATTACAGAACGAGTTCATAAAATCGAAAGGTTCATATATTAGAGGTATTATTTTCTTGTAAAATATTAAGGATAGTCTGTCCTTTTTGTTCAATTGTGAAACAGTTACACGGAATTTTTGCATTGTTTTTTACATCTGCGCCCGCTTTTACATTTGCAGACGTCAAAAAAACTACATCCGCATAAATTGGTTCATATAAATATAGCACCAAGTTATCGAATATGCGAGATAGGGAAGTTCTAGGGATTTGAAAATATTCGAGATATCAAACAGCTCGAGAAATAAAATGCCCTGTAATTAAAAGATTTCTCTGGCACAAGGGTTAGAGTGTGGTAGTAGGCAGGTGCAAAGTATATAAACCACGATTTCGCAAAACGCAGGCGAATTATAATCGAGAAAAAAAATTTGCTTGAATTACCATATTCGCTGAATCCCGTTTGCATAGGAAGGTTTTGTAGGATTAAGTCCTACATGATATTAGCGTCAGTTAAAAACAGTGGGAACGGTTCCATTCCATAATATAGCATTGTTTCCCCCTCAGTACAGGAATGTCCCCAGTAAAAACTAGGAACGAGCGCTACTTTTGTTGGAATATGTCCATTCTTCTCTCAGCCCTATAGTGTAGTTTTATTTATACCGCCAGATGGCATCACCGCACTATTTTTCTATCATCAAACTGTAAGTCGCTGGCATCACTCCTTTTTTCCTTCTTCTTCTTCCTAACTTAAAACTTGTAACAAGTCGTTTTTATAACTTCTTGTATTTTCATTAAAGTCTATAACATAGCTTTTTAGTTTTATTGCGCCCTCGCTGAACCCTTGGAAATCACACATAGTAATGATGCCCCGAAAATTAAGACTTGTTCCAATATTTATGGAAGCCCTTGCTACAAAATGGTAATCCCTTTCCCATATTTTATGGGAACGTTTCCTATGCGGATTTTTTCCCGTGTATAGTTACCTACCAAGTATTTGTTACCCAGAAACATTAAAAATGCTTCCGCGAACTGGAATATTTTTCATAATCATGTTGAAATCTATCACTTTAAACAAAATAAAAAAAAAAAAAAAAAAACAAAAAAAAATTGTCACTTTTTCATCAGGTAAAAACACGAAGCTTCAACCATGAGCTGAGAAAATAAACCTAAAAGCATCCCGTGGGACAATTTCAAAGATAATTTACTTCTGCGTACCTAATGGGGATTACATCATGTTTTTTAAAGTCTATGCCTATGGACTCTCATCTACCAGCAGAAGTGTACCACCATCGCTTAATTATCCATTAAACGTGACAAAAAGAAAATAAAATTGTTAGAAATATTTTCCCCCAGTGAAGAATGTTCCTTCTGAAAATATAATTTTATTTAATAATTACCCGTCGTATGGCTAAAGAGCGTCCTACATTCATTTGCTGAAACTGTGGTTACCTAATGCGATTAAGTATTTTTCGAGCTACGAGTTTATTCAAAAACTCGAATTTTTAATTTTATTCTGATTTCCGCTATTCGTTTTCGCAATTGGTGAGGAAAATTATTTGAAAAAAATACGAACTGCCGGCAGAAAAGCTTAAAATTCAGTCAAATATTCAAAGTTTTTTTCAGTCTTTTCTTTAAAAATACTAAAAAAACAAACTCCCCAACTAAAAGAATTTGTTTAAAAAAATTGAAAAACCTTAAAATAAAAAAAATCCCTTAAAAAGAATAAAATAATATAATCCTTAACACAAATACAATGACAAATTTTAAAGGAATTTTTTCAATTTTTTAAGGAGCTTTATTCTTGTTTTTTTTTTGTACAGGTTTTGCAATAAGTGAGTAGAACAAAAATACCAACATAGCACTGGTACTGAAATTTCAAAATACTAGTACATTTTTTTGAGGAAAATTTAAGCTTTGGACCTCTTGCGGGATACCTAAACTTTTTTCAATTGGACCATTTTTTTCAATTGGGTGCATAGAGACAACTTTTTATCAAGTTGGAATTTTGAGTAGCTCTTGTAGTTGTTTAACAAACTTAACGAAACTCATTTTTGTTGAAATGAGCAGAGCATTGCTGAATTTCTTTTATTGAAATTCTCCTTGAGTTACGCTTGGAATCTTTGATTCCTGTTGCCTTCGAAGTTCCGGCTCACTTGCAATTTAATTAGTGAAAATCAGCTGAAGGTATTTTTGCCAATTAATACCAACACAACCGAAGGTATTTTACTGTAATTAATAAAAAAATTTCCTTACTTGTATAAATTCGTTTCAGACGAGCAATTAAAACATTTCATGTTGGTTAAATTTTTTTAGATCAATCACAGTATTTATTACAGATTTCAATCTTATAAATCTCAGTAGCAAAAGGCACAACATCGAAAATCATAGTGGCAATGATTCGACAGCCTAAAAGTCTTCGTTCAGTCTGGCCTCCATGTTTCGTCCATTCTTCGTCGATCGATCGAAGCGACCCGTACGGATATTGAAAAAGGTATATTTAACGAGGAGATGTTGGATATCAGCGAATGTCCGTTCTGTGTAATACAGAATTTTACTGTATTTGGAAACTTTGTTCTGTGTCTTTTATTTTTGATTACAAAACACAGAAATATTCTGTATACAATATATTTTATTAGGAATTTATTTTACTATTCTTCAAGCATATGAATATTTAGAAGCTTCGATATAGATTCTTAACTGTATTCGATATAAATTCTTAATTAAAATAATAATACAAAAAAAATCCAAAAAATTACAAAACAGCATATCGTCGGCTAAAAGTGAAATTGTGCTAAGTCCATTTGGTATAATATTCCAGAAGAGCAATGAGAACCTTGTTAAATCGTTTTAATTCTTTTTCAATAACACTGAGTTTTATTTAAATGAGAAAAATTGGGCTCAGTTTTCTTTAAATGAGACTCTGTTTTCTTTAAATGAAAATTAAAATGATTTAACAAGGGTTTTTATTGCTCTTCTGTCAAATTTGGTATAATGGACTTAGCACAATTTCACTTTTAGCCGACGATATCATACTGTGACGCATAGTTTAAAAAAGTATTTTTATTGGTCTAATAGGTACTGGCTCCACATAGAAAATAGAGGGGTTTTTAAAGGGAACAAGTATAAATCCAGAGAAAATCAGTATTTTCTAAAAATCTTGAACAGGTCGCAGATTCATGGCTGATGGTCGTTAGACAGCCTATAATCCGGAGACTGAACAATCCGACGTATAAACATGTCCGCCAAGCTGAAAAACAAGCGCAAAAAACTTTAACCCTTTCGTTAAACTTGTGTAATATATCAAACAAAAATTTTCCGTCAGTGTTCATGTATTTCTACACTTAAATTGTTATGCATTGTTGAAATAGACAAATGCTATGTTCATTAGCGAATTATCACACTAGTTTTGTTGGAACAAGCTGGAAATAGAAAAAATGTCGGTTGTATCAGTAATTCAAAAAGTAGCACGAAAGGGTTAAAAATTTAATTCATTGTTACAAACAATTGTCAAAATAACGAAATCGGTTAAGATAAGTAAAAAACGCATTTCTGAGACACCAAAAAAATGGAAATTGGGTTCAATTGATTTTTCTATTTTGTTGTGTTGTGTATTTTGATTTCAAAAATATGGTCACCGTGCTTATAGCAGTATAAGTTTATAAACGACATACTTAAATCGAATTATGGGGAATTTGGTCTAAAAATCAAAATTTTCTTTAAGCTCAATTTTCAGAAAATCGAAACTTTAAGCTAAAATGCTTTCACTTAATGTGGTATATCGGGTGTTCCAATTGCTTGGACCGATGTTAAATGTGATTGAGGCTTAAATGTCTAATGATTTTTGACATTTGTTTTCAGGTTTGACAAGCTCAGTCTTTGGTGATTCCAACCATGGAAAGATTAACAATCGAACAACGTCTTAAAGTTATGAAGCCTAATGGCGTTCAAACAAAAATGTATGCAAAAATGAACGAAAATGGGAGTTCAAACAAAAATGTATTTCGCGCACTTCGATATTCGCACACTTCACCACCAAGATCGTGCGATTTGACGCCTTCGGACTTTTTCGTTTGGGGTTATCTCAAGAGTAAAGCCTAAACCCGTGCGTGCGGCATGATTTTGTTCTGGCATCTAGTAGTTGTCACCGCGTCTAAAAGTAGAAACTGAGCCTACTCTACGCGGCACGGACGCGGCAACGCGTCTGAGCAACGCGCAATTATACATTTACTCATTTAAATGCGTAGTTTTTACCTTCACCGCGTGGGTGCCGCAAGCACGAACGCGTAATTGGGGTTTAGGCTTAAAGCTTGTCCCACAATTACGCGCAAAGCGGCGCGGCGCGGCGAGGCGCGGTGACAGATTGTAGTAGAAACTATAGGTGTATATGAGTTGGTTTATAATTGCGCGGTGACCAAACGCAAAGAGTAGGTCTAGTTTCTACTTTCAGACGCGGTTGGAAGCGGTGACAGTTGTTTATGTTTTCTGAGTGTTGTTGCAAATATTTTTATCAAGTAAAAAGATGGAAAAGAACTTTGAAAACGCATTCGAAACGGAAAATGAAACGGAAAAATTTATAATCTTCAAATTTTCTGCGATTTTTAGGTTATGAGAACACAAATTGAGCTGCAACCGCGCCGCGTAATTTCGGTTTAAAAATGACTGCGGCTGTCGCCCTGCCGCTCTGAGCTAACCGCGCCACGCCGCGCCGCTGCCGCACCGCTCCAATTGTGGGACCAGCTTAAAGTCTATGCCAACAAGCCAACAACAGTTCTACAGCTATTGTGGAATTGTTGTTGGCTTGTTGACATAGACTTTACTTTTGAGATAACCAAGGTATATTTAGGCATATTCGTGGGATCGAGGAGCAATTATGTAGAGATGGCATCAAAAATTTTGACCATCGAGTGGAGGTGTGCCACGGAAACCTTGGCTAACATTTGAGCGTTATTATCTTTTACACATAATTGTCATATGCCAAATAATTTGATTCAATAAAGAAATCACAAAATTTTAACAAATAGCATTGTCTTATTTTCTGTTAACATCGGTCCAAGTCATTGGAACACCCTGTATATTTATTCAAACGAAAATAACCATTTCTTTTGAAAATGTATTTTTAATTCAATTTAATTTCTCCTGCGCTTGGAAATCAAAAAAAATAGTTAATGGCAAATAGCCGTCCTAGCTGACATTTTATTATCAAAAAAAAAAAAAAAAAAAAAAATAATCCGATATAATATCGACAAATATTTGATATTTTTTCTTCTTTTGAGTTCACTAAATTTCTCGGTATTTCTAAAAGTAAAATTGCGTTTCATGTATCTCCTACGTAGATTTTTTTTAATAAATCAAAGCTCAATGACACTCGTGTGGTAGTAAAATTAACAATATATGCAACAGAACAGCATGAAAAATAGTGATGTGAATAAAACGATCCGCCCATAGTGTTTCTGTGCAGTAAATTAACTGCAAAATGACAATATATTAAGGTTTAAGCTATAGCACATAGTGTTTCATTATTTATGTCACTCGATATATCATTTCACTCAACAATATTAGGCGCTTCAGGGAATAATGTTATGAGAAAATCCCAGCCAGAAAAACATTTTTTTTCCTCTCCATTATTTTATATGAATGAATATGTACAATATTTAATAAGAATTTCAGAATATTTATGATTTTGTATTACAATTCTTTCGCATTTTGGTTTTTATTTCTATAGATTATTTAGATTAAATATCTGCAACTTTAGATAGTCTTTAACATTTAATCACTTTAAGCTTTTTGCACTTTAAAAATTAATGTCTCACAACATTTTTTTCCTTAAATCTAAAATTTTGCTAGATTCAAGGAAAAAAATGTTAGAAGGTGGTAATATGGCCCCTGGCGTATTCTAATAAGGGTTAATATGTGAAGAAAATGGCGAAAATAGCAATTTCTGCAGTAATTATAGATATTCTTCTGGAAGATGCACAGAAAAGCTTAAACATCAAGAAAAGGAAACGAATTTGGACAAACGAATGGCTTTTAACACAGAGACAAAGATTTTCACATACGGTTTTACTAAAGGAATTGGAGGATACATCACCTGGAGATTACAAAAGAATTTTTTGTATATTCGTTGGTTTTTGTGCGATTTTCATATCGTTAATTTCAGCGGACACCTGCACCATAACTGGTATACGATAATACATTTAAATATAAATCAAACAGTACCCCAAGCGCTTTTTAATTGAAATAAAACTCGTTTCAGCGATATGCAATTGCACTGTCGAAAGAACAAATCACACAGATGGACCGTTAAACATCTGTAATAACACCGTAAATCCCTCACCAACACCGCCCACAATGGGTCCCTGATGGAGTTCTTCACCCTAAACAAGAATTTCAAGATGAATTGCAAAAATGTGGACACAACCAACCACACGAAAGATCCAGGGACACCTTCCAACGAAGTATAATCGCTAGTTTGTTGCATGTGAATCGGCTGATTCTTATCATTTCTATTTTTAGACCTTTTACATTGCAATTAGCTTACAGTTGTGATCCTCCACCATCCCCACCGGAAACTCACTATAGCACAGGAACAATTCTTTTGATAATTTTTTTCACATTTGTGTTCGCATATCTTGGACTCGGGATCACAGTGAATTTCTTCCTACTGGGTGCTAGGGGTATTGAAGTAATGCCGAATCTTTCCTTCTGGAAGGATTTCCCAGGACTAATTAAGGTAAATATTACAAAGAAGACCTTCAAATGACGAAGGGAGCTTCAAAATCTGTAAACTCATTCGGATACGTTTTATTTTTCTCGGAAATCTCGTGGAATTCCGCATTAAGAAATTCTTGATCAATCAAACAATGTATTTTTAGTGCATAAACACTTGTCGATTGCAAAACTATTTCGGTTGAAGCGTGATTTAATGTTGCAAATTTCACTGAATTTATTCACTGAATTTCTGTTAACATTTTTTTTCTCACTTCCAGGATGGCGCCAAATATCTCCAGAATGGTTGTACGATTCGACCATAGATATACTAGATCGCTCGATTTGCTGTCTCAAATGGTCCCATTTCAATACAGTTCAGTGAATCAAAACGAGTCAAGTAAGAGCAAGATAACCGTATGAAAATAAATATAGTCCTCTCGTTTAAACCGTGAGCTGTCAAAGGAAAATAGACTTTCGGAATGGTGTTGGGGCCTAAAGTTATTTGTTTGCGCCTAAAGTTAGTCTCAAACTTGTGAAATTTGAATTTCGCGGCAAACTAAATTTGAATTTCGCGACCTTATACAGTTCAGTGGATGCGTTCAAGTACGATAAAGAGGGAAATACTTTTGGGACAATTTTTCAGCAGAGCTTTGTATGGTGACAGTTGTTCTATGTTATGTAGTTCTGTGGATTCGACCCAGTGATTTAACAACTACAACAGTTGAAGGTTACGATGCTATTTAAGTAAAGATTTTTCGTATTGGTTTTAATTGGTTTTGTTGAGTAGTCAATTTTTTAACTACCAAACATTTTCTTTTTGTTAAGGTCATTGTGTATAAAATGTATTTAAAAAAAATCACAAAAAATATTTTAAAATCGTTTTATTTAAATTACAATGAAGAATCGCATTTTTTGACTGGTCTGCTTATAATTTGGGCAATGCATGGACATTCATTTCAGTTCCATTTAACAACATGGGTCTGAGTGAGAATCAGTTAAATATTTTAGTTGTCTCTTTTATGACCCTTTCTTCCAGTATAAAAAACATTTCAGTAGCGTAGGGAAAACTGATATGGCACTTTTAAACGGGGTCCCGGGTAATTTGCAAAATGAATTAACGTAAAAAAAAATTAATTACCTGTCCTTTAGATTTTTCTTTAAAAAAATGATATTTAGGGTGGGGGAGGGTGTGATATAGGAAGGAGTGTGGAAGGTTGGGAGGGGGTGTTAGGGAAGGCCGCTGAATTATCGTATCATTAGGTTAACTCATTTTTCTTTCACTTAATTCAATTTATGATAAATTATTCCAAATTTGCTGATATGCAGAACCAATTTGATCATATCCATAGTGGCCTAATTTAAATGCTGCTATTTTATGTGCAAATTGAACCGCTTTAGTCACCGTCGATTGATATTCAGCCATCGCATAAATAATACTAGCACAAAAAGTGTCACCCGCTCCCAAACTATCCACTGGATTATCCACTGGTGTGGCTGGAATAAAGTGATATTCGTCGTTGTGTTCGAGAATTCCAGCTCCACTTGAACCCCATGCGCAAATTATGATTTTACTGTAAAAAAAATTCAACCAAGTGTTTAAGGCAAGTAGATATTCGTTTTTTCTTCAAATATGGTAAAGAGATGTTTTTTTTTGTTTTTGACTCTGCTAGAATTTTTTTTTGTAGAAAAACAGTAAAAAATATTTTTTTCAAAACAATTTTTTTTTCTTTTATATTAACTCCCGTTGCAACAATTAAGAGAATCGTTGGAGGGCCCATCATTTAAATTATCATTTAAGAATAAAGATCTTAGGAAACTAGCTTAGTAGGAAAAACAGCGCCCTCTTTCATTTCGACCTTACTTTTATTGTGATTAAACGCCTGAAAGTGTGTGCAATTTTGCAACTAGTAGAACACACTAACAACAACACACAATTTCTGACCGAATTAGCGCCATAAAATTACCAAAAAAAAACACTAATGTTAAGACATCAAAAGTAATGTTTAAAACCCCCAATTTTTAAAATCTCACCTAGTATTCATTTTATTCCGTAGTCCCTTGACTGCTTCTTCAGCGTTACACCAATTTTGCCAAATAGCAAAATCTTTACCCATAATTATTAAATCTACGTCGTGTATTAAATCCAAAATTTCTTCTCTTAACTTCTCCAAGTCTAGCGAAATTATGATCCTTTTATCCTTTGGTTTGTTCTCATTAAATTTCTGGATCATTTCAATCATTTTTCCGGTTTCGGTAGGATTTCGTGCCTGTTTAATTTGTAAAAAAAAGTTAAAGTTTTTCAAAAAATTGCAAAAAAAGCACCTCAAAATGTATCCATCGATAGCAACTCAAATCAATTCCTTGAAAATGTTCGAATCGTAGGATAGGAAAATTCTGATTCGAATGAATAATCGTTCGAGAGCCATTTTGTTGATTCAAAATAACGGAAGAAAACGGTGGATTCTGATCGACAGTTGGGCAATTGGAAATTTCGATTCCACGATCGACACAATCGTCGTGAAGTATTTTAAAAGCCTGCGATTTGCTCATGACGCCAAGAAACTCGCATTCTACGTTAAATTGTCGTAAAACGGTGACATTGTTTGATGCGTTACCACCACGTTGCCAGTCACCTCGTATACATCTATTGAATATTGTTGGGTTATGAGTGATAATAATATGTATAGTAGTTGATTTTTTTCTTACCTTTTATCGGTGTCTTCTTTTGGATATTCAGATATTTGGTGAATGATATCTAGAACACACATTCCAACGCACAATATTTTCTTTCTATGTTCGCTCATTTTGAATTGTTTTGGGTAGAAGGAAATAATTAAAAAACCACGAATTAATAAACGTTACTCACGACTTGTTTCAACACAAATAAAATACTGACTAGTCGTCGTTGGGCTTCAAACCTCTCAAGTTTTGATTAAGTTGAAGTTGGTCTACTGGAAGATACACAACGAATTGCCATTTAGCTCAGTTCAGCTAATCAGGCATGCCCATATCAGTTTGATGGCTTAATCAACTTTGAATGGCTTTCCTTTGTTTTGATGCTTCATTCTTCGTTTATTGTTTACTTCCAATACTTTTCAGGGGAATGCGTTTAGTGTAGTTTTACTATTTAAAGGGGGAGTCCAGTGTGAGAGTTTTAAGAGCCCCTTAGTATGGGCGTACACGGAGCAACTTTCGGTCATCGGCATGCCGCAACTTCACCAAATTGTAGGATAGAAACGAGTGCGGCAAGTGGGGAAAAGTCGCCACTCGAAAAGTGTTCTTCTCGTCTTCTTTTACGCACACAAACGAAGTCGCACGTGTAGCACGTCAGCATGCATGTGTGCGTAATTTCATTGAGGCAGTCGGTGCTTAGCCCCCGACTCGTAAACATATCCCAAACAAACAAAAATTGAATGCAAATAATGAAATACCAGTTCCAGGTAGTTTTATTTTTGAGGTAGGTAGGAAAGGGTAAATGCCATAACAAATTACCAGTCCTTATTCTTCTATTGTTGGCAGTTTTTATTGTGGCAATTGATGTTGCCTCGGTGGTAGCTAGAAATGGAATGAGCTGGAAATACAACACATATATGAGAACCACACACACATGAGCGATCGCTTGTTGTAAACAAGTTTTTCCTACTAAAAAGTGAAGAAGCGTGTTCGTCGGAAAGGCATTTTGAGGACCAAAAGTTGCCGCGACGAGATGAAGCGTGTGCGTTGGCACTTAGACGAGGAGTTTTGTCCGCGGATCGAGTCGGCGGACAGGAAAAAGCGATTCTCCTTACACAGGCGTACATGTCCGCGGACTTCAGTTGATATCAAAACTTGGACGGCGCAACACGAAAATGGCGAAAATAGCAATTTCTGCAGTAATTATAGATATTCTTCTGGAAGATGCACAGAAAAGCTTAAACACCAAGAAAAGGAAACGAATTTGGACAAAAGAATGGATTTTAAAGAGACAAAGATTTTCACATACGGTTTTATTAAAGGAATTGGAGGATACATCACCTACGAATGGATTACAAAAATTTTCTTCGAATGGATATAGCAACTTATAAGGAATTGTTAGAAAATGCGACACCAATTATCCAGAAACAAGATACAATGATGAGAGATTCGATTACTCCCAATGAACGTCTATCCACAACACTTAAGGTAGAGATACAAAACGAGAAACTTTGGTCTCTTAGACCAAAAATTTTGCCTCTGCATACAAAGAGACCTGTGTATACACTTCGGAGACCGGAGATTTGTCCATTTGAGAGTTAATTTGGGCGATTTTTTTATCGCTAGCTCTCGGCGAGTCCCTAGCGGAAAGCACTCTCGCGAAATCTCTCCAGACCCTGTGCATTTGAGAGTTATGCAAGACTCAAAGTGGAAAGTAATCGAAATGTCATCATACTACAGGAAGATTGCAGCAGTTGTGATTATTCTAATTAATAATAAGAGACAAACAAAATCAAGCAAAAAAAAGTGCTGGGGTAAGTTCTGGATTCAAAGGAGAAATCTTTTGAGTGCCGGGAAAAGTCTAATAAGAGAATTGCAAATTGAAGACGCGCAACAATTTAGAGATTTTTATAGGGTAAGAAGTTCGGAAATAGAGTTTTTAATTAAAATTGTCGGACCGGTTGTCGTCAAAAAAAAACTACAAAAATGAGAGAACGGTATTCGTCACATTTAAGATTTCTCAGAATTTCGTTTACTTCATACAGTTCAATTAACTTTTTAATCTCCTCCTGTGACCAATATCTTGATTTTTTGACATCTTGCTTTGGCGAGTTCTCGAGAGCTACTAGCGAAATTCAAACGCAGTTCGTATCTGGCGATCTACTTTTCGAGAGTTCAGTAAATGCGTGTCGACTAGAGAGTAGAATCACTTTTGACAGCTCGCAGACGTGTCCATTTGCGAGTAGCTACTATCGAGAAATCTCGAGAGGTTCTCGTCGGCATTTATTCTCATGTGGACCGGCACCTTTATGGTTCAACCACAATGAAGGCGGCAAGCGGCAGCGGCAGCGGCGACGGCGGGCGGCATGGCGCCGCCACACATATCAGCTACAATGATAGCGGCACCGTCGGCATATGCTTCTGTCAAAATTGAAACTTCCAAATTATTTAATTCGTCCGCTACTTTTCTCCATTTATTTTCCTTTATATCTGTCCTTTTGTATTGAGGATGGGCCAAATCGTAGAGCATTGGATTTCCTTTTACGACCTCTTTTAATTTTTCCTCCGTTGTCGGCATCTTGCGAAATCAAAACGTCAAAAATCTGCATAGAATGTGGCGCCGAATGTGGTGGTTGTCACAAAACAACAAAGAAAAATCGTTATAAAATGTGGCGTCGAATGTGGTGGTTTTCATAAAACCTTTTAGGCGGCGGCGGCAAGTTTGACTTTGTTTCAAACTCGGCGGCGACAGAAAAAGTGCGCTGCCGTTGCCGCTTGCCGCCTTCACTGTGGTTGAACCATTAGGGTTTATTGGTCAATATTTTTGAATAATATCTATTGGCTCCTCTCGAAATGAATTTTCTATTCATTTGTACCGGATTTCTCCTGGCGACAATTGAATATTTTGAAATTCTAATTTTTGTGAATCAAAACCAAACCAGGATGACAAAAAGTTGTTTGAACCGAAACAAATCCAAAACTCAACCAGTTTTGAAAAAGGTGGCTGAACCGAAATAAAACCAGACTTCTTTTTAAAACAAATGCTGCAACCAAATACCAGAATTTTTTATTCGTGGTTCCGTTCGGTTCAAATTTGAATTTTTCGGATTGAAAATTATAATCAGGGTATTCACAGTCCTCTTTTAAATTGCGAGTAATTTTACCGCTCGGTAATTCAGTCAACTTTAACAGATTTTTGCCGAGACGGTAATTTGGTTCATGTAAAAATGAATTACCGGATTCGGTAATTGTAGACATACCTTGAGTCGTGTTTTCCGGCCCGGTTATTCGGTATCAAGAATCAACCGCGAGTAGCGCTAGTAATGTTTTTAGTTGTCAAATTTTCTCGCTGGTTTTTTGTTAATCTCATCGGACTGCAAATTTTTCAATTTTGATAGCCGTTGCCACAATAGAAATTCAAAAGAATACATCAAACATGGATTTAAAGGTATGTGGCATATTTTACAATCAAATTCGCAGTTCATGATTTGGTCACGTATCAAATAAAAGCGCTGTTCTCAAATCTGTGCTGTGGGATGTTCACAGCAGAATATTTTAAGTCTTTTAATATTACCGAAAACACCGAATACCGAAAATTAAAAGAGGACTGTGAATACCTTGAATATTTTCCATTTCGACCAGATTTAGAGACCAGATTTTTTTTTATGTTAATCTGCTATCAAGTCTTTTGTAAGAACAAAAATGACTAAAACATCAAAAACTCAGTGATCCAATACCAGATTCAAAACCTTTTTGAAATTCTAGAAACCAAAATTAAAACCACAACAAAATTTTTGAATTTTTAGGAACCAAAATCAAAAACCAGAAATTCAATTCAATTGAACCAAAACCGACTGACACTCAAAAAACTTTTGGTTTGCAAAAATTCTTCGGAAAAATCATGTCAAAATTGCCACATAACTTTTTAGTATTTATAAACGCGAAATTAATCCACTACAAGTTATAAAAAGTAAAATCCTGGAAATTTTACGATAAAGACCATATGCTTCACGACTGTTTTACGGATTTTCTTTAATATTCTCATACTTTACTCATACGTTTAAAAATTAAGAATTGCTCATGCAAAATCTACTTAATTTAAATAAATCTAAAAAGGAATCAGTTTAAATAAATAAAATTTACCTATATTATTTCATTTAGCATGAAAACCCAAAACAAATCCCATAATTATACACATGAAGCGAATATAATTGGTGAAATATTTCTCTTATATGTTACGCTCATGGCAATCATGGGCATTAAAACAAATTTAAATTTATTATGTGATCATTTTGTGGAATATTATGCGTTGTTTAACGAACAGTAATAATGGATAATATGAGTAAAATGAAATTCAAAATTGTCAAATTTCACCATCATCCGTGAGAGTGGGAACAGGGGGGAATATCAAAGGCATTACTTGGCACAAACACCAGTTTCTATACACAATTAATCAGACAGCCACCATTATTTCCCCGCATTCAAGAAAATGGGGTGAATTCCTTTGCATAAACCGAAATGACAAAAATGATATTTGGCTGTGAGCCAACCGTACCAAACAGCATACTGGAACAGGATACTGGAATAGAAGCGACGCATAGAAATTATAATGGTATGCAGTAAGGCCAATTTTGGTTGAAGAAATTGTTGCCACCCTCCTCTCACCAATTTTTCCAAATGGTTTCGATTTGCGTTCAATGTTTTGCTATCTTGAAGGAAGTTTTTTTTATATTATTGCTGTGAAAGTTAACAGCATAAGGACAAATGTAAGGATATAATACGGTCGACGAAATCGATTCGATTTGTCAAAGAGGACGCGTTGTCCATTCGAAAAGTCGTTTACTGGCCCGCTAAATAGGATGAAAAAAAAAATATAATAATATATGTTGGGAAAATATTCAATGCGGAAGGAGATATTAAGATTACAAAGCGATACGTAATGCGATTTGACGCCATCCCGACAGCAGCAGCCTGTTGTGACGGGAAATGTCAATATTCAGGAGGAAATCGCAAGAAAATATTCAATGTTGAGTGAAGCATATTTCCTTATCCTTTCCGGCCTTGGTTGTCATTTTATGCTATTTTATTTTGTTTCGTTGGTAAGCTGGTAAATTGGGAGAATTTCATGTCACCACATCAATAAAATCCTCAAACATACAGCATTTCATTGTCGATATATCGGGCATAATATATATATATGATGTATAATAGATGTTAAGCATTTTTCTACGCACATAGAAAATACATAAAGCATAAATAAATTCATGCTCTTTTATGCTGTCGATCGAGATAAATGCATGAATTTGGGGGGCCTGAAAGATGGCTGTAGCAGAAATACTTGGACTTTTAAGGCTTAAATGAAAGAAAACAAATATCATGACGATGTCGTTCGTGTCATATTGCCATTTTCTTGATTTCAACGGATTATTGCTTTCAATAAGTGCCTTTCGTATATGCTGTATACCAAATAGAAATGGAAACGTTATACTATGGTACGAGTATATATGGTGGAATACTTAAACCCGCTGATTGTTTTATGAAGGAGAACTAGGAATCCGAGTGATAATTTGAAAACAAGCAATGAAAATACCATAAAAAATAACAAGAAAATATAAAAGAAATTTCTTATGTAAACAAATTCCTTCTTTATAATAGAAATCGTTTATCGTTTCTTTGCTGTCAAACGTTTTTGTTTCATAATGTCGAAACATTATTATAGGGTTTTGAGGATAAATCGCTGTTGTCAACCCACCGTTGGTTTTTTTTAGCTGTTTCAATATTTTTTTATAGGAATCTGTTCGCGACACGTGAAGTAAAACAGTGACCTCAAAATGTTTTCTAAGAATCTCTTCAAAAGCAGATTGTTTTTTAACAAGAATTCGCTGTATAAGAAAAAAAATGTCAGTTGTGATAAACACAACACTTTCCTCTACAATATTAATTTCGGGGAAAACAAATAAAAAATAATATTTTCTCAAATATCTCGAGAACCCTACCTTAAAGATACGCAAAAACTGTTAAAAGAAAAAAATCAGAAAATTTTATTAAAAGCTTTTATTTCTTTTAAATTTTGTTACATGCCTGTTTTCCCAAAAGCGCATAATTTTTTTGAAATACGTGGGCAGTGGGCAGTCCGTTATACGTGGGCAGTCCGATAAGTACTTAGCCTCACCGCCCGACCGCCGATTGAAGGTGCGCGAGATAGCTGAGACAGTAGGCATCTCAAAAGACCGCGTGGGTCATATCCTGCATGAAATTTTGGGCATGAGAAAGCTGTCGGCGCGATGGTGGCCGCGTTTGCTCACTCCGGACAACAAGCGCAACCGTGAAACCACTTCACAGCAGTGTTTGACGCTGTTTAAGCACAATCCGAAGGAGTTTCTGCCTCGTTTCATAACCGTCGACGAAACATGGATCCACTGGTACACACCAGAGACTAAGGAACAGTCGAAACAGTGGACTTTACCCGGCGAACGTGCTCCGAAGAAGGCGAAGACTGTCCTATCTGCCGGAAAGGTGATGGCCACCGTTTTCTGGGATTCACAAGGTGTGATCTACATCGACTACCTGGAGAAGGGCAAAACGATCACAGGGCTCTACTATATTGAATTATTGGGCCGATTCGACGCCGAATTGCAGAAAAAACGGCCCCATTTGGCGAAGAAAAAAGTGCTCTTCCACCATGACAACGCACCGGCTCACACCTCCGCCGTCGCCACGGCCAAATTGGTCGAATGGGGCTACGAACTGCTGCCCCATACACCGTATTCTCCAGATTTGGCCCCGTGCGACTTCTTTTTGTTTCCAAACTTGAAAAAGTCACTCGCCGGGCAGAAATTTGAGTCGAATGAGGAGGTCATCGCCGCTACGGAGGCCTACTTTGCAGACCTCGAAAAACGTATTTTTCAGACGGGTTAAAGAAGTTAGAGCATCGCTGGGTCAAGTTTATCGAGCTAAAAGGAGACTATGTTGAGAAATAAATGGTCACTTTTCCAAAATTTTCGTTTTTTTTTGTAGGCTAAGTACTTATCGGACTGCCCTCGTATGTTAAGAATCGTTACAGATACGTAAAAACAGTTAAAGCTAAGATTGTAGGAAATTTTATATCCTTTAAATATTGTTATATTCATTTTTATCCAAAAGCGCAAAGATTTCGAGAAATGTTCAAAAACTATATTTAAAAAAAAATGGTTTAGGAGGTACCCGTTATTGCCAATTTTGCAAAAGTTAATAGAAAACTACGATTTTTGTAAAACTCAAGCCTGAGTTACATTGCGACGACAGCGACACGACAACGCCATTAAAGTTTGAAAAATTGAATTTTTGTCGCGACGACATCGAATGACAGTTCGTCGGGTAAAAGTGAAATTGTGCTAAGTCCATTTGGTATAATTTTCCAGAAGAGCAATGAAAACCTTGTTAAATCGTTTTAATTCTCTCTCAATAACACTGAGTTTACTTTAAATGAGAAAAATTGGGCTCAGTTTTCTTTAAATGAGACTCTGTCTTCTTTAAATGAAAATCAAAATGATTTAACAAGGGTTTTTATTGCTCTTCTGTCAAATTCAGATGCTGTCAAATGCAGAGATTATCCATAGTAGCATATAACAATTTTTTCTTTACTTTCTGCACTCTCATCTTTTACTTCCAAAAAAAATTGTTAGGTTATGGGATTGTTTGTCGCGTGCTCGCAGCTCTGGTAATGTAACTTGGATGACGATAACGACAATGTTGCGCAACTCTCGTCGACGTCTCGTGTAGGGATGCAACATCGTTCATAAAACCTCGATATATCGAAAATCGATGTTTTTTTAAGGCGACATCGATGTCAAAAAACATCGATCCCTCGATGTTTTCCCGATGTTTTGAAAAAGTTAAATTTAATAAATAGTTTAACCACCTGGTGGAAGCTCTATTATGGGTGGAGTGCACTGACGTAGAATTAACACGGTTTTAATTCTTCTATACGTTGAACCACCAAAAACCCGTCAGTGTTGGAGATATTCGCGAAAAACTAATTTTTTTGAAATACCGGCATATGTTCATAACGGAGTTCTAGTAAAAGACATAAATGTAGCAAATTTTATTGTCTCCAATTTTTGTTATACATAAGACTACTGGAAAATGGTTAGTTTCGGAATAAATCGCAAAAAACTAAATCGTACTTTTTAAAAAGCCGCAGTTTTGGTTACTTCCGGTTAACGGATTTCCACATCAGGACCAAACTTCTCTGTAAAATTTCATGGCTAGCTCTGGTGTTATTTGCGAAATCTTGTAGAAAGATGAAACCGAAAATTGATACCAAAGGAAATTTAAACAAATCTTTAAGTAGATTGGCTATATTAAATCTATCTAAAAACTAGTCCCTCTAGTCCTAAAATTAGTTTCTCTACTAATTTTATGAAGAGTAATGTTCTAACATCGTGGATAACAACATCGATACCTCGATATATCGGCCTGTTCAACATCGAGGTTGAAACTCGATATTTTTCAGCGATACCTCGATGTTTGCAAAACATCCCTAGTCTCGTGTCGCCTTGTCGTCGCAATGTAACTCAGGCTTCATTCACAAAAAAATTTCAAGTCACTAGCTCAACGTGTTCTCGAGTTCTTCAGACCGATAGACAGACAGACCGACAGACAGATGGACGGACACGCTTATAACTTCTCCTGAAAAGGATTTCGCATTGATCAGAAAGTTTCTATCCGACTCGAAAACGGGGACAGATTTTTTTTTCTTGAAAAACTTCATTAAACTTTTAAAACACAATATGAGGTCTACTGGAATAATATTGCAAACGGTTTTCACTTTTGCTATTTTTTCAGCGTTATAATAAACATCATAAAATTAATGTACCGGAGTTTCTGAATATTAGGCTCATACCGTTATTTATTTACTGTTGAATTATTTTAATTATACTCTATATGAGATTTTGATTTCACCTGTCCATTTGTCTGTGTGTCTGTCCGTGTGTCCGTTCGTTAGTCCGTCCGGACCATTTCTTGCCGCTCTGCCATACAAATGAAACAATTTTTTACAATTTTCTCGAAAACGGTGAGTGATACTGAAAAATTTATAAAGGTAAAATGTGTTTAGAATAGGATTTTACATAACTCATCCATACATCAAAATCTTATCAGACCACTCCCTTTCCCCTATCTCATACAAATGGATTTTTTTAAATAAAAATTTTGTCTATCCTCATGCAGAATATTTGACGATTGACCCTTGTTGTAGCTTTTCTTACGTTTTTACTTTCTCACATAATAGTAAAGGTATTAAAATTCCTAAAATTGTTAATTTCATAAAATATTTTGTGGAAAAAAATGAAAAAACTTTTGTTTTTACCCATTCTGTTAGAATTTATATGATCGTATTTTGTAACATACTCTACTATTGCCCTCTGGGAGTTGAAATATTTTTAAAGTTTTTTTTTTGTGATATAAGTGTGGAAACTTGGTGCTATTTTCTGTAATCAACATGAAAATCGATAGTTATTTTCGCAGTTATTGCCTCTTTTACGTTCTTATTTGGCCATAACTTTTCTAAATCTAATTATTCCAATTTCTATTGTTTTTTTGTCTGCGAGTTCAGTAAAAAAAATCCCAATTCTACCATTAGAATTTCAATTGTAATTTTTATTAGTGCTAAGAAGGATTTTTCTTCTTCTTTTTCATGCCTACTGATAAGGCATACACAAATCAAATAGAATAAAAACAATGAAAAATTACAGACTTTAAAATAAATTACTGCTTAATTTGTATTTCCTTTGCTTAGATTTACATAAAAAACATATTTTGTAGGAATTTAATTGCCGCTCGTTCTTCTAGAAACCCTTTTGTCGAATGAAAGGACTTCTTGCTATCAAATCAAGTACCTAAAAAAGATGTTCCTACCCCACTTCACTGTTGAATAATTAAGATAAAAAACTTGAAAAAGGACTTGAATTAAAAAGTTATGTGCTTTTTTTTGTTTTTTCTATTTTTGAGTATCGGTTAAGTATAGGCCGGTGAGGTCGCAGCTATTTATCCTACGGCGACCGTCACCAGTCATCAGTATAAGGTGAAAGAGTTAATTAACACCACAAGCTTTACAATGGGGGCACAAATCTCCGTTAAAAAGCTAGGACCTATCCAACGATGAAGGGGATAAAATTTATTGATAAAGGTGAACTCTTTCAGGGAAAAAAAAACGAAGAGTTTCCACTGAAAGGCAAAAGTCTTTGTACTTTAGCGACCTTTCGATAAGGCCAAGGAAAATAAATACGAAAAATTTATCTCGTGCCAGGCTTCTTCGTCTTTCTATTCCGTAAAAATGCTGCGCCTCCTACTCGATTGAATAATGTTAGGACATTTGAAGAAGGAAGGAACAACGTCTTCTGTTTGATTGATTATTCTATGTTGGCTATTTTTACATAACCGATTGGACTTTTTCTCATTTTCAACCCTTTTTTCTGGAAAATTTTCATTCTTCTTTTCATGCTGCTTCTCTGCTTCTTCTTTTTCTACTTCTTCTTCTTTTTACACACATATATTTTAAACGGAAATTTTACCCAAAGAATTTCATGAAAAGGATTCAGGTAGTTAGATGTAATGATATAAGGACGAGTTATGGATTCATTCAAAAGGGCAATTTTTCACGGAGAATAGAGCAACAAGAAAAAAACCTTCTTCAACAAAAGCAGATAGAGGGAAAATTTTTTGAGACGTTAAATTGAAAAATTCGTTTGCCAGCGGAAAAATATCGAAACAGGAATGAGTTGAGATATCGAGACGACGTCTTTTCCTACTTTTATATGAATACAAAGAATTCATATGCGATTTTTCGATGCCATTGAAATTTTTTCTCAAGAATATATACTCAATTTAATCGAATGTAGTAGTCAGATATTATAATATATTAGAAACGTTAAGCGTTTCTTCTTTCTCCGCGTTTTTTTTCATGCTTTTTGTATCTGAAGATATATACCTGGGACTCAATTTTCTTTAACAATAGGCCAAGGAAAAGCATAGCATAAACATAACATAGAGTCGGATTTTTTTTTCATTCTTCGTCCCAAAAAATTTTAAGAAAAGGTGCCTATATTAGTAGGCGAAAGCTTTCATGGCTTTTAGATATAATACTATAAAGTAAATGTTATGCATTAAGCATTAAGCTATTCAAGAAAGTTACTATTGTCAATGCATTGACAACTGATTTACCAGTCTGTCACAAAATTTATAAGATATTACTGCTTTCTAATGGAAATTTTGATAAAGGTTAATTTCTTAGCCATTGTTGCATATTGAGAAATTTCATAGAAAACTTTATATCCTACCATGGAAAATTCAGCAGAAAAATTTAATTAAAATTGACATTTTGCGTAAAATGTTTCTCTTAATCCCTTGAGGTATATTATTTTTTCTCTCGATTCGTTCGTTATTAGAGCGTAATATATTTTTTTCAATATTTTCCATTATGATAAGTGACAAGGATTTCCCATCAATAAAGTACTCAATGATGACGCGTCATCTTGTTTGAACGTTTTTTTAATGGAATTCAGACATTATATTTGACATTTTCATGTGACAAAATTCAAATTAAAATATTTCTTGAAAATTTCAACATTTTCCTCATACTTTTAGGATTGTGTGAAAATTAAACCATGAGATTTTTAGTGTTTGTTTAGTGTCAGTTGTGATTGCTTAGGGGGGTAAGGCCGCAAGTATTTTTTACATGGTCTTATGGGGGGAGGGCAAATGACTCGTTTCCTTAAAAACCACTTATTGTAGCTTAATTAATTTTTGCACACCTTTTATTTATGCTAAGTTACATATTTTTCGCTGTTTGTTTTTTATTCTGATGAAAACTGTTATTTACAGCCCATGTGAAACTTTTTTGTGATAATTCTTGACGGTCTACATTCCATATTTCAAAAACTGTTGAGAGTTTTGACATTTCCACAGCTGTTTTGTTAGCCAGTGTTGCCATATTCAACTAAAAAATAATGTGACAATATATGTTGTACTTTTTAAATAAATGGGTCTTTTGTGAAAAAGAGGAAACTTTTCAGGAGACGCAAAAACCAAAAAATTATTTTTCAAAAGGTTTTACTCACAGTAGTTTTATAAATAGTTTCATAATAAAATTAAAGTTTTATAAATTGGAAAATAATGTGTGGCGATTGGGAGATGAGAACGGAATCGGGCGAGGGCAAATTCCGACATTGAGTTTTGTACACCACATCGCGGACCGTTTTACAAAAAAAGTTACGGTAACAGTTCTTTAATATTAGCATTGAAATTTAACTTAAACATAACAAAAGCTATAATTGCCAATCTGGCAATCATTGGAGACCCGTATGGTGATATTCGTATCAAAATTCGAACAGTTATACCAAAATTCCACTTTGAAGTCATACTTTGCAATAAGATTTTTTTAAAATTTATTCCAATCGGATTTTGAGTTTTATGTAGAATCATATTCTAAATCACTTTTGTTCTCGCACTTTTTTTGATAAAATGCACCGTTTTTGAGGTATTCGCAAAAAAGTTTTCGTTTGTACGGGGAGTACCCCCCTAATGGTCCATTTTTGCCTATGAACGAACTTAGCCTCGCATTCTACGAAAAACGGATCTGCGCAAAATTTCAAGACTGTAGCTCAATCCGTGTGCCCGCAATCCCCTCCACAGACGGACGGACGGACATGCAGAAATTAATTATTTTTATCATTCTAAACACACTGGTGTAATTCATTTTTATGTATGATGACGGGATCTTGGCGTTACAAACGGTGAGGTAAATTTAATATACCCTTTGGTTTCACCATACGGGTATAATAATTTACATACGGTCAAATCGTAAGAGAAAATAATGCGCTGCAGACAAAATATTTTGAAAAATCTACTTTGAGCTCAAAAGTTTTTGAAAAACATATAAAAAGCTGCAATTGCCAGGGGCCAATCGTCAAATACTTGATATGAGGGTAGAAAAAAATCAATTTGTCTGGAAGAAAGAGGAGGGGTGGTTTCATCATGTTCTAAACAATTTTTACGTTAATAAATTTTTTATCACGACTCATCATGTTCGAATAAATAGAAAAAAATGTATTTAATTTGTATGGGAGAGAAGGGAAGCAATGGTCCGATTGGATTTTGGTGTATGGATGAGTTATGTAAAATTTTGTTCTAAATACATTTCACCTTTGTAAAATTTTCAACATGACTCACCGTTTTTGAGAAAATCACAAAAAAAATGTTTCGTTTGTATGGGGGAGGGGGAAAGGATGGTCCAACTTGGCCTAGCCATTTACGAGAAACGTAACTATACAAAATTTCAAGTTTCTAGCTCAATCGTTTCGTAAGTTTTGGTGTTCACAGACGGACAGACGGATAGACGGACAGACAGACAGAAGGACGGACAGACAGACGGACGGCCATGCTGAAATCAAAATCTTTTGTCATCCCTAACACCCTGGTGTAGTTCAGTTTTGTGTCCGATGATTGGTTCGATGCGTTATAAACGTTATACTAAATCTAATATACTTCTATATGATATATCATATAGAGTATAAAAATATCAGTTGTGATCAATACAAAACTTTCCTTTGGAAGTTTCGGAAAAAAATATGTAAAAAAAATATTTTTTCAAATATCTCCGTTAAAGATACCTAAAAAAATTTAGAAGCAGACATTTTCAAAAATCGGTATTTTTTCAAAAAAAAAAAAAAAAAAATTATGGAAGTGCCCGTTACTTTCCCAAAAGTTGATAGAGAACTACGATTTTCGTAAGACTTGTTTAAAAAAAAATTCAACTCGGTAGCTCAACGCGATCTTGACTTATTTAGGATACGAAAAACGGACAGACCGACAGACAGATGCACGGACATTCTCATAATTTTGCCTGAAACTATTTTCTCCCGTTCTCGATTTGGTTTCCGTCATGAATACAATACTTTCCCTCTACATAATTTAAAAATTATAAAATAATTCACCACAATAATCTCAAAAATGCTGTAAGAAATCAAATTGTTAGCAATAATCATTATATACTTTGTTTGATATTTATAAAATATTAATATTTAGCACTTTGGGATAATTATTAGAAATATCAAATTACCTGGGCACCAATCATATATTCTGACGCGTCTCTGTCTTTCGACTTCGACGCAGCTTTTAACTCTTGACTTCGCCATATCAACAGCTTCAAATTTTCTGGAATGACAGTCAGAATCACGTTTGGATTCATAGTGACGATTCCGCGAAATTTCAAGCTGCAGATATGGCGAAGTCAAGAGTTAAAAACTGCGTCGAAGTCGAAAGACAGAGATGCGTCGGAATACATGATTGGTGCCCTGAATTTTTGAAATTGTCATAAAATTAAATTTGATTAGGTTTGGCAAAAAACTACCAGGAAAAACCAAAAGTAAATATATACTTTCTTGAAAAATCGAATTTAAAAATTATTAAATTGTTTTGTTTTGTTAGGAAATTTAAAGCGATATGATAATAAAGAAGCGAAAAATTCCAAATCCTTATTCTGGTGTTTTTGTTCCTAACACAAATATTTGTAAGGTTTTGGTTCGCGTAAATAAATGGATTGATTTTTCATTCCAAATGGTTTTTTTATTAACTTCACATATATAATTTTTAAGCCCAAAATGGTACAAATTAAAAGACCAAAGTAGAGTTTAAAAAACACCTGATGGATTTTTTTATCCTTTTGTGTTCGTCCAAATAGATATAGAATCGAGTTATTTAAAAAAAATGAGCCTATCATCCTGAGCTGTGCTTCGGCATTAAAGGGTTTCCCTTAAGCTCTGACTGGAACTATAACAAAAAAAAAAACACTTTTGGAGTTAAATCCACACCAAATTTTTCTGTGTGTACATATAGGTATGACAGCGTAGTTCAAGTGGTAAAGTACTTGACTCGCATTCCGGAAGTCGGTGGTTCAATTCCAAACTGTCGGATTGTCGGACGGTGTGATTCAAGTCCACTCAACTTGCCTTATGAAATGAGTAGTGATAGTTGCCGCTTGGTGTTAACGACATCATCGGTCTAGATTACTATCACGGCCTCTGCTGTTGATGGGTTGCAACGTAAAAACGTTACAAATGTTGTAATTCACCCATGGTTCTCCCAAACAAAAGCGGAATTCATGCCAAGAAATGGGAAGTTTTCCTAAAATTATTGGAAGAATTTCCTGTTTTTGGGGAATAATTGCAGAAGAGTCCACTGTCTTGTATATTCCTATTTGGATTTCTCTCCGTGTAGATAGTTACTGGATTCTTTTAATTACTGGATTCTTTTAATTACTGGATTCTTTTAAATACTGGATTCTTTTAATTACTGGATTCTTTTTTATGGTGCACATTTTGTTTAATAAAATAGTCTTATTGGCAAAAAAAAATTTTTTTGAAGTTAAAATTAAGTAACAATGTTCCTGCATTCAAAATGTATATATACCTATGTATGCGACAACATTCAATTCTTTTTAAAGAAACTTGAAATTTTCGCTTCAAAATTAATACCTGTACAGTTACGACAGTACATACCACCACGCAAATTTTCCTGGTAACTAAATGCCTTAGTTATTGTATTGAAGCCATTTCCATGCTCGATCAGAAAAGTTCGAATTACAGAGACCAATATATCGACCACAATTCGAATTGCAAGATACCCAATATAAAAAAAATGGTTGTTCGAATTAGCGTGGTTTACCGAGTGTTCTAATTACCGAGTCTATACTGTATTACGTATAGGTAAATCATACGACATTTAAGAAATAAAGCGATTTTTACTTTAATTTTGTTCGGAAATTTGTCGTATGTAACGTTTTGAATTTTACCAAACTCGTGAAAAAGGGTTACATCCGACAAGTCGTCGTTTTGGATCTCGAAAACTATTTGAGATATTCAAAAATTGGATTGCGTTAAATGAAAGAGCAATTTCGAAAACCTTAGCAATTGGTTCTAACTCTAAACCCCAAAAATCCTACATACGACACTTAAAATCTCTTAAGATTTTTTAAAGTAATATAAAAATATGGTAGTTTTAGACACTTTAGAATTTACCCCTATTGATTACACTTCATAACCGCCATTTTGCTGCCAAAGATTTTACAATTTATTAAGGATACCCGACAAAAAACAACTTTTTTTGTGTTCCCAAAGATTTTAAAATTTTTTAGGATAATTTGACGTCGCTGATGCCGAATCTGCAAGTGGTTTGGCCAGATTGGCTCTAATTTTTAGAAAATCCTAAAAAAAAGATTATATGGCAATTATTGAAAACCCGTATGTTGATATTCGTATCAAAATTCGAACACTTGTACCAAAATTCCACTTTGAAGTGAAACTTTCCAAAAAGATTTTTTAAAACTTATTCCAATTGGGTTTTTGTGTATGGGAGTTTTATGTAGAATCATATCCTAAATAACTTTTTTTCGGTTTCGTTCGTATGGGGGGTACCCCCCCTAATGGTCCATTTTTGCCCATTAACGAACTTAGCCTCGCATTTTACGAAAAACGGATCTGCGTAAAATTTCAAGTCTCTAGCTCAATCCGTACGCCCGCAATCCGCGCCACAGACGGACGGACAGACGGACGAACATGCAAAAATTAATTATTTTTATCATTCTAAACACACTGGTGTAATTCATTTTTTTGTGTGACGACGGGATCTTGGCGTTACAAACGGTAAGGCAAATCTAATATACCCTTTGGTTTCACCATACGGGTATAAAAACTGTCAGTTTACATTTTTCGAAAAATTTAATATTTTTTTGGGATTTTCTCAAAAACTAGAGCCAATCTGGCCAAACCACTTGCAGATTCGGAATCAGTGACGTCAAATTATCCTAAAAATGATCCTAAAAAAATTGAGAAATCAAATTGTGTTTGTCAACACAAAAAAAATTGTGTTTTGTCGATAAAGTTGTTTAAAATATATTTCTACTAAAGCTTTTCACGTTCTTTAAAATTTTAAGGCCAATTAAAGTAAATAAAATAAATCGTGATTAATTTACCTTTCTTAATTTAATGGAATAATTGAGTTTTACGAATATATGTCGAATCTAATTGGGTCCTGGTTAACACATTACCAAATTTGTCAGATCCAGCAAATTAATCGCAGCTCGTTCTCCCTCGGGGAGAATAAATTGTGTGCTGTACCTTTTCCAATGCCATATCCAGGTATCAAATTGAAACAGTGTGGAATTGGGCTCTCCAAGTACCCATTAACATCACATTTAATTACGAGACGACTAATATTCCATTCGAAATTATCGGCCAAATCGCCCAAAATTTACTACAATACGTATTTTTTTTTCCTTTAACGTGTACACAATTAAATATTTATCGAATAATGTGATCTGTAATCAATCATTAGATTTTATTACACCATTTACACGAGTATAAATATGCACTATGGAAAATATAGGGAATTTCGGCTAAAAAAAAAATATTGTAACGTGATAACTTTTCTAGATTACGGATTGATTTACTGCAACTAGCGAACGGCCTTTTAGTATTATTGGCTAAGCAAACAAATCACAAAATAACAACAACTTGAGTTGTTACAACAAAATTAATAAGCAAAAAAAAACTGAAATTATGAAAACACTCGAAATCAGTTAATCATTCACAAACACTTGAGCTGAATAATCCAAATTCGTGGTCAACAGTAATCCATTTAGTAGATCCATATACTGTAACTTTTCTCTTTAATACAAATGTGAATTTTATTTACTCGTATATATGTATGTGTGTGCATGAATTTAAATTTAAAACCGATCTCTAACACTTGCCTTTAAAGTACTACAATATATCCAATATAAAATAGTCACTAATAGATTCATAACTGAAATTTTCCAAAAAAAAAAATTACAATCTATGATTTACATGTAAAATTATTTTATGCAATTTTAATATATGAAAATACATTTACACAATTCTACATATTATAAATATTTAAATACAGCTATTTTTGTTCACTTTTACATTTTCTATTATGATTTTTTTTTAAATAAATAGATTTGACTTATCACTAAACACTAACACTGCTATTATCACTGAAGAATGAATGATTTATAATCATCAAGATTTATTAATTTCTTTTTAAATTACGAAAATTTGCTTAATTTGCCATTTCCAAAAAAGTTTTTTTTTTTTGAAAATTTGCAATTTCCAAAAAGTATATTTGAATGTCACACTAATTCCTTGGACGTTTTATTTTAACAAAAAGATTAATAAATTATTATTATTTTTAATTTGCCGCAATAATGATTGAGTGAGCGAGAACCCGTCCTGGCATTGACTCCGGCACTCGATCAACGACTAAGGATAATCGCGATTACTGAAAGGACTCGAGGCTTTTGTTTGATGTCGACCCGTTCGTATCGAAAATGATTCTTTATTGTTGGCATTGCAAAAGGACGTCTTATCACAACCTTATCATGGTAGCGACTAGTTAATGCCGCCAAAAATGAAATTCACTGATGTTTTTTTATCGTTGCGCATGCCAAAAGTTTGGTTTCATTCTAATAAAAAAAATGTATTTCGAAAAGCTCAACAGTCCTTTTACTCAATGAAATTTCGTGGTATCATCAAGCAACTTTTCACATTTTCTTGTGCTCACCAAAGAAGCTTTGCAGTCAAAAATGTTATTCAGCTAAACTTTGAGAGGTAAAGTAATTCAGCAATTGAAAATCGTGTCGCTGTTAATTTCTCTGTTAACAGGATTCTAACGTTTGTTTGCTTTTTTTTTTGAAATGTGATAAACAGTGCAGGTTCCTTTATGATGATAATTTACAAAAAAAAAAACATCTTATGTGAGCAGCACATGACTTTATTATACAAAACCTACGTTCTTGAGCAATTTACGAGTACCCTAAAATCCAAGGAATAGACGTTTAGCTTACACTCAGAAAAATGTCCAAGTCAACTTTTTGTCAGGTTAACTCTGACCGCTAGCTGGCTTAGGTTTCCATTACATGACATTACATCCTCAAAATGCCTATCTAAGGTCAACTCGTGCAGCTCCCAATGCCCTACTTCACCTGCTGGTGGCTTAATTTCAAAATTTCTCCGACCACAGGTCAACACAGTTTTACTTTCCCTCATGCAGGCGAACGCGCGCCTGCCCGAGGCCAATTACGCCGTATGTAGGTCGTCGAGTTAGCCTCAATTTTTCTGAGTGTATCTAAAATTGTAAATTTTTATTTTGAAGTATATTAGATTTGGTATACCGTTTGTGACGCATCGAACCAATCATCGGGCCCAAAAAAGAATCACACCAGAGTGTTATGTCCGTCCGACTGTCCGTCCATCTGTCCGTCCATCTGTCGTCCGCGAACACCATAAATTTCGAAGGGATTGAGCTAAAGACTTGAAATTAAGCATAATTGCGTTTCTCATAAATGGCTAGGCTAAGTTCTTGAACGCGCAAAATTGGACCATTCCTTCCCCCCTCCCTCATACACACCAAAAAGTTTATTGCAATTTTCTCAAAAACAGTGAGACATATTGAAAAATTTATTAACGTAAAATGTGTTTAGAATAAAATTCTACATAACTCATCCATACATCAAAATCCAATCGGAGCATTGCTTTCCTTCTCTGCTATACAAATGAAATGCTTTTTTCTTGTTTTTTTCGAAAACTGTGCATCGTATCGAAAAATTTATAAAGACAAAATAGTGTTTAGAATACAATTTTACATAACTTATCTATACATCAAAATCCTGTTCAACACTGCCTTCTACCCTCCCGTAATTGTATACCTTTTTTTTGTTTTCTCGAAAACGGTGAGTCTTATTCAAAAATTTATTAAGTCAAAATCTATTTAGAACACACATCAAAATATATCAAGATATAATCGGACCACTCCCTTTCCCCCTCTCCTATACAAAATGGAAAATAAACATTTTGTCTGTCATCATATAGAGTATTTGGCGATTATCAATTGTAGATTTTCTTACGATTGTCAATTGTAGATTTCCTTATCTTTTACCGTTATAGAGATATGATTTTTTTAAATACCGACATATCTCGATAAAGGTTTGAGATCGAAATTTATACAATACTCTATTATACTTCGTATAAGAAAGTAATATCTGTTGTGATCAATACAAAACTTTCCTCTGCAAATATCTTGAGCACCGGTAGGTATACGTAAAATCCGTTAGAGCAAAAAATGTTGAAAATTTTACATCCTATAATTTTTGTTAAATTCATTTTTTCCAAAAAGCGCGTAGTTTTCGATTTTTTTAAAAAAATGTTCTTTTTTCAAAAAAAAGTTGTATATACCTAATATTACTTTTTTAAAAGTTGGTAGAAGACTACGATTTTCGTAAAACTCATTTACAAAAAAATCGAAGTCGCTAACGCGTTCTCGAGTTATTTAAAATACGTAAAACGGACAGACCGACAGTCAGACAGACCGACAGTCAGACAGACCGACAGGGGGTTGCACGAACATCCTTTTGCCTGAAACGGATTTCGTACTAATCAGAAATTTTCTATCTGCCTCCGTTCTCGAGTCGGTCTCTGTCATGAATACAATAGCTTTCTTCTACAGGGTGGACCAGAATAGACGCAGGGGTTTGAAGTCTTTATAACTTTTTTTTTATTTTTATTTTTTTAATTTTGTTTCAGCATTTTGTTAAGAAGACTTGGGCAATTTAAAATGGGCCTGTACACAATAGAACAACGAACCGGTGGGCGGTGGGCTCAATGGCTCTTTTACGGGACATGTTTGGCGGACGCATTATTTCGAAAAGAAGCGATTTCAATTGGCCTCCGCGTTCACCTGATCTAACGACTCCAGATTGTTTCCTTTGGGGATATTTGAAAGAAAAGGTGTACGTCAACAAGCCAACAACCATCAGCCAATTGAAAACCAACATTCGCAGTGAAATCGAGGCCATAACACGAAAGGTTATGGAAAATGTCTTGGAAAGAGCACGGATTTGCGAAGCAGAAAATGGCCACCACTTGCGGGATATAATTTTCCATGTTTAGACCAAAAATATTCCCCATCAATCAACTACATGTATTTGAAAAAAAAAAATTATAGGTTTCGCTAAAATAAAAAAATTTATAAAGAATTCAAACCCCCGCGTCTATTCTGGCCCACCCTGTATAGCCGTGGAAAGTCAAAAAATAAGGTAATCGCTCTTTTTAACCCCAGATGCGATGGAACTGGGGTAAGCGTTTGTTTGTTTGTTTGTTTGTCTGTCCCTCATATCTTTTGATCCACTCAACCGATTTTGGTCTTGTTTTTGGCATTTGGCTGGAGGCCTATTATGGAATACGATTGTAATCGTAACGATAGGGAATTGCCTTTTGTTGTTAGTAGAAAACAATAACAAAGACAGGCAAATATCAATCGTTACGATTGCGATCGTATTCCATAATAGGCCCCCTGGACATTACGGGAGGAAGGTTTCAATTTAAATAAATTTACCGTTTTCCTCTCACCATCTCTCTATTTATTTTTTGATCCACGGAACCGATTTTGATCCCATTTTCGCCATTTGAGGAAGGCTAACTTCGTGTATAAGAATTCACCCTTCCCCCTAACTTTAAACCCGCTCTCCCTGTATCTTTTGATCCACGGAACCGATTATGATTGCGTTTTCGCTATTCGGTTTGAAGTAATGAAAGGAATGTTACAGTGAACCATAATTCACCCTTCCCCCTAATTTTAAACCTCCTTTCCTTACATCTATTAATCCACTGAACCGATTTCGAAACCGTTTTTGCCATTCTGTTGGAAATAGTGAAGGGAAAGTTTTAGTACAAAAAAAAAATCACTCTACCCCAAAATTCACCCGATTTCAATCTCGTTTTAGCAATTTTAAAAACATGTAAATATAAAAACACACTGCTGGCAGAAAAACTTGAAATTCAATCGGATTTTAAGTATTTTTTTCACTCTTGTAAGAGTAAAAAAAAATAAAAATTTTGAAATACGCGAAACTAAAAAAAGTCCTTGAAAAAAAATTGAAAAACCGCGAAATAAAAAAATCCTTTAAAAAGGATAAAATAATATAATCATAAGAGTATATTTACAATTAGTCTGCATTGGGACAGCTTTGCCACACAAATCCAACGACAGATAGGGGAAAGTGGTCACCATTCGTACGCGGGGCACATTCGTACATCGAATATTTTTCAATCCATAGCTCCAACTCAGAACATGTCCACACATGTTTTTTCTGTATATTAACCCAGCCACGTGTCAGCGAAGTTTGACTTCAATTTCATTGCAGCGAGTGGAAAAACCAGGACATATCTGTTTTTTCGCGCGAAAAATAAATTGGTGCCCTTATTTTCCAGTCGTGATATAATATATTTTTTCACAGTAAGTACAGCTAACAATATTTTTTTTAGTGAGGAAAAGTGACTAAAAATTAATTTGTTGAATAAAAATCGTGTTTATGTATTACCGTTTTCCAGAAAAGTTACTTATTCAGTATTATTTGGTTTGGGGCACATTCGTACAAAAAAAAATGGGGCACATTCGTGCTAGAACTTTTGGTATGTTTAAATTTCCAATTGATTTGGGCACTCATAATGTGAAGTGATGAAAAGGTATTTTTCGTTATTATGAAGGTATTTATTTTTAATTTTTGAATTGTTTTAAGTTTTATGTTTTTTCCCCTTTTTGAATTATTTTATGTTATTTACTTAAAAAGACTCAATTTGAAAGATTTTTTCTGCGATTTTTTGCTGAATTTAATAAAGATTGGTTTTTTTAACTTTTCGTATATATATATGCTTCCTATAGATTCCCCATGATATGTACGAAAGTGTCCCACTAGGGGGGTAGATTCGTACAATTTTCGACTTGTGGCAAAAATGCAACTGTTTAATTATTAGTTGATTTTCATATTATTTTTGATATCTTTGTATTAGTTGGATATCTATAATATCCAGTTGAACGAAATAGACAGTAATTTGAGCGTTATGCACGACATTACAATCAAAAACACAAAAAGTGTACGAAGGGTGACCACTTTCCCCTAAGCTTTCCCGACGCCTACCAATTGTAAATTTACTGCAATATGACCATTTTTTCCATTTTTTAAAGAATTCTTTTAGTCAGGGGGGTTTCTCTTCGTTCTATTTAACGCCAATCTGCCAAACTACTAAACAGATTTAAGTCTGACTTTCATCATTAGATAAATCATCGTTCAAATTTTTCACTTTAGGTAAATGTATTTTAATAGTTCACATTTTTAATTAAAATGTTATTATCAAACTACCATCTCGCTATTGAATTTCCAGAAAAATATATTAGCTTCTGCCGAGTCATGCATGTAGTTGTTTAAAATTTCGATTTTTTGTTTTAATAAAATAAGAATTCCTTTTGAAATATACCTTTTTCTGTATATTTTTAACTTTTCTTCCCTTTTGACAAAGTTGGTGGTAAATCGATAAACTGTGCTCAAAGACCTCAATCATTCGCTTTTATTGTTTTTGTTTCGATTTTTCCTTGGTGTATTATTTATTTTGTTAGAGTCCTACATTGCTATACTCTTATTGATATCTTTTAAGAAGCTTTTTATTTTATACAGTTAAAATGCGTATAGGTTTCCCTACTAAACATTTTATTTCTTCTTTTTTACTTTCTTATAGATTTGGCACATAATAAAGTATTGTTAAAGTAATGGGACCGACAATAATTGAATATTTAAAATGTCTTGGGTCCTGTAGAGTGCAAACCGGTTTTTTGAACTGAACCAAAAACCACTGAACAATTGAAATTTTAGTGAACCAAATCCAAGAACCCGAAATATAATTCTCCCTTTCACAAAAAAAAAAAACCAAACCGAATTCGAAAATTTGGTTTGCATCATTGCCTAAAGAATGGTCCTTAAATTTCTAGTTTGTCTAAAGCGGGTCACACACTACACACGATTCACGACAATCTTATGACTCATTAATCCTCAAGGAAAGACAACACGAAAAAGATTGTATCGTGAAGTCCCCACACACATTTATTCCCATCAGTTTTAGCTAACTTTTGGTCAGTCTACATCGAGAGAGCGTACACACTGCCGCGACAACCCAACAAGATTGTCGTGACTCGCGATGAGTTCAGGCGGCCGTGAACGATACAATCTTGGCGTTCAAGCTTTGATTGTACTCTTTCATTGCCCACATACTGTGATCATACACGACAACTCAAGATTGTATCCTCATGGCGCGCCGTGTATCCTCTTACCCCTAATTTATTCACTAGGAGTTAAGCCGAGTTAGTGAGTTAAGGGAGTTAGCTAACCTTATTTTCCATGTTAAAGGTGAGTTAAGGGAGTTAAGGCGATTTAACTCCTAGTGAATAAATTGGCCGTTAGTGTGTGGGCCGCTTAAAGTGCTGGTAGATTAAACGATAGGTTTTTTCAAGCTTGGTGTTTCGATTGCCACAAATAATTTCGGATGTAAAAACGTGTAAATAAAGGCAGGCCAATAAAAAAAATTTCAAAGAAAGCACGGTGGAAACAAAAAAACATAACAAAAGCTATAATTGCCAATCTATTAAAAATCCGTATGGTGATATTCGTATCAAAATTCGAACAGTTGTACCAAAATTCCACTTTGAAGTCAAACTTTCCAATAAGATTTTTTAAAATTTATTCCAATCGGATTTTGAAGGATGGAAGTTTTATGTAGAATCATATCTTAAATAACTTTTGTTCTTGCACTTTTTTTGATAAAATGCACCGTTTTTGAGGTATTCGCAAAAAACGTTTTCGTTCGTATGGGGGGTACCCCCCCTAATGGTCCATTTTTGACCATTAATGAACTTAGCCTCGCATTTTATGAAAAACGGATCTGCGAAAAAGTTCAAGTCTCTAGCTCAATCCGTGCGCCCGCAATCCGCACCACAGACGGACAGACGGACGGACATGCAAAATTCAATTTTTTTATCATTCTAAACACACTGGTGTAATTCATTTTTGTGTGTGATGACGGGATCTTTGCGTTACAACCGGTAAGGCAAAGTTAATATACCCTTTGGTTTCACCATACGGGTATAGCAATTCCAACAAATTAACCACACCGTAAGATGCAAAATAATAGTTTGTTCAATACGACTCACCGTGAAGGGGGTAAGGAAAGGTCAGATTTTGATCGTTCAAGAACTTAGCATTGCCTTTTACGAGAAACGTAACTATACAAAATGTCAAGTCTTTAGCTCAATCCTTTCGAAAGTTATGGTGTTCACGGACAGACAGGCAGATAGACGGACAGACAAATGTGGAAATCAAAATCTTTGGTCGTCCCTACCACCCTGGTGTAGTTTATTGTTGTGTTCGATGCGTTGCAAAGGATATACTAAATCTTATACTCGTATATATCTTACATTTTCTATTTTCTTAGTTCACTTTTAAAAAACCCATTTATCTGAGACCACAAAAGCCAAGTACTTCGTTTGCACAATTTTAACAATATGCCGTCATGGTGTCTGCCATTTTCGTTTAACCTCAATACAAAATACGGTTTTACCATTTTCTTCCAAACTCTTTCGTTTAAGATCACCACGATAAATAGATTACACAACTTCTAAATTATTGCAGTTATATCAAAACTCTGACTTGATATGTGCCTTACACAAAAATTAAAGATGAAAATTTCGTAACTTCGTTTAATAAAATGTGATATGGTGTTTATAAAAAAGTCGAGTGTTTATCACGTAAAATTTTGTTCAATGAGAAATCGATGTGTTCAAAATGTGACGGCATGAAAAGCGCTATAAAACCTTTCCTGGGGCGTTTATGGTGTAAGGATATGGCGCAAAGCAGTTTAAGTTATTCTCTTTTCCAGAATTTTTTCGTACAAGTCTTTTGAATTGCCTTTGATGTCATCAAGAGGGACGATGACAACAAACGATTATAAGAAATGTGTGCCTTTTCACAGAAAATCTCTAAAAATATTTCTTTCAAAAAATTTAAAGAAGAAACTATTAGATTTAATATAGGAAACTGTAGAAAACACATCCATACTTTTTATACTCCTTATGATACAGTAGATACTCGGTAATTCGAACACTCGGTAATTCGAACACTCGGTAATTCGAATACCACGCTAATTCGAATAACCATTTTTGTTATATTGGGTATCTTGTAATTCAAATTGTGGTCGATATATTGGTCTCTGTAATTCGAACTTTTCTTGTCGAACATGGAAATGACTTGAATACAATAACTAAGACGTTTACCAGCAAAATGTGCGTGGTGGTATGTACTGTCGTAACAGTTGTACAGGCATTAACATCGAACCAATCATCGGACACAAAAATGAACTACATCAGGGTGTTAGGAATGATAAAAGATTTTGATTTCTGCATGTCCGTCCGTCTGTCCAACTGTCAAATAACTTTATCATGATAATCATGAATTTTTTTTGTAAGTGTATTTTTATCTGAGGATTCTCGTAGTGTCAATCGCCCAAAAATGTCGTAAGTCGAGTTACGATAGTCTTGCACGGAGGCGTCGATTTATATTATTTCACTTATGGCCGTTTGCACCAATTTAACTTAGCAACTTAAATTATTTAGGTCCCAGAATTTTTATGATTTAAGCTAGAACCTGAATCGTACGTCGATGCGTCCGTCATGCGTGCGTCCGGTTGACAGTTCGATGCGGTGAGAGTTGGGTACGGCAACGAATCTGGAGTTAATTCATTGTTTTGCACTTCTTCTATTAGTTTATCGTCGAAACAATTACTTTCAATTTGTTCCATACTTAAATTGCTTAAATCGTAAACAAATTTTTTTGCGAAATGACATTTCCGTGCGTTGCCGCATGTAAAAGTAGAAATTCGACCTACTCTATGCGATTGCCGCATCGGAAAACGTATTATTAGGGGAGTACTCATAGCAGCCCGTTGATTCTACTCGAACTGTCAACGTGACGGACGCATGACGGACGCATCGACGTACGATTCAGGTTCTACCTTTAAGGCCCGTTTGCGCGTACTATTCTTAAAAAATTAAGTTGTGGTTAGCCTACTTAAACCATAGAAATTCTGCGACTTAAATATTTTAAGTTGTACATAAGTTGCTAAGTCTCGTTGGTGCAAACGGCACTAAGTGGACTTAAGGCCAAAATACAATTGGCCCAGCACAACATTTACGACGGCAGATTACGGCGCCAATGTCGCTCTCCATATACAATTGTGCACACTTTGTTGTTCTAATCATTATTTGTTTCTCATTTGATTTTGACAATGGGACGGTGAGCCGCAAATAACATTTTTTATACCCAATTATCATACAAATTAGGAATGTGAATATAAGCAACACTGCATACGAACTATATTTCCTAATACTTTCTTTATTTTGTGGGCGAACTGGCCGACAAAACTTAAATTCGATTCAACTTTTTACGGCTGCAAAGTTGTTCGGTTTGATTGTATTTAGAAGCATAGAGTCCTATGAGTTTGAAATCTGAAATGTTGCCGTAAATCAAGGCGTATTAACTAGAGAAGGTGACTTACTCCGCTTTATATTCGTACACATTTTTTTTGGTGTGTGTTTCACGTTGACGTCATTGTCTGAACAAATTTCGGCCGACTTTGACATTTCGAGTTCTGAAATAAAGTTTTAATTGATTTGTGAAGTTTTTCTTCCCGCAAAAGTGCAAATATATAGTGAGTTGAATTTATAGACAATGATTAATTCTCATTGTAGCGTCCCGGAATGCACAATTAGAAGAAACAAAGAGGAAAAAACCGACAAAAACATCAGCTTTCATCGTTTTCCCAAAAATCAAGAAACGAGAAAAAATGGTTGAAATTTTGCAAGATTTTCAAGGATTATAGCCCCCATATGTTCAAATCATTTTGAAAGAGAGTGTTTCAAAAGAGAATGAACAGCCGAATTGCTGAATCTACCACCGAAAAGTGTTTTGTATCTCGGAGGTTTGTGTTTTTGATATTGAACATTTTGTTATCATATATATTGTTATCATATATTTTACAGCTGTTCCAACCATTCTGAACAACAAACAAGACATTCCAGGAGATTCAGAGCGTTCAGATCGTGCAACGAAAAAGGGCTTTAAAAAAATTGTGGAGGACTTATTACAGCCACCAATAAGGGATATTTCATCTAGCACATCAAAAACGATCAAGTTTTCAAACAAAGACGCAGGAAATTCCTTTTCCAGTGAAGTTGAAATCGAATGCTGTTCATGTAAAATCCAAGTGGAAAATTTGATTAAGGAAAACGCAGAAAAAACGCAACGATATGAAAATGAGGTAGAAAGGCTTAAAACGCGGAAGCTCGACAAAAAAAACTTGGACATTGTGAACATTAAAAACCTTTTAAAACCAGCATTAAGTTTTTATACAATCTAAACTAAGAAAATTAAATGTTTAAATAAAGTTTCTAAAAACAACTAAAATTTGTTGTTTGCATTCGTTTTCGAAGAAATAAAAATTATCTCTGATTTTTATGCGAGAAAATGTTACAAAAGATATCTGAAGCGAGCCTTTAAATAAATTTTTTACATTTAATTGCACTCATTGTTAAAAGATGCCCCATTTAGCACTTTAGACAATTGTATTTTTCTATTTACATAAATACCAATGGATAAGTATTTTACCAGAGGTGTTACACTTACTGTAATGATTATTTTAGCCTTTTTTAATATTTTTTTAGCCGAGGGCTTTTTAAAATCTTCAATTTTGATTTTTTTTCTCTTTAGAAGAGTGAAAAAAGACTCAATATCCTTCTTAATATTCGATTGAAGTTTTTCTGCCAGCAGTTTGTAGATTTAGGGGAAACTGGGGTATTCTGGACCACGGGGAATTGCGGACCAGCGTCATTTTGTTTCCCCTAGTAGTGGTTGGTAGCTGCAAATAACTGTAATCAGTTTGCCTCATGTTAAGCTAATTTTCCTAACAGTACTCGACTTGTGTATACGCACTATCACCTCGCTTCGATAGCAAATAGAAAAGTGATACTTCGAAATTTTTTTTTTCACTTTGTGTTTCGCTTAAATTTAACCACATTTTTCGAGAATCAACTCAAGTAAATATATTGATAATATTCACGGAGCCTTAAGCATTCGACACTGACAAAAAATTTTGCATGAAGTTTGCATTGTGTTACTAATAGCTGCCATATTGTAAAAAAGAGCGTTCGGGGAATTGTGGACCACTTTTGTCGGGGAATTATGGACCACTCAATTCTTGACATTTGACAAGCAAACTTCGTGTATTTGATGCATATAAGTGTTTTTTCATGCAAAAACACAGCATTAGATTTTCGGCAATCATCATACTAATCATACTAATCATACTAATATATAAAAATGAGTTGGTGTCTGTCTGTCTGTCTGTCTGTTCCTCTTTCACGCAAAAACGGCTGAACCGATTGACTTGAAATTTGGCATGAGTGTCTGTGGTAGTTCTGGTTCCAACATAGGCATACGGAAAAGTAGCGCGAGGGATGGGGGGAGTAAGGGGAGGGGGTAAAGTGATTTCGAAACTTAGTTTTTGCGCTATGTTACTCTTTCGCGGGGAAACTACTGAACCGATTGGCCTGAAATTTGGCATAGATGTTCGTCGGGGGTGCAGCCCCAACATAGACCCATTAAAAAGTTTTTAAGTTCTTTCCGGTTTTCTTCGTATTCTAAAATTTAGACAAAAAGCTTAACCCGGCAACGACGGGTATACAAGCTAGTTTCTAAATCGGCCGTTTTGACATCGCCAGAGGATGTAAATGACCTTCGTGAGAAGGCTGATATGAAGCGAAAGAGATTGGAGAGAAAAGGTGATAAACCATAATCGAAAAAGCAAAAAGATCGTGTCAAATCGAAGACATCACAGAAGAAACAACCATCTTCAACCTAACATATTGTGAGGTGGAAGAATACATCGATTTCTGCATAATTTGTAAGAAAAATATGCCAAAAAAAATTAACCGCCGAAATACCATCCATTGCAAGGTGTGCGATCGAGCTGTTCACTTGGGATGCTCCGGAATGACTGCAAGTTACTGGACTTGCGAACATTGCGTTTCGGACTGATTTTCATTGATATATGAATCAAAAAAAAAAGTTTGTCTATCACATTTTTTCCATTTTTAATCGATTTACAAAGTGGTCTACAATACCCCGAGATTTTTCAAAATCGCAAAAACGCCATTTTTGCGCCAACTGATAAAACTTGTATAATTTAATACAATTTGACCGAACCGCTGTGACCCAAAGAGAGGTTATTTATCGTACTACAAATTCAAGCTTTGAAATTTTCAGAAAAAGTTATTTTTTTGCGAGTTTTTAGCCAAAATGAAAATGCGGTCCAGAATACCCCACCTTCCCCTACATTTTTTATAATTTCTAACCGAATGGCGAAAACGGACCTGAAATCGGTTCAGTGGATCAAAAAATACAAGGAGAAGAGTGTTTAAAGTTAGGGGGACGGTGAATTTCTTTGTACTGAAACTTTCCTACCATCATATCCAGGCCAATGCAAAAAACAACGCCAAAATCGGTTCAGGGGATCAAAAGAAAACGACATTTTTCTCATTGATATGTAAGTCAGACAGTGACGTCATCAAATCGCGTTTTCTTTGTAGTGGACCGGAGTAGGTCACCTTCTCTAGTTAATACGCCTTGGCCGTAAATGTTGTGTTGGGCCAATTGTAAATATTTCCCGTATAGAAAAGGTCTCGGAAATATTTTTCCTACTCAAAACATGCCTCTAAAAATTCGAGAAAAATATTTCCCGCGTGGAAAAGGTCTCGGAAATATTTTTCCTACTCAGAACAAGCGAGCAAAAATTCGAAAAAAATATTTCCCGGATAGAAAAGCTCTCGGAAATGTTTTTCCTACTCAGAACAAGCGAGCAAAAATTCGAGAAAAATATTTCCCGAATAGAAAAGGTCTCGGAAATATTTTTCCTACTCAGAACAAGCGAGTAAAAATTCGAGAAAAATATTTTCCGGATAGAAAAGGTCTCGGAAATATTTTTCCTACTCAAAACATGCCTCTAAAAATTCGAGAAAAATATTTCCCGGGTGGAAAAGGTCTCGGAAATATTTTTCCTACTCAGAACAAACGAGTAAAAATTCGAGAAAAATATTTCCCGGGTAGAAAAAGTCTTGGAAATATTTTTCCTACTCAGAACAAGCGAGTAAAAATTCGAGAAAAATATTTCCCGGATAGAAAAGGTCTCGGAAATATTTTTCCTGCTCAGAACAAGCGAGTAAAAATTCGAGAAAAATATTTCCCGGATAGAAAAGGTCTCGGAAATATTTTTCCTGCTCAGAACAAGCGAGTAAAAATTCGAGAAAAATATTTCCCGGATAGAAAAGGTTTCGGAAATATTTTTCCTAATCGGAACAAGCGAGTAAAAATTCGAGAAAAATATTTCCCGGATAGAAAGGTCTCGGAAATATTTTTCCTTACTCAATTTTTTAAGAATAGTTGACGCTAACCGCGTCCACAAACGAGAAACCTTGTTCTCAAAATTGTTGGCAATTTGCCGTGTTGAAGTTGATGTTGAACATCTGTGGGCATGCTAGCGGTTGATGAACTGTTGAAAACATGTTTGAGCTGAGATCATAAAATTTGGAAAAAGTTGGATATTCGGCGGCCGCAGCCTGATGTTGGCGACCAGAGCTGACAACCCGGTTGACAACAATGTTGAAAACAATGTTTTTCGTGTGTGGGCGCCTTTAGACATACATAATTATTATGGAGAGTATCGTTTGCCAAAGAACGATTTTTTTTTGTAATTGAGCATAAAAATACATAAAATTCGTTGTCGTCAAGCAATATTTCAATTCGCTGGTTTTTATATAGAATCTTCCACTCTGAATAGAAGATTTTCAACTCCGGGTTTCTTCTTTGTTGGGAAAAGGATTTTAATGTTTCGTGTTACCCAATCATTAATTTTTGCTCTGTGAAACTATGGAGGCTCAAAACGGTTTAATCATCATCCATATTAGAAACCCTAATAAAAGGCCTCTTTTAGAGTCCACTCACCTTGGCAGTTTCCTTTATTTAACTAACACGTACATTTCTCAAATATTTCGTTACCCCACATACCTGTTCATACCCACCAGATGTAATTCAATTGGAGGGATTCGCTATTGCGGAAAATTCCGTCATAGTACAAAGGTGTGAATGGAATTCTATGAAATACTTAAATGAATCATGTTCATATGATCCACAAGCTCAATTAATACTTTACTCTTTGCTTTTTACCTCTGAACTGGAAATTGAGAGTATACTTACATACTACCCCCTAGACACCAGTTATAAATCAACAATATATTAGAAAATCGGTAACATTGTGTATCTTGTTATAACTTGAAATATTGTGTATAACACGCCACCATCGACTTGAAAATTGCGTGCACTACTGAGATTTGAGCTTCCGTTGATTTTTTTTTTGGGTAATTACATTAGCATATCCTGATCGTATATAAAATTTTCCCCTTTTTATGTTTCGCCGGCCACACTTTTGTCAGCTACTCGAGATATTTAGTATAACTTAAAATAAAAAAAATACATTTTTTTCAAACGAAACAGTTAAACAATGTCGCGTGTTAACTTGATGTATCGTTTAATCATTATTTTGAGTGTCGAAGGACTTTGTCCAGCTAATAATTAAAATATAAAGGTGGATATTTTATTTCTATATTAGTATAGGCAAAGTGACAAAGTTAGAGTGATAAATGAATAATAAATTGTTGGCGTTTACTAAAAATACTTAAAACGAAATAAGGAACTAAATTTGTTTGGGGATATAGATTAATAAAGTTATATTTGTAAATACAATAAAACAATAAAAAAAAAAAACAAAAAAAATACTAGCATTTTACGCATTGGGGGCCTAACAAACTCTGGATCCCAAATTCGTGAACTTTCAGTCAATAAAGGTTGTAAATATGAAACAAGTGTCAAACGATTTACTTTATTAGTCATATTACGTATAGGATGAACTTTTACGTGACTGTTTTGTGAAGATGACAGCCCATAGACATACTTTTGTCCAAATCGAGGTGTTACAATCACGCAATTATGCGTTTTTACTTTCCTCTACTATGGGGGAAAGTTTTACGAGGAAAAGTATTGTATTCATGACGGAGACCAACTCGAGAACGAGAACAGATAGAATCTTTCCGATAAGTACGAAATCCGTTTCAGGAAAAATTATGAGGATGTCCGTGCCTCTGTCTGTCGGTCTATTTATATTTGCATAACTCGAGAACGCGTTGAGCTAGTGACTTGATTTTTTTTTTTTGTGAATGTGGTTTACAAATATCGTAGTTTTTTTGTCAACTTTTGAAAAAATAGCGTTATATATAATAGGTACCTGTTATAAATTTTTATTTGAAAAAATACATTTTTTTTGAAAATTTCTCGAAATCTTTGCACTTTTAGGAAAAATTATAATTTGAAGGAAATAAAATTTTCTACATTTTTTTAATGGTTGCAAAAAGGATTTTTGATTTATAAGATAAAGTTATAACTTCGTCTAAACCAAAGGTGTCCAACCTTTTAGTTTTCGTGGGCCATATTGGGAGTAGACGAATTATATTGGGCCACAAATAAAATATACTAACCCTAAAGATAGCTGATTAGTAAAAAATGTAGAATATATCCATACTTAGTTAACAATTTTAAGTAATTTAAATTTCATTAATTGATAAAGTTTGTAAATTATATCAGTTTTTGTTGGGCCACATTCAAACACGTCCTAGGCCGCCGATTGGACAAGCCTGGTCTAAACTATACTTGAATTTTATTTCCTTACTTAATTTCAAAATTGAATTCAGTGTAATAAAACGATTTAGCTTTCAATTTTAGGATGTATTAGACCTTGACAAGTAAAAATTTTCGCCTAATACTATGTTCACACTGACGCAAAATTACGTAATTTTGAAGATTTTCGTAATTTTGAACGAAATCACGCTCGAAATCACGAGATTTCCAGTACAAAAGCCTGTTTTCAAAATCACTAAAAGTATGCAATTTCCACAAAATTACGAACGAAATCAAGCAAAAACAATGGATACAACCCTGCATCACTTATTCAGCTCTCTTCAGCACATCAGTTTTGAGAAGTTTTGACATTTGTGCTGCATTGGAAAAACGGAAATATAAGCAAAAGAAGCCGTGTTCCACACGCGAAGAGGATATATTAGTAAACAACCTACGCGGGGCAAAAAAAAAATTGACCTGTTTTTGATGCGATTAGATATGAAATGGAAAATAATTGTTTATTTTCATTACAGATAATTCCCATTTTCGTCTAAAGTGTCTAATTCTGTTTGCACATATTTCATCGATGTTTTGAATTGTATTATTCATCATATTACTAAAATTCATAGTAATCCTACACTAAAATTCATAGCAATCCTGTAGTTGAAATGTCAAGCAAAATTACGCTAACCTCTGTGTGAACACTTTGGTTTAAGATTTAAATCATTTCGCAAAATTACGTTCTTTTGCGTCGGTGTGAACTTAGTATAAGGCATATTTATACCCGTATAGTGAAACCAAAGGGTATATTAACTTTGCCTTACCGTTTGTAACGCCAAGATCCCGTCATCACACATAAAAATGAATTACACCAGTGTGTTTAGAATGATAAAAAAAGTTGAATTTTGCATGTCCGTCCGTCCGTCCGTCTGTCTGTCTGTCTTTCCGTCTGTCTGTCCGTCTGTCTGTGGCGCGGATTGCGGGCGCACGGATTGAACTAGAGACTTGAAATTTTGCGCAGATCCGTTTTTCGTAAAATGCGAGGCTAAGTGGAATTTTGGTACAACTGTTCGAATTTTGATACGAATATCACCATACGGGTTTTCAATTTCAATAGCTTTTGTTATGTTTTTATATAAATTTTCGGCATATGGCGGCTCTTTCTGAAAAATTTTTTTGCCTGCGACGCATTTTTCTTATTTTTTCCCATAGAACCTGTTTTATTGTCAAAAAATAGGAATTTATAACGTCAATTTGTTAAAAAATTGCAAATATTCAGAATAAAAATGGAATTTCTCAATATTTCTTTTTGATTTTCGATCAACTTGTATTTAGATAAAAGTTGTTTATATCGACTCCTCCGTGTAAGACGGTTGTAACTTGACGTAAACATTATTCGATGTTAAATTTTTGGATTACTAAAACATAAAACCCGGTAACTGTTTTGAGATGTTTAGAGTTTACAATTACAAATTGAACAATTTTCTTCCAAAATTCGCAAAAAATTAAACACCATTACCTTCAAAAGAATTGAGACTTGAAGTTTTTTATATTTCGTTTCGCGTAAATTCTAAGGCCAAGTTTTTGAACGGACATAATCGAACCATTCCTTCCCACCTCCCCCGTGCAAATGGAATATTTTTTTTCAAATTTTCTCGAAAACGGTGCATCATATAGAAAAATGTATAAAAACAAAATACGTTTAGAATATGATTTTACATAACCGTTCCATACATCAAAATCCAATTGGAATACTCGTTCCCCGTTTATAGACAAATGGATTTTTTTAAATAAAAATTTAGTCTGTCATAAAGAGTATTTGACTATTGGTCCCTGGAAATTGTAGTTTTTCTATTGTTTAATATTTCATTGAATTTCGTATGCAATGCTTACGCTAAATTTAAAGTAAGCTCACCTATCTCACCTAACTATAATATTGTATCTTAATGGTGCTCCTTTAAGATCGGAACGTAGCTTTAACTTTGCGTGTTCCATACGATCGACGTAATTTTTACATTACGTTCCAAATTGATATTCTAATTCTGTAAATGTAAAACGTAAAGTATTTTGCACTATTGCTTTGTATTTCATGTTAACCCACTAGACACGCTAAATCTAATCTATAGTAAACCTATATATGTACATATTTTATGCAATTTTGGAATTCAAATGTCACCATAAAATAGAAAAGCCATGAAATATCATTCTTGTCTACGTTGACAACATTTCTCTAAAGCTGTCAAGCGGCACCATCACAAAATTAGGATTTTAGCACAGATGGAAGTGTGCACAGTAAGTTTATGGTATTTTTTCTAAGCTTTGTAAGTTTATATTGTCTAATGTGAATGTACAAGGCACAGCAAATTCGTAAATTTTATATGTTTGCAGTGGTAAAATGTCTCGTATCTGAAGTTTTCGATGGTTTTTTTTTTGAAACCAAAAGCTAATAAATTTTGCGCGTTGTATTCTCCGTCTAATACGAAAACTACATGAATTAGTTAATGGGAGTTTCAGAAACTTTCCAAACTATTTTGCAGAATAAAGTGAAACTTAATTCTCCGTTTATCCATTTAAAATTTATGCGATGTATTCTTAAATAAATGTATGTAGAAGAGCATTTAAGGTAAGAACAGAAACCATAAACATGAGCGTTTTTTAAACATATATGAGATCTCATTAATTTGTACAGAAATAAACTAAATTCCCAGAAAATATGGAGATTTTATTCTATATATATTCATAATAATGATGTTTTGCAAATATTTATATTAGTCAATTGAATTGTAGATAGATTACATGAGAAGAAAATACATTTGAACAAAAAAAAAAATAATAATATGAACTTTGAATAAGTTTTCCGGGAATCATTATTGTCATAGTAAAGATAAGTTGTAATAACATTTTGATTTGTATTGACCATGAAAGTTTTAATACTTGAAAATGTTTTCATTGCCTTAGCGACCAATTTTTAGATGTTTGCACATTCGAAGTTTTTCATTGTAATTTTCCATTCAAATCACACTGGCAGCAATAAGTTTCTGGCAAAATTATGAGGATGTCCGTATATTTGTCTGCCTGTGTGTCGGTCTGTCCGATTTATGTATTTTAAATAACGCGAGAACGCTTTGATCTAGCGACTTGAATTTTTTTGTAAATGAGTTTTGCGAAAATCGTAGTTTTCTAGCAACTTAGATATAACGTTTTTTTTAAAATTTCTTGAAAACTAAGCGCATTTAAAAAAATAAGTTTCTTGAAAAAATCTCATAAACTATGCGCTTTTGAGAAAAAAATACATATAACCAAATTCAAAGAAAATTAAACTTCCAGCATTCTTTCATAAAATTTTGCACACAGATTTGTCTTACCTCACAGTTGCTCGTGAAGCAACGATTTTTCAAAATACATTGTTTTCTGGCATGAAGCCTGCCCATTAAGGAGCCCATTAAGGGAAATGCCACTCGGAGATTTTCGGGGTGTCAGGTTAACGCAAAGGGGAAGTAAATATCCTTTTTCTGATTTTGCCTGGGTAAACTGGCATTAAGGTGTTTTCGGGCTCTCTGATCATGACGCTGTTGTTAAAATTTCAAAATTTTAAGCGTCAATGTCACTTTTTCCCATTTTTTATCGGAAAACTGGGATTAGGGCATTTTTTGTGGTTTCAACATTCGAGACACATGTTAGGCGTTCAACATTCGAAACGTGGGTCCTGTGAGGGTAATGTAAATATCCTTTTTCCCATATTTCCCCGGAAAGACTAGCATTAACACTTTGACTGTCATGTGAGACCGACGTAGTGTCATATTAAAATGGGCTCCTCAGGCCGTGTGAGACACATGTGGTTTTACATTACTTTACTTTAGTATAAGCTGCGTGGTAAAACATTGAATGCACAAAACTGTATGACACTTATGGAAAAAAATAACCGGTTTGGGAAACTGTTTTTCGATATTTGGCTTATGAATTTTGTGAGTCTGATGTGGAACCATAAAGGATTGCTTGGGAAGTATAATATCATTGATAAAAAATTTTACTGGCCCCCGGGACCCGAGTTTTCACTTCCAGTTTTCACTTTTCCACATTTTTTCGCTTCCATGGCAGTCAACGTGTTAATGTGTTTTCGGGGTCTATGATCATGAAGCTGGTGTTAGAATTTCAAAATTCAAAACGGAAGACCCGAAGGCAAGATTTAAAAAATTTTCTCGGTTTTTTGGTGAAAAAAAACTTATGCAAAAAACTTTAACCCGGCAACGACGGGTATGCAAACTAGTTATTTGATACAATATAATAACAAAATTTTGCTCAACTGTTATTATTGAAATTTTATTTGAAAACCTATATGAAAACAAAAACGCATTAATTTTCATAATCAAATCTCCAGAAATTATGGATTATACTAGACAAAAAGAATTCTGATGTTTGACTTATAAAACAAAAGAGCAACAAAATGTCATGAAATTAAATTAAAAATTCTCATAAAACTGATGGCAATTTAGGTTTTGAAAATCAATAAAATTCGGATGTGTATAACAATCCCTTGTGAATAACAAGACAATAAAATTAAATTGGCCTTCATCTAAGACGATATCTTAGATATCTACCAGGATTCAATGACTACATACCATCATATATGAATTGAATTCAGTATGTTTGTATATTTTTAATAATTGAAATGAATATACGTCTGTTCATACGTATTGCAAACATAAAAAAAATCGATTATCTAATTTTCTTTTCGTTTTCCGTTTCAAATTAATGAAAATTCTGTACAAGTAACATGAGTTTATTGACATATATGGCGAAATAATAGTATCTATAGTTGGAGTTGTAACTCTTGTGCTCCTTGTATGTTATGTTTAATCGTCCAACGTATCCCTCGTTAAAATTGATAGATAGCTCATGTACAGCATTTTAATTGCTTCTGTCTACTTGACGGTTGCAACCGGGATAAGTGGCAAACGTGAAAAATACTCCGAATTTTCACAGTATTACTTTTAGTTTATTTTGATTAATTGTCCAAACATGAATTTTATGTTATTACTAGCATATTTTTTCCGGTCATAAAAATACCTTAATTGATCAATTAATCTTTTTTACAAAAGAATTTCCAAAAATTCGCTTATGGAGGATTTTCCATAACTCATCCATACATAAAAATCCAATCGGACCACTGATTCCCCTTTTCCCATACAAATGAAACAGTTTTTTGCAATTTTCTCGAAAACGGTGAGTGATATTAGAAAATTTATGGAGGTAAAATGTGTTTAGAATAGGATTTTGTGACAACTCATCCATACATCAAAATCCAATCGGACGACTGCCTCCCCCTCTCCCATACAAAGGGAATACTTTTTCCTGTTTTCTCGAAAACTGTGCATCGTATCGAAAAATTTATTAAGATGAAATATGTTTAGAATATGATTTTACATAACTTATCCGTACATCAAAATCCAGTTGGAACGATCCTTCTTCCCTCCCTCATACAAATTGTATACTTATTTTATTTTCTCGAAAACGGTAAGTCGTATCAAAAAATTTATGAAGGTAAAATCTGTTTAAAATATGATTTTACACAAAGCCTGTTATATTTTTGACTCTGTCAATATTTTCTCGAACTCTGAAAGTAGTTTTTTTCAAATGCTCAGTAAAATATAAATATTCATACAATAAAGGGTAAAGCTGAAAGCCCTTCAGCGATAACTTGGAACAGTTCGTCGTGAAATGTAACGTTTAATTCGTTAAAAACCAAAAATCGAATTCTTTCTTTTTTGTCTCCAAATATTTAGACTGTCCATAGCTGACAATTCAATCCAACAAATCATTCACTCTCCTCAATACGGGCAGAAAAGTTGGTTGATTTTCTCAAGAATATAACATACTAAATGTGCCGCTCCACATGAGAGTAAATGCCGGCGAGAACCTCTCGATAGCAGCTACTCGCAATTGGACACGTCTTTGAGAGGCGCTCGCAGAAACTCGCAAAAACTCGCTAGCTAGTTTCTGCGAGCTAGTTTCTGCGAGCTGTCAAAAGTGATTCTACTCTCTAGTCGACACGCATTTACTGAACTCTCGGAGAGTAGCTCGCCAGATACGAACGGCGTTTGAATTTCGCTAGTAGCTCTCGAGAACTCGCCAAAGCAAGATGTCAAAAAAATCATGATATTGATCTTGAAAAGAGCAAAATCGCCGAAATTAACTCTCAAATGGTCAACCTCCTGCGAGTAACTCTCGAGAGTTTTTGAGAGTTACTCGCGTATTTACTCTCATGTGGAGCGGCACCTTAAGACTACTCCTTTATCACTTCTCCTTTCTCATGAAAACTCTTATCAAAAATAAAGTTCCAATTCTTTAAAAATTAAATTTTATGTTTTTGAATTACATTTCAGACAATACTAGATCTTATATATTTTAAAACATTAGATATTACGAGTATTTGAAAACTCACAAGATGAATTGACAATTTCACAAACTCATTATGATGTAAATTAAAGCATTATGTCAAGGCACCATATAAAAAATAACTAACAATTAAGTTCCTAGCTTGGACAAGTTTTTTGCATATCAACTAATAGCTATTATGTGATCCGAAAAAACATGGGCGCCAGAGTTGATATCAAGTACACAGTAATAAAAAATTAATAAAAAAGTTTCGTTAGCAACTATCAAAAATCTACCTAATATCCATTCAGTATCTATTCTAACATTATATTATTGACAACATAAAGGATATCCTGAGATGATTTAAGTTTTTCATCTTAGACATCTAAATGATATCCATATAATAGTTCCAGCCTCTAGACATACTAAAAAATGGGAACCATATATGGAATAATAAAGACCATGGCACGCATCTTTTGATTTCTAACCCGAACAACGTGTATAAAAAACTTGTGTTGTTTCGTCCCGCTACCAGCATTTCATATAGACCACAAGTCGCCAAAAACTATCGATCTTTCTTGGGCTTTTTGACTTGGTTATGTTTTGCTGAAATTTATGCTCTTGACCTTTGGCTGTGAAACATATACTTGCTACGAAGATATCAAAGCATAAAAAAGGATAATTTACCATCGATTAGAAATTCAACTTTTTACATGTTCAGCATGTGCTTTTCGTCTAATGGTGTACGATATTAGTCGAACTAATGGATTTCCAATTTATTTAATCCGCAACCAGAACTAAATCAAAAGTGCAATTAGCCACGGATTTTGATATCAATCATTTCTAATAATTCTCAAACAGTAGTTAATCACGTTTGTCCTGAAGCGCGTGGGTTATTATATCAATTGGTTCCCAATAAACGTGATTAGATTCGACAAGTTCCCGTCTGCGAAATAAAGAATAGGTATACCTACCAAGACAAATTTTATACACAAAAAGAAAAGGAAAACGATTCTTCCACAATATCTTCAATTAATTAACTATGACTCAATACAATATTATTTGCCCAGAAAAATCTATTTTGATACACAAACACACAGTCAATTAGGTAATTATTCTGATTTCAAACCGGTATAATCCTAGAGTAAGCCATTCTACCAAAAATTTCTAGAAATGAATATCCGTGAGAAAAATATGAAAATTTTTTCTCCATTGCCAAGATAAGTCACAGTTCAGCAGTTACGTAAGATTAATTAAATTTGATTTGATATATAGGATCAATTCCAGCAGGTAAAACTATGACGACTGTAGAAATACTCAATATGAATTGATAAAAATTTCTTGGAAATATTTGTTCTTATTATGTTATGAAATTATGTTCTTATAATGAAATTTTCTGAAATTTTTACACCACTTCAAGTATTCAAAAACATATTTCAAAAGACTTTGAATGGGGTTTCTGAGCAAATATGCCTGACCTGTTAGGGAGATGTCACACTGGCCAATCAGCTCCGGCAGCTGACTGATCCCGGCATCAGGTGATTCGATCAGTTGATGTGGCACACTGAACTGGGATCAGTTGACCTCAAACGTCAAAATGTCGGACTCGGAGGAAGAACTTCTCCTTATTTCTCTGCTAAAAAAACTGAATCTGTACAATCGTACAAGCATCTACATTTTTCTACAGCTTGTACGATTGCTGTGTTTAATTTCTCCTATTCGACGGACATCGTATTTATTTTCGCTGGTTCAAAAGTTTATTAGTTAAACAGACTTGTCAAAATTGTATGATGTTCCCAACTAGTAATTATTTTAAAGTCAACATTATATGAAGTAGAGAGCCTATAACCTAGAGAGTGGCCATGCTACCTTAATAGCCTGTGCTACTGATGACAATTATTACCGCCAGACGAAAAAAATATTGAAAATTATCATTTTATTTTATTTAATCTAACAAAAATGACATTAGACACTAACCTAAATGTAGCTGATATCAACTACATTTAGGTCAGTTCAAACAAGTCAGCTCTGTGTCCCAGACATGCAGCTGCACATTTTTTGCAGTGTGCCATGCGCCATTGGATTACATGTGCAACTGATGTCGGGATCAGTCAGCTGCAGGAGCTGATGGCCAGTGTGACATCTCGCTTAAAATGAATTTTTCGGATATGAAAACACCAACAAAAATAATATAAGTAAGTTGTAATATTTGTTTATGACCTGTAAGCCGAGAAATTCCAATATAATTATTTATTAACTGCTCTCCATTATTTTTCTATAGTTTTTCGCTTATAAATTGAGAACCATTGAACCGGTTTGAATCGCATTTCAAGGAAGCTTACTAGCGTCCAGGAGCGGGTTTTAGAGCGTGGGTCAGGGACGACGACTCTATGTACAACATATTTCAGTTAGAGTAAAAAATACATCCATAATGCGAAAACATTGAAAAAAGCAAAATAAATCTCCTAGAACTTCCAAAGTTCTATACTGTAGAAAATTTTATTGCTATTTTAGATCTTATAATACAATTATAATACGAGGAAACTATTTTCCTTGTATCGTTAGGGTAAAATTACGGATCAACGCATCCAATTACAAATGCGTCAAAAAAAGTTTGATTTTTACTAGCTTTTTAGAGTGAGTTTACATAGATTTAATCATCATCAATCCTCGGCGCTACTTGGCCCTCCTCAATTGAGGTTTCATAACAATTTTCTTCCCTGCTTCGCACCTACAGTTTAACATGGATTGCGAACCATAGATGAATTACAACATTTGTAAGGTTTATACGTTGCAACCCATCAACAGCAGAGGTCGTGCTAATCTAGACCAAGGATGTCGTTAACACCAAGCGGCGACTATCACTACTCATTTCGTAAAGCAAGTTGAGTGGACTTCAATCACAGCGTCCGACAGTTTGGAATTGAACCGCCCACCTCCGGAATGCGAGTCAAGTACTTTACCACTTGGACTACGACTTTACGTAGATTTAAGGGTAAATTTAAAACGACATGATCATGAAGCTAAGACCTTGAGGCGTTCTCGAAAAACTTTCTTCGATTTCTCGAGCAACTTTAATTTTAGTTACTAAGTTAAAAGAAAATCTATCAACATATCTTAATTAATGTAAGAACAAGAAATAATTAGTCTGTTTTTTTTCTATGGTATCCACTTTGGTTATTGAAAATAAAACAACTAAAATTATTTGAAACATAATTTTATACAGAACTCAGTTGCAATATTGTATTTTATATTTCTAGTGTAATTATAAATATTTAGCAAATATTTTATGAAGTATTATATAATCAAATTAATCTAAGATTTAAATCTTTAAAGAACGCCCACACCCTCATGACTTGTCGCCAACTGGAATAGGATTCGACATAATGCTGAAAGACAGGTAATCTGTATCTAATTTGTTATCCAATCCAAGGTAATGTCCTGCAGAGGCCATTCGCCTGCCCTAAACGTTACGATATTTACGTAGCTACTTTCATTTGTAGGCCAAAAAAGTGGTTCTAGGAAGAAATTAATTGGGGATAAAATCAGTACGGTTAAGGTTTTGAGAATACGGCAATCTACAATTGCACTGGGAATCAGACTATAGTTGATAGCTGGAAATTAGTTTAAGTAGTATGACATGATATTATATTTAATTGTATTTGTTACTTGACGCATTTTATATAATGTTGATGTCGGTGTAAGTAAAACTGCTAATGGTACACGGTAAAAAATTTGGTTCTATATGTAATCACAATTTAAATCTAATCAAAAACATGAATAATGTTTTATTGGAATTTCTCGGCTTATAGGTTATAAAAAAAATGTAACAAAATGTTGTATTATTTTTGTGGATGTTTTCACATTTTTTGTCATAGGTTCTAAGACAATACTTCAGTGGTTCCAAATCACGCCTAAATTTTCAAAGCCTTTAATAATTTGTTCATAGACGAATTATTTTTCTGAGTGTAGACAAATGTTGACACGGTTTTCGCCATTGGGTAGGAGATGTGTCCGATTTCTCTCAATACATCAAAATCCAATGCAATCCCATTTTCCGTAATATTACTTTCAATTTTAAAACATGTAAAATTGACATGTTATAAAATTGAAAGTAATATCGGGGCTTTCAATAAGGACATAACAATTTTGTATTTAAATAAAACACAGAATAATTGAGATATCGGGCTGAAATTTATTCCAGGTGTAGTGGACATGTTACATTTAAGTATGAAATTCGATGTCGTTCATATGGCCACCACGAGCACGTTTGCTGATTGATTCTTTGGAGCCAATTTTCCACCACTCTTCCACACATATCGGCCGAAACGTTGGCAATTTCGCGTTCGATATTGTTCCTGAGCTCCTCTAACGTTGTTGGCTTGTTGGCATAAACCAACGATTTAACATAACCCCATAAAAAGAAATCCAACGGCGTTAAATCGCATGAGCGAGATGGCCATTCGACCGGACCATTTCTCGAGATTACACGATTGCGACCACCGACTCAGAATTTCGGTAGTAAGTTTTAATAATTTCCAAACGTTGCTCGTTCGTGAACTTCACCATGACCTTGACTAACGTTTTAGCATTCCCAGATCATAAAAAAAGTTTTAGGTTTTTATTAAAGTACAAAATTGTTATGTCCTTATTGAAAGACCTTTTATTACGGAAAATGGAATTGCATTCATGACAATTGCTAAGAGCCAATTGTCAAAAATTCTATATAAGGACAGATAAAATTTTCATTAAAAAAATTTGTATGGAAGAGCGGAGAAGGAGTGGTCCGATTGGATTTTGATGTATGGAACGGTTATGTAAAATCGTATTCTTAACACATTTTGTCTTGTTCAAAATTTTGCTATACTATGTACCGTTTTATACAACACCGTAAAAAAAACTATTTCGTTTGTATGGGAGAGGGAAGTGGGGAGTGGGAAGAGAAATAGTCCGACTGAATTCTGATATATGGAAGAATTCTGATGTATGGAAGTACATTTTGACTTCAAATATTTTTCGATGTGACTAACCGTTTTCGAGAAATTTGTAAAAAACTGTTTCGTTTGTATGGAAGGGGGGAGGGGGGGAAGGAATGGTCCAATTTGCCCGTTCAAGAACTTAGCTTAGCCATTTACGAGAAACATAACTATACAAAATTTCAAGTCTCTAGCTCAATCCTTACGAAAGTTATGGTGTTCACGGACAGACAGACGTTCAGACATGCGGAAATCAAAATCTTATGTCATCCCTACCACCTTGGTGTAGTTCATTTTTGTGTCCGATGATTGGTTCGTTGCGTTCGAAACGGTATACTGAATCTAATATACTTCTATATGAATCTCGAGTATAAAAAGTAACACGCGGTAAAGGAGGAGTGGCTAACATTTTTTTATATAGAAGATAGTGAAAGGTCAGCAAAAAGGTAAATGTCACTCAAATTACTTGGAATAGTTAGAGATATTTATAAATCCCTGTGCATAAAAACTTTCCAAAATTTTTGTTTATGTTGCCCCAATTATTCAAACGGTATTCTCATATTGTTATAGATCTTTATCTGGATGCTTCTCTACTATTTTGTCGACTGTCGTCTAATCTTGACAAATTTGTCCTGGAAAATATCATATTTTCTCTGCCTGAAATAACTTTATTGGAAAGAAGCCTCTCGATTTAATTCGCCCGAAAGAAGAAAAATCCTTTACATGAACAAGAAATATATCCGTCTATTAAAAGATTACATATGGACAAAAGAGGAGCACATTAACGTCAAAATAAAGATCTACCTACCCTCACATACTTGAACACGTGTATAAATGGAGCATCAGCGGCGTTCGTATACAGAATCCTTAAAGTCCTTGGTCTTATGTTTTGATGTCACTGGTTGATGGTATTCAATTTTTCAGACTTATATCGCGTCAGATGTTATTAAGTGCGATTAAGTTTCGCTTCCTGGAAGTCATGATCCTTTGAGTAAATTGTGATATATGGGGACTTTCGCTATACTTGTACCTCTCGCTATACTTGTACCTCTCGATTCTGAAATAAGTTTTAATGGTTTACGGGAAATGCTTTTATTTTAAATGTACGATGAAGAATAATTTCACCTGACCTAACTGATGAGGATTAAAAAGTTTCTATCTCTATCATCCTTTATTTGTTGTCGTTTAACCCTTTTTCCATTCTGGATCCTTTTGGTATTTTCTTGGAAAATTGTCCATATATAAATTTTAAGAAGAGCGAAATGGCTACAATGGATAATCAGGGGATATCTTTAGATAACCAGATGAGACAATTTCCTGTCCCTAAAATAAACCAAAGAGTAGAAAACATTATCCTTCAAGAAGCACTGATCATCCTGCCTTCCAAATTCTACGAAATTCGACTCAATTGCCACAACAGCCCAATGTTGGATTATTCCTTAACTAATACCATCATCCGGTAACAACAAAACGTACAATTATTTCAAGGGAGACCATTTTCCTTTTTGGTCTCGTTTTGTACAATTCAAATCGTTTTGTTCTTTGAGTTTAGAGAATAGCGGGACGATTATCCCTAAGTAACGGGTAATTAAAGAAGATATTACAATTTTGTCGTTTCATCTGCATTCCCTTTTGTCCGCAATACTCAATTTTTACATTTTTGGGATATATCGCTTTACCAATTCTCGTCTATATGTTATTATATATCTACTCGTATATATCCTTACAAGTGTTATCTTTACTTACCATTTTCTTGCCTCTCTCCAGTGCTGATCCCTTTCTTATTCCAAGTGACCCGGATAGATTTCTGTTAACTTTTATATAAAAGGGAAAAAGGTTTTTCGGGTTTATTTGCGGCCAGCCCCAAGAACTCAAATTAATGTCTGTCAAATAGATAACGATTTATGGGGTAAGAAGAAATTCCAGGCATTTTACGTTTGTCTAACAATCGTCGAAACATTCTTAATGTCTAATTATTAGACTGTGAGAGAATTCGCTTTATCATTTTCCGTCCACAAATCGCTACGAGCCCTTTTTGCTTTATTTAAGGATTGGAATTCTAGTGGCTCGTGATAAAAAGAATTTTCACAACAAGAAAGCTGGATTTTAACTACCTGATCTTTTCGTGGAACAAAATAAAATGTATCAAGGTATCAATTGAAACATTCCGTAAACACAATTAAATCCTATTTGAATTTAATATATTAAAATTTTATTGTGCAAATAAATTAAAATTAAGCAGCGCTTGGTTTTCATTGAGAAAAGGATTTGGGAAAACTAAACTTGGTCACACCTGGACGAATATTGGACAGTGAGTGTTTTAGAAACACTTATTTTTTGAGCAAATTTTTGATTCTTAACTCATTTTTTGACTAGTTAAAACCTAAAAAGCTGTAATCAAAAGCACAAAATGTTCTGGCTTCATTTTAATGAAGTCAATTATATTTTCGATGTGTGAATTGAGGTTACTTCTACCTCATGTAAACTTGCAATTGGCTGCATTACTGAGTGCTTGTCAATTAACACTTTGTAGTCCGCTCACGTAAAAGGTCTTTCATCAAGGACATAACAATTTTGTATTTTAATAAATACGCACCCTAAAACTTCTTTTATGATCTGGCAATGCTAAAACGTCAGTCAAGGTTTACATTTTTTTCATGGTGAAGTTGACGAACGAGCAATGCCACACAGCTGGTCAATTGATCTATTGAAGGAGAAGTTCGGTAATCGTGTAATCTCGAGAAATGGTCCGGTCGAATGGCCACCTCGCGATTTAACGCCATTGGATTTCTTTTTATGGGGTTATGTTAAGTCGTTGGTTTATGCCAACAAGCCAAAAACGTTAGAGGAGCTCAGGAACAACATCGAACGCGAAATTGCTAACGTTCCGGCCAATATGTGTGGAAGAGTGGTGGAAAATTGGCTCCAAAGAATCAATCAGTGCAAACGTGCTCGAATTTCATACTTAAATGTAACATGTCCACTACATCTGGAATAAATTTCAGCCCGATATCTCAATTATTCTGTGTTTTATTTAAATACAAAATTGTTATGTCGTTGTTGAAAGACCCATCACGCCACGGTGGATTTAATTGGAACTATATCCAGTAGTTCAGAAGTTGTGATTGTTTTATTGAATGCTTATACCATTCATCCGGTGGCACAGAAAATGGTCGGCCCCAAGGGCTGGTAAATTTAAATGGCACCGGCACACAAAGTGTTAAATATTTTAAAGTTCGAAAACAAATTTTCACTGTTTAGAGCGGATTTCAAAATCGACACGAAGAGTGAAATCTTTTTTTTAAACATTACTTTATCGTTCACCCTATTTCTCGCAATATTAATTCCACCATTGTGTTTATAATATACAATCTTTTTGAATAATTGGAATTGTTTTTGCACATATGATTAAAAAAATATCTGATATAAACAGCAAATGACTTTCTTATACAAAATCTACGATTCTGCAAAACTTATACTACAACGCGACGAATAAAATATTAGTTTATATAAAAATATGAATTTCTACTTTTCAAAATCTGATATATCGTGATAACGGTAAAATATATCGGATAACTGTAAAAATAAAATTGTAGCAAATATTATTCTCTTCAATTTATCCCATACATTGAATGAATCACCTAGAACTCGTTAGTTTTTGATAGAATTCCAAAAACCGATTTTTTGGAATAACGGTATATCTCGATACCGGCTGGAAATATCGAGTTCTACATAATAAAAGACAAAAGTGTAGGAAATTTTACTGTCTTCAACTTTCGTAATAAGTAAGACTACATCCATTCTCCATTTTACACGGTTTTATTTTGCACGATTTCGAAATAACACCGGTTTCCGGTTGCCTGCCGCAATGTCTCTCGCTAGAGGTCCCGGTCACGTGCCGATGTCATCCAGTTTTGCATCCCGATGTGACGAGGAAGACCCAACCTGAGATGCCAAAACGGCATTGACCAGGACGCGAAGAGAATTGAGAATCACGACTACTTTCATATCAAAATGCACCACAAGTGTAAAAACTTCAATTAGGGAACAATTCGGACTTGATTGGTTTAACTCATATCGTTATAATATCTTATAGTTTTGACAAGTCCCAGATTTTTTATTGCTTCTAAGCAAAAAAAAAAAAAAATTGAGCCAAAAAGCAGTTAATCTTTTTACAATTTAGACTCTTTTATTGTAAAATTCATTTGAAGGAAAATCTCAGATATTTATATATTGTTTTTTTTAGACGCATATTTCTTGAATGCCAAATGAAGGTTAAAATTTACATAACAAACTTAAAACAACTAAATATTTTTTTTTGTATTTGGTTACGATTGGACGTAGACGAACTTTGGAAAAGTTTAATTGCCCGATAAGTTCAAAGTTCCCAATCGATAAACGATATTTGTAAAGTTCTCATCGGATATTTGAATACTTTCTCAACTAAAAGGAGATTCTAGCAGTTTTAGTGATTGCTTGGTAAAAGGATTCTAATCAAAGATTACTGATCGGTAATTTTAAAGTTATTCTTCGATGTTCGTGAAAAAGTCACTTTTCAAAGCCTTTAAGTCTTAAGGTTTAAAGTTCTTGATTAATAAATGGCAATCATTCAGAATATCGTAACTTCTGATGATGGAAACTTTCGACAGTAGTAAAGTTGCCAGAAAACTTATCCCATAATGAAGTAAAAGTTTCCATAGTTTTTATATACCCAACGCAATGGAAAATATCTCACTATGATTTGGTGATTTAATTTCAGATTGCATGCAACGTATTCAAGTAAAGAGAAAATATTTACCTAAAAAAAGTTTTTCGGTCCCCTTCTGATAGGGGTTTCTGCTTTTGATTTTACAAGACGACAAATTCCTTCGAGTCCTGAAGTATTCTTTGTATTTTATTCTTATTTAATACTAGCTTGCATACCCGTCGTTGCCGGGTTAGGTTTTTTCAATTTTTTTTTTGATGGTCTATGTTGGAGCTAAACTTCAGGCCAATCGGTTTAGTAGTTTCCCCGCGAAAGGGTAACATAGAGGAAGAGCTAAGTTTCGAAATCACTTTACCCCCTCCTCTTACTCCTCCACCTCTCGGGCTAATTTTTAATGGGTCTTTGTTGGGGCTGGACCCCCGACGAACATCTATGCCAAATTTCAGGCCAATCGGTTCAGTAGTTTCCCCGTGAAAGAGTAACATAGAGCAAACACTAAGTTTCGAAATCACTTTACCCCCTCCCTTTACTCACCCCACCCCTCGTGCTACTTTTCCGTATGCCTATGTTGGAACCAGAGGAATCAGAAGCACACACTCATGCCAAATTTCAAGTCAATCGGTTCAGCCGTTTTCGCGTGAAAGAGGAACAGACAGACAGACAGACAGACACCAACTCATTTTTATATATTAGTATGATTGTAAAGCCAGAGTTAAATTATGAAGCTTGATTTCATAAATAAAAATATCTTATGTGAACAGCACATGATTTTTTATACAAAGTCTACGTTTGTACATAATTTTCATTAAAAACCCAACGAATAAAATATTAGTTTCTATACAAATATGAATTTTCATTTTACAAAATCTGAAATATTTCAATAACGGTAAAAAAGCTAAAAATTAAAAAAAAATATCTTTAATGGTTAGTTTAACTGTTTCTTGAAAAAACCATAAGCAATGCAAAAAAAAAACATATTTTTTTACTTTTAATGAAATAATCTCAATAACGGTAAATTATAACTGATAGAGATAAATATCAAAATTGTTAGTAAATATTATTCTCCTCAGTGCATTTCACACTTTGAACCAGTTTTCCGCCCTGTGGAAAGAGACGGGTTTTCACTGCTCTTGATTTTTATACCCGTATGGTGAAACCAAAGGGTATATCTTTGCCTTACCGTTTGTAACGCCAAGATCCCGTCATCACACACAAAAATGAATTACACCAGTGTGTTTAGAATGATAAAAATAATTAATTTCTGCATGTCCGTCCGTCTGTCTGTCTGTCCGTCTGTCTGTCCGTCTGTCTGTGGCGCGGATTGCGGGCGCACGGATTGAGCTAGAGACTTGAAATTTTGCGCAGATCCGTTTTTCGTAAAATGCGAGGCTAAGTTCGTTAATGGGCAAAAATGGACCATTAGGGGGGGTACCCCCCATACGAACGAAATCGTTTTTTGTGAATATCTCAAAAAAGTGCAAGAAAAAAAGTTATTTAGGATATGATTCTACATAAAACTTCCATACATTAAAATTCATTACAATTAAAAAAAAAAATCTTATTGGAAAGTTTGACTTCAAAGTGGAATTTTGGTACAACTGTTCGAATTTTGATACGAATATCACCATACGGGTCTCCAATGATTGCCAGATTGGCAATTATAACTTTTGTTATGTTTACTTTTCTATTCTATAGAAGGAAAGTATTGTATTACGACTGACTCAAGAACGGGGGCAGATAGAAAATTTCTGAAATCCGTTTCAGGAAATATTATGAGGATGTCTGTGCATCGGTCTTTCGGTCTTTCGCCCCGTTGGTCTGTCGGTCTGTCCGTTGTACGTATCTTAAATAGCTCGAGAACGCGACTTGAATTTTTTTGTGAAACTAAAAATTGTGGTTTTTTATCAACTATTGGAAGAGTAACGGTAACTCTAAGATAATAATATATTTGGGAAAAAATGAATATAACAAAATTTAAAAGATATAGAATGTTCCACATTTTTTGATTAAAACGTTTATACGTATCTTTAACAGTTCTCACCATATTTTTCAAAAAAAAAAAATTTTTTTAATTTCTCGGTTTTTTGAATTTTTTTTGAAAATTATGCCCTATTATGAAAGAAATGAATATAACCAGATTTAAAGGAACTAAAATTTCATGCATTTTTGTTAACGTATCTTTAACGGTTCTAAAGATATTTGAAAAAAAAAACACTTTTTTACATATTTTCTCCGAGACTAAATATTGCAGAGGAAAGTTTTGTGTTTATCTCAACTGATATTTAGCATAGTTGGTTTGCATAAAAGTAGAGTGTACTCTAAATCCGTGATTCGAATTCGTCATAAACTAACAAATTAACAGACAGATATTTTTATAATAACGCTCACATCGGCTCAAGAGTGCTTGAAAAATGGTTTTTAGGCAAAATTAACAGGTCGATATTATTCAGGAATAAAATACTTTACTATACTGTGTATAAGAAAGTAAAAACCAAAAGACTTTTTCAAAAACATTTTTGAAAATTATAAAAACGCCCTGACAGACAACGCAAGTTATATCAATACGGTTTTAAGATTCTAAAGATTGTAAATCAAATTATATTTTCTTTTGAAACAAACTTATTATTATTATTATTATATTAAAAACGTCCTTTGAAAAATTATTCAAAATGGTCGATTGTTCAGTTACCCAGTCCACAAAATTCAACAAATTGAATGATTATAGCCAACTGCAAAAAAAAGTGATTACAATAATCCCCTAAAATTTGTGTCCCTTCAAAATTCTTGGAAAGTTCGCCAAAATTAGTACATAATCCAAAGATTGCCAATTTCTAAAATCGAATAAATTTTTGGCAATACAACTTACAACTGTGGTGTATAAATCATAGAAAAGCGTAAATCATCTAAAAAGCTTAGACCGTACTTAAGTTCTGATAACCGTCTTATGGCTTTAAGTACATAAATTTCTTAAACGGCAGAAAAGCTCCGAAAAGTCATTGGGAAAGTGTAAAAGAAAATCCGAAGAAAAACAGAAGAGGCGTCTCAATCTCAAGTTAATAGTACGAAGTATCTAAAGCGGAAAAGTATATCAGAAATAAAATGGCCCATGGGAATTAAACGATAAAACTGGGGCAAGCAACAGCCAGCCAGCGCATATAAACCAGGACTATGGGCGGTTATTTAATTATGTGGTGGAAGCCGAATTATTTGGCTCCACATAAACTTTATAGCGACTCGTATTATCGTAAATTGTCGATTTGAATGTCGCATACACTGAAGTACTGAACCGTGAATTCTGAGTCCTTTTTGCATTTTCTTTATACTCTTATAGCTTATATCGGATAAACAAGGTTTTCCCTAGCCTTTATAAAAAAATTTTTTTTTAAGTATTTTAAGCAATTTTCTTAAAACTGAACTCTAGGGATTTTTTCTCTTATTATTTTTAAACATATTTTTGTGTGTGTTTCATACTGAAATTTACATTTCTTTAGATAAACAGGAAGTATGAAATTAACTACAGCGTTTGAGCATAAAATTGTAAGAAGTTCATTTTCGAACAAGTTTTGAATTTTGTAATACAGTGAAAGCTCTCTTTGCGGACATCTCCCATATCCGGACAATCTCTTAAATGGACTATGAACATATTCGTAGTTCCAATATTAAAAATGTTCTGATAATTCGAGTTCCGTTAATAATAAATGTGATAAAAATTATTTATCGATTTCCCATTTTGATACTAGTGATATTTTAAATCAATATATGAGGCGTTAAAAGCTAGAGTGGACCAACCCACATAATCGAGTTTTTGAAGCTTTTCCACTTTTGTACTATTATTGAGTGTAAATTTTTGGAAAAAAAATTCTGTGGACTTTATTACTCAATGTTGAAATGTTCTTTTGTGCATCCAAACATTTTTATCTAAGAACTCACTCGCAATAGTGATTCAAACACGAAAAAATTCACGATTTCGACATGTGGGTTGGTCCACTCTAGTTTTTAACGCCTCATATTAGAAGCTTTTATTTTCTTTCATCTGTTTGTCTTCTAATCTAATTTTAATCCACATGAATTATGTCCGCTCATCTCCTGTAACAAAATTTCAGTAAAAGATTATTAAGGTCGCTCATTATGAATTAATGTCGAAATTTTGGACCCGGAGATCCTATACCCGAAGATCCTATACCCGAACAAAGTCAGTTTTGTTTTTTTCGTGTTTCTATAACTTATACAAAATATTCTATAATATAATACGAGGAATGTCTGTCTGTCTGCACAGACGATCTCGAAAACCCGCCTAACGGTTTTCACGAAACTTGGGGGTTAGGGATTTTCGGGGACAAGGAATCGATCTAGATAGGTCTCACCTTTGAGAAAATTCCCCTCGATACCCCTCGCCTGGGATTTTCGAATTGGGTGGTCCGATCTTAATGAAACTTTACAGTATTACTAAGGGGGCTAAGGGCTTTCGATTTTTCCACTACAAACTTGACTTTTCCCTCCCCTCGATAACCCTCACCTGATGTCTCAAAACAACGTTTCAAAAATCGGTGGCAATAACCACTCAACCGATTTCTATGAAATTTTGTTATCGCGCGTTAGTTTAGGAATTTAAAAACTCTGGAAAAGCTCTGTAAAGATAATGTAAATTTAGTTTTTCCCCAAAAATCAGCAAAAGTAGGATTTTGAGATCGCCGAGCATGGCTCGGTCTTCCTGATACTTATGGTTCAACCACAATGAAGGCGGCAAGCGGCAGCGGCGACGGCGGGCGGCATAGCGCCGCCACACATACCGCCGAGCCAGCTTCAATGATAGCGGCAGCGGCACCATGATAGCGACATGCCTCTGTCAAAATTGAAACATCAAAACTTATTTAATTCGTCCGCTACTTCGCTCCATTTATTTTCCTTGATTTTATATCCTTATATTTAGAATGGGCCAAATCGTAGAGCACTGGATTTCCTTTTACGAACTCGATTAATTTCTCCTCCGTTGTCGGCATCTTGTGAAATCAAAACGTCAAAAAATCTGCATAGAATGTGGCGCCGAATGTGGTGGTTGTCACACAACAACGAAGGAAAATCGTCATAGAATGTGGCGCCCAATGTGGTGGTTATCATAAAACATTTTTGGCGGCGGCGGCAAGTTTGACTTGGATTCAAACTCGGCGGCGACGAAAAAAGTGCGCTGCCGTTGCCGCTGTATTGTAGCAGCTCTCGTTGTGCTAAATTAGTGCAAAAAAAAATGCCGCCCGCCGCTGCCGCTTGCCGCCTTCACTGTGGTTGAACCATTATAGGTCAACCACAATGAAGGCGGCAAGCGGCAGCGGCGCCGGCGGGCGGCATGGCGCCGCCACACATACCGCCGAGCCAGCTACAATGATAGCGGCACCGTCGGCATATGCTTATGTCAAAATTGGAACGTCAAAACTTATTTAATTCGTCCGCTACTTCGCTCCATTTATTTTCCTTGATGTCTATCCTTTTATATTGAGGATGGGCCAAATCGTAGAGCATTGGATTTCCTTTCACGAACTCGATTAATTTTTTCTCCGTTGTCGGCCTCTTGCGAAATCAAAACGTCAAAAAATCTGCATAGAATGTGGCGCCGAATGTGGTGGTTGTCACACAACAACGAAGGAAAATCGTCATAGAATGTGGCGCCCAATGTGGTGGTTATCATAAAACATTTTTGGCGGCGGCGGCAAGTTTGACTTTGTTTCAAACTCGGCGGCGACGGAAAAAGTGCGCTGCCGTTGCCGCTGTATTGTAGCAGCTCTCGTTGCGCTACATTAGTGCAAAATAAATGCCGCCCGCCGGTGCCGCTTGCCGCCTTCACTGTGGTTGAACCATTATACTTTAATCCAGCAACGGCAAGTCCACACTCTAGTATTTAGTATTTACAGGGTACTCTACTTATACTCCTCTTTTATTATTCAATACCATTCGACAGTAAAAATAGCTGAGCTCTAATCAATGCAATTTACTTTATATGCAAATTTTCAGCATAAACGAGAGTTGTTGAAATTTATGAAAGCATTCAAACAAAATGCAATCTTAAACCAAATACTTTTCAGTTCGAAACTTTTCTCCCTTTGGCAAATTGACAAATATTCAAACGGTAAGTTTATGCTATGAGTAATAAGGACACTTTGAAGGAATTTTACGAATTGATTTCACCAACAGTAAAGTCTAAACGAATCGCTATTCGTTTTTCGTTTTATTACTTAATTTTACCAAACGACCCATTTCTATTCGCAGACTTTGGTCTCATCAAATATTCATTGGGTTCCGTATCCATTACACATAATATTACGGTTTGAGTGCAAAATGGTCACTTGTGTCCACATACATGTGGTCGCAGTGAATAAACACAAATTTCTCATATAAACTTTGTCCTTATGTCAAGGAATCACGCAAACCATTTCTCGTCAAACATTTGCTTTGACCTATCATGTAAGTATAAATTCAAGTAAACACACAATTTCACACACATATATATAATTTTCACTTAATAGAGAAAATGCTTATATGGCCGTATATTTGTAAAAATATATAGAAAAACTCGTATTTGGTGGAGTCTATTGCCAAGGACGAAACAGTAAAATCAGTGGGTAGACCAAAAGAATATTGTGGTAGCTGATATATCTGACATCGTTGTCAGGTCATAATCTAAAAATAGCTTCAAATAAACGGGTATTAAAGTAGGATTTGGTGTAACAATTTGTCTTATTTACTTCTATGAATAATTATCGGAAATATTTATATCGCCATCACAAGGATGAGTATGACTTTATTTTTATTTTTTTTTTGATTGAGTATGACAACATACTCGTACAGTGTACGGGCAGTAACTTCTTTCAAGTAATATAATGTGACAAGAAAACTTGTCGAAAAAAATTACTCAAAACACGCCAGAACAGTCTGTTGATAATTATGGCTCGATTCGTGAAGGAAGATATAAAATTGATTGATTTTCCTTTCAATATCATTTACTATTTTAGTTTTCTTTTCCGTATTCTTTTACTTTCTTAAACAAAGTATAATAAAGTATTGTATTTATGAAAAATTTCAATCTCTTAATTTTGCCCCAAGCACATTTCTCGAGCACTTCCGAGTCGACTGGAGACTTGTTTGAAAAATGTGTTTGCCGGTTAGTTTGTCAGTGTGTGTAGAAGATTTTTCAAAAACTACAAGAGCTAGAGCCATGAAATTTTACAGGAATATTTGGTCCAGCAGCGGTATTGTGATTGCCAAGTGAGAAAAACTTTTGCGTGAAAAAAGCGAACAGTGAGCTTTCTGATTATTTGGTATTGTGATCACAAATACGTGAGAATTCCAGCGTAAAATTTCTCACCTCAAAATGTCTAAAAATCCACCAACCTATATATTTTGAACGTGGAAACGAAAAGTGAGTTTATTTGGGTGAATTAATTGAAAGCAAAAGCGGTTAGTTTTAATGTTATTTATTTTATTCGAGACTAATTGTAATTGCATTCTACACATGTATTGCTAGAAGAAAGTAACTGAAAAGATAAAATTTTTCTGTGAAATTTTACAAGTAATCAAAAGTTCCAAATGCTGAAAAACTACACTTAGATCTAGAGCAAGCATCATCAGCTAGTGGCTCGGCTGGCTCATCACACAGATTGGCTTTAACAGCGTAGCCCTATAATCGACCTTTTATTGTGTGCTGTAATGCTTGTGTGTTGCGGTTTCAACCGTGCTTTGGAGTTGGAATCGGTGCTGTATTTTAATGTGTAGTGGTTACAAATTTTTATTGTAAAGGGAGCGACAGTTACTTTGATGACCCCTGATCTAGAGAATCCTTTATATTATTTATAATACCAAAAAAAATACAACCACCTTCCCAGAAGGTTTAGAGTTCCGGAGAAGTTGTCAACTCTATAATAATGAACCCAGTGGAAGTCAACGTGAACGACCTGGAACTTCTACTAATCATCCTGACATCTCTAGTAGCGCTCTCTTTAGCATATCAACTGATGAAAGATTACAACCGAACCATAAAGAAAAAATACACCAGAGACATAGGGATCACCACCAGACAACCATGAGCAGAACATCCTAACACGGCACAGGACGTGAGGGATCATGAACTATTTTAGGTTAAGAATTGACACAAATTGTAATTAATTTCAAAACACACTTATTTAAAATTTATGTTACAAAAATGTTAGAGGCATAAGCCTGATTCATTTCATAAATAAAACATTTCTAAAAAAAAAAACCTTCCCTGAATTTAGTTAAAATTTCCAAAAATTATACCGTCCCTTCTAGGGGTTATTAGAAAGCCCCTCTCCTATTATCTCTTGAACCGTTGCTACAGTCTTGACAGGGTGTACCGTTAGATAAACTGACACCCGAGGAAAATTTTCGAACACTCAAAAAATATCCTCCCCCTTTGCCAGTAAGTCACTCTCCTGATATCTCCTAATCCGTTGGAGCAATATTGACATGGTTTGCGCTATTGTGTACACTGTCCCCCAAGGAAAATTTTTGCTCCCTCAAATAATCCCCTCCCCCTTTGCCAGTAAGCCCCTCTCCTGGTATCTTTTTTGTTAAAATATGCAATATTTTTATTCGAAATTAAAGAAAAGCTTTTTGCGAAAAAAGAGAATAATTATAAAAAGGAGAATAATTAAAAACATTTTCGCCTTTTACCGTAAAGCGATATATTTTACCGTTATTGAGATATTTCTGATTTCGTAAAACAAATCACTTTTTTATGTAAACTAATATTTCGTTCGTCGAATGATAGTGTAAATTGTGCACAACCGTAGATTTTGTATAAGAAAGTCATATGATGTTCACATCCGAAATTTTTACTAATATAAAAAAAAAATAAAAGAGCTGCTAGGTCAATTTAATTGTGTATTTGACCTTGGCATTTAAAAATTGTCACCTGCGGCGTAATTTCTTTTAATAATTACTGTATATATGTATTCTATAGATAAAAAAATAGAAAAATAGACTATAAAAAATAGACTATCTTTACTGCATACCGAAAAACGAAGGTACACTTTCTACATATTTAAATAATAACAAACAAAAATTGAGACAAACCTCTTTTCTTTGGTTAGTCTATCAAAATTTCCAAGCGGTTTTATCAAGCTTGTTCGAAAGGAAACGGATGCCACTGCTCTGGTCCTATATTTAAAATACCAACAGAAAACCAACGGCATGCTTAACCCTTGAAATTTTTCGATATCTATTAGCGCCAATTTTTTTAGAGCTACAATTTCTTGGTTTCATCAAATGGTAAGCTTTTTACTAAAAGCTATTTAAATATAGTTCAGAGCATGTCCCCCTTCTCTGGAAAAATTTCTGCCCACGCCCATGACACAATTTTTAAAGAAAAAAAAAATTTTTTTTTTAATTAATCGCGGATTTCACGAAACTTTTATCGGACACTAAATTCAGTTAGAAATCTTTGTAGCTCAATCCATTCGAAAGTGTTCGCGGACGGACAGGCAGACGGACGGACATGCGGAAATCAAAATCTTTTGCCAACACCCTGGTAAAGTTCATTTTTGTGTCCGAAGATTGGTTCGATGCGTTACCAACGGTATACTAAATCTAATCGAGTAACGAAAAAACGAAATAATGTTTTTCGGATGTCGTGACGTTTTTCATTATTATTACGGATATCAATTTCTATAACGCCCTAACGCAATACTGAAGAAATAACCGGAAAATCATTTCGTTATTGCGTTACGTTACGATAACGTTTTGCATCCCTGCATCAAAAACTTACCTTATGGATCGCCATTTATCATTAAGATATCTTATATTTTCTTATTCAAAATGTATTTTCTTTTATTTTTACAACAGTCTCAAAAAGTTACATTCTTTGGAAATCTGTTTTCAAATAAATAGTGTATTTTTAAAACGATGTCTTTAATGATCTCATAAAATGTCTTTTAGTAAAGATAAATGTGTGTTCTTGGATTTCGAAAGCATTATTTAAGTTGCCTGTATCTGTAATAGCTGTACCATAAGGCAGTGACATGGTGGCAAAAATGCTCTACATCCTAATGCGGTGTCATCATTATAAATCAACCAGAAAATATAAATCCCTCGTTTTCCTGCACATATATTTCGTTTCCCATTTTCCACACAAATATACATTTCACATGTCTATACATATTTACTTATAAATATTTTTAACATGTATAAATACTCTTCTCTAAAACAGTCACAGAATCTTTTAAGCGCTAGTGTCATTTTCACTTAATCATATAAACATTTTGGAAGGTTTTAAAATACAACGAAAGAGAAATTTAAGTGACAATGTAACCAGTTACAAATGGTTTAGCTTATGTTTGCCATTTAACAAAAAATATATATTTCTGTCATGAAAATCTTCGTTACAATTTCCAGATGTCTCCACGAGTACAGCTGAATTTTCACGCGATGTGAAAATTCAGTGCCGCAGTCGTTGATATTCGTTGCACATCTTGTCCGAATTACATCTCGATTGTTTCACTGGAAAGAGATTTGATCAAAATGTTTATTCTTTCAATAAATTTCATGAGAGAAATTTTCTCAATTGGAAAACTACACTCAATAATCAAATCAATAAATAAAAAAATTAATAGATTTTTCCATTGTTCCACTAATAAATTTCTTCTCCATTTTCTATTGTTTGTCATATCTATGTAAACATACATTTTTTTATACGAAGCGAAATACTATTCGACTTTTTAAACAAACTGAAAATTGGCTAACGGACAGGGAGTAAATTGCTACCCTTAGGATAAACGACTCTAGAAATTTCTCATATGACAATGGAGTGAAACAAGACCTGAACTATCGACAACATGGCTTTGCTCTATGCTTAAACGTGACCGGAATGAAAGCCAAGGGGGTGAACCTTTTTGTATCATCAACTTTTCCCAACCTTTAACGTACACTTGACATACAATTTTAGTCCCAATGCCACAGCAAATCCAAATCGAAACTGTTTATCCAACGAAACTTTTCGATTTCGGGTCATATTAAAATTTTTGGTTTGGAAAATGGTAATACTCGCACCATGAGAAAAAAAAACCTTTTCGTGGTTTTTGTTTAGCTTATCTTTAGAAGGTTTACCCAATTTTCGGCCAGATTTTATGAAAATTGTTTTAATAAACTTTTTGCCGGAGGGAAAAATAACACACCGCATTAGTTTTGAATAAAATTTTCAATTTGCCTTTCTGTACCAGATATGAATATATTGAAAAATTATCGCAGATTCGTTTGTCAAGTGACTTACAGTTTGTGTGAAGCAGTGATATTATTAATATTCATTTATCAAGAAAAATTAATTTATTAAAAAAATAGTTAAACAGTTGTTTCAAAAGAATTCTGTCACACGAAGAAATTGCATCTGACAGCGCTTAAGGAGAAAATGCTAATCTGGCAAGCGAGTGAGTCGACCGATCGAGAAAAGAACGAACGTATGATTGAGGGAGAGTAATAAAGTTCTATTTAAAATATATCGTGTTTAATTTAGAGTTTTTCTGGGTCCGAAGAGATCATCCCCTACCATTCCTGACAATTCTATGAATTGAAAGTTCTGTGTGAGATTTGGTACTAATAAGTTTCTAAAGTTCGTACCATTATTTTCCCATGAAAATAAAATAGTTTTTTTTCTGCGATTTGCTCGCCAAGAATATGATTTTACTAAGGGTTTCGCCCCTGACCACTTCGCGGTCCAACCCCTTCCTACAAATGGGCCTCTCCGTTCCCGTCGTCATGCAAGAGGCCGCATTCAGCCTAGCAGTAAACTACGTCAAAACTATTTTAAAATTTCAAAACATAGCTTAGATCCATTAAAGGTTGAAGGATAAATAAAGATATTCAGCGAATGAAGTCATAAAAACCAATTTATTAAAACATCAATTAAAAATTGGTCACTGTTACAGACGAATTTTTGTAATTTTCTTAGCATCAAAGCTCTGATTTCTTAATGGCAGCAATACAAACAATCTCTGAAAGTCTCATTCAGTAATTCCAACGCCTTTTGTTATGATTTCATGTAACATGAATTAGCACGGATGGGACGGGGACGGGAACAGTGGGTCAACTTACAACCTAAAACACGCTCTTTGATGTAAATAAATTCCCCTGAAAATCTGATCCTACTTGATTTAGTAGTTCTCAAGTCATAGGCGAACAGAAAGAAAAGTAATATACCTTGGGTTGACCTGTGGCCTAAAACCCGCTATTGATGCTAGTAAGATCTCCTAAAACTTTCATTCAAATCGGCTTAGTGATTCTTGAGGTTTGAGCGGACCTCCATATAGACAGAAAATAGATATAACTCTTTCATGTATTAAAAATGAATCGGAGCACTTCCCCTCTCCTACCACCGAAAAAAAATTCTATGAAAATTCAGTGTAAACTTCTTATATTGATAGGATGGATCATAGTTATTTTTTTTAAATCCAGGACAAGATGAGTGATGGAAGGAAGAATAGGGAGACGGGGGCTGTTGGAGGATGGAACGGATTAACAAATTTTTTTCGCGAAAATCTATAAATAAATGTGTGCCGCACTAAGGCCTAAGGCCCGTTTGCACGTGCTATTCTTAAGAAATGAAGTTCCGGTTTGCCTACTTAAACCGTAGAAATTTTGGGACTTAAATAATAACAATTGTACATAAGTTGCTAAGTTTTGTTGGTGCAAATGAAACTAAATTGAATAATTTGGACAAAAGTTTTATTTTCGGGTCGCCAGTATAACATGCCTAAATCCGGAATTGACTCGGTTAATCCGAATTTGAACATTTTTTTGAAAAATTTATCATATTTATAGATTTTTGTTATTTAAAAAAATGTTTTGGAAGGGAATATTTTCAAAATGAATTAACATATAGACAAAAAAATTGATTACCTCCCGCGATATAGATTTTTCTCTTAAAAAATAATATTTAGGGAAGGAAAAGGGGAGTGTGATAGGGAAAAGGTTGTGGTGGGTTGAAAGGGGGGTGTGAAGAGTGGCCCCTGAATTGTCATGTTTATACGTTAAACATTTTCTTGTATGTTAATTAAATTTTCGAGAAATTTAAAAAAAAATGTTTTTTTTTTCAGATATTTTGATAACCGCTAGAGATACATAAAACCGTTGAAACAAAAAATGTAGAAAATTTCATATCCTTTAAATTTTAATATTTTCAGGTTTTTCCAAAAGCGCATAGTTTTTGAGAAATTTTCTAAAAACTGTATTTTTTGAAAAATAAATTGTATGGGAGATACCCGTTATAGCTAACATTATTTTCCCAAAACTTGATAGAAAATGGTGATTTTCGTAAAACTAATTTACTAAAAATTTCAAGTCGTTAGCTCAACGCGTTCTCGAGTTATTTAAGAAACGTAAATCGGACAGACCGACAGGCAGTTGGACTAACGTCCTCATAATTTTGCCTGAAACGAATTTCGTACCGATCAGAAAGTTTCTACATGCCCCCGTTCTCGAGTCAGTCCCCATCATGAATACAATACTTTCCCTGTATATCAGAGGAAAATAAAAATCATAGGCATTTTTTGGAACCACAATGTGTTTTATTTATTTATTTATTTAATACAGCTAGGTACAAAAATAACCACAATTTGTTTTTTAATAGAAATGGTAAGTGATGAATGGCCATCACCTTTGCGATATGTACTTGTATTCAACAAAAAATACACTAACAAGAAGTAAGAAACGAAAAAAAATCGATAGAGCTTTTTTACTTTAAGATTACTTTAAGGTTGTATCCTCGATAATAAAATGTCCCAGAGAAGAATAAAACTTTTGCTCATTCCAAAGACAATTGCAAAAAATTTGCAACCAAAAAAAAGGCTAAAAGAAAGAGTAAAAAAAATGGTATGGAAAAGTTTATTCAGACTGAAGCGCTAACAAAAAAGTTTATTAAAACTCAATTGGCCGCTATTTAAATTCAATGGTTCCCTGACGTAATCTTATTTATCCGATCACAGTCCAATGTTCCAAAAACTTTTGTCGAGCTTTCGTATCTTGTATCTTAACTACTTTATTTATGTCTGTATAGTGCATATAATGTTATAAATCGATATATAGTAGATACATAATTTTATGTAACCAGTCGGATGAAACTAGCTAGGATGCGAATTACTCTTAAGGAAAAGTTCGGATCCTCGTATATATTCGACATATCGGAGGGATCAAAAAGTTTCCTGTGAATCTCGGCAATCTCGTCAATCCGGACAATTGTCAACGGATTTGAATCTTTTTGTTTCCTTTGTTTTTATGTGTAGAACATCGGGACGCAAATAAAATTGACCTAAACTTTAATTGAAAGAAAACAATATCCAATGGTTATAGCAGTAGGCATATGGAAATACGTAGATACGTATACGAGTATCAGAATGTCCAAAGGATATACCATTTAAAAAAGTTTTTCTTTTTCTGTCTTATTCTTGTATTAGTTTTGTAATATCTGACGGATTCATTCTACGATTCCCCTATAAACATGTTGCGTTCCACATGGTTTACACAGCAAATAGAATTTTTTTTTTAGTTTTGTTTTCAAATCAATTGGCATTTATTATGACAGAGATTTGTTTTCATTGGTGATATAAATAAGAAATTCTAGGAAAATATTCAAATATTTGGATTGGTAAAATTAGATTCTGATATCGCCGCAGACAAGCAAAAGGAAAATTAAATAATTCCGACAGTTTGATTACAAAATGTGCCTACAGCAAACAATAACATTTTCATTTATGCGTTTGCTTACGGCAGAGCCATGTGTCCGCAATTTCTACCTGAATTAATTAACAAAAACGTCAAAAAGTCTACAAAATCAAATTGAAACTCATTGACATTTGATGATAAAATAATTATTCAGTTGAATTTTAATTAAGACAATTTATAAATCGAAATATTCAAATATTTGACCATTACAAATTTTATCAACCTGGTTTTTTACACTTCATTAAATCAATCATACCAGAGTCACAACCTAGGGCTGCCAAAAATATGCTCGAAATAGGCGTTTTATGCACATAACATACGCATTAAAAATAGTAAAATATATACACTTAAATATGGACTTTAAAAACATTCAAAATTTGAAATATGGGCACCAATCATGTATTCCGACGCGTCTCTGTCTTTCGACTTCGACGCAGCTTTTAACTCTTGACTTCGCCATATCTGCAGCTTGAAATTTCGCGGAATCGTCACTATGAATCGAAACGTGATTCTGAGCTGCTGATATGGCGAAGTCAAGAGTTAAAAGCTGCGTCGAAGTCGAAACACAGAGACGCGTCGGAATACATGATTGGTGTCATGATTCATCCAGATAATCCCGTGAGCCTTATAGTGGACGGAAATTGTTAAAATTTTCATTTGAAACTCAAACTTCTCAACTTTCATTTGAAATTAAAATGTTTGAAAGTAAAAAAATACCAGTTGTGATCAACACAAAACTTTCCTCTGCGTTAATTAGTTTCGAGAAGAATAATGTAAAAAATAATATTTTTCCAAATATCTCGAGAACCGTTATAAATACGAAAACTATGAAAATGTGAATATCATCAAATTCCTTTAACCGTGAATTTGGTGACATTCCTTTTTTCATAAAATTGCATAGTTTTCGTATCTATACCGGTTCTCGAGATATTTGATAAATATTATTTTTACATTATTTTTCTCGAAACTAAATAACGCAGAGGAAAGATTTTCAAAAAACTGATTTTTTCCAAATATCTTGGAAACCGTTAAAGGAGAAACTGTGGAAAATTTTATATTCTTTAAATTTTGTTATGTTCATTTTTTCCGAAAAGCGCATAGGCTTCAAGAAATTTTAAAAACACCGTTTCTTTAAAAGAAAAAAAATTGTGTGGGAGGTACCCGGTACACTCTCGAAAAAATCCGGGGACGAATTAACTCCGCCTCAAAACATAGCTAAAAGTAAGCACCTCGCAGTGTTATTCAGACAAAATGTAACACCTTAGCGCTGCGGAGTTATTTTTACATTTTTTATTTTACGGAGCTAAATATTCATTTTAACACCGTTTTGACCTCAATTTTGAATTAACTCCGAAAAGGAGTCAAAAATTCACTCCAACTCCTTTTGGGAGTTATTTTCATTGTAAAGGTTGTTTACATTTAGAAGAGGCTTACCAATTGGCTTCAACAGCCTATTGGGAAGGCAAATGGTTTACGATCCGAGAGGTCCCGTGTTCGAGTCCCGGCAGAGAGTTAACAATCAATATTAACTTTGAAAACACGAAAAAAAACTCAAAACATCTCAAATGCTTGCAAAAAAAAAGAGAATTTGCGAGGTTTTTTTCTTGGTAATAAGTTGGTTTAACACCGAAAAATTGTTAAAAATTAACACCCATAGGGAATTGTTGTGAACTCCCTAGCCCGAAGTTCGATTTTCTCCGATAGGTGATGGACTCCCTCAAACTCTGTTTCAGTGCGTGATTGACTCCGTATTTTCGACAGTGTATATATACCGTTAATTTTCCTAAAGTTTATGGTAAACTACGATTTTTATAAAACTTATTTACAAAAAATTTCAAGTCGCTATAGGTCGATGCGTTCTCGAGTTATTTAATATACATAAAACGGACAGACAGACCGACAGACAGATGCACGGACATCCTCATAACTTTGCCAGAAACGGATTTCGTATTGATCAGAAATTTTCTATCTGTCCCCGTTCTCGAGTCGGTCTCCGTCATGAATACAATACTTTTCTTCTATAGAAGATGAAAGTAAAAAAAATCATATGCACTCAAACCGGTTTTTGTGTGGTCTGTCCGCTGTAAGTATCTTAAATAACTCGACAACGGGTTGATCTAGCGACTTGAAATTTTCTGTAAATAAGTTTTACAAAAATCGTAGTTTTCCATCAAGTTTCGACAAAATAATGGGTATTTCCCATATATAACGGGTATCTCCCATATATTTTTTTAAATTCCGTATTTTCAAAATTTCTCTGACCCTATGCGCTTTTGGACAAAAATTAATATGACAAAATTTAAAGGACATAAAATTTTCGACACTTTTGTTATAACGGTTTTTTTTTGTATCTCTAACGGTTCTCAAGATATTTGAAAAAAATCATTTTTTTGAAATCTCTCGAAAACTATGCACTTTTATGAAAAATTTCATATAACCAAATTTAAAAGAAATAATTTTTTTTACATTTTTGTAAGTTTTTTTTTAAAAGCTTAAAGCTTTTATTTAGCTTGCTCTCGTATCTGTCTGTTTGTTGCCGGTTTTTCTGTCTGTAAGGGTCAATTCTTGCAAATCTAATATTTACCCACTTCAATTGAGGCGTTAAAAGCTAGAGTGGACCAACCCACAGGTCGAAATCGTGAATTTTTTTGTGTTTGAATCACTATTGCGAGTGAGTTTTTAGATAAAAATGTTAGGATGCACAAAAGAACATTTCAACATTGAGTAATAAAGTCCACAGAAATTTTTTTTTCCAAAAATTTACAGTCAATAATAGTACAAAAGTGGAAAAGCTTCAAAAACTCGATTATGTGGCTTGGTCCACTCTAGCTTTTAACGCCTCAATTCATCCGATTGACTTGAAATTTTGCACACATACGTGTGTCCGTTGACAATACAATATTTTCACTACTTCGTCCTTGTGAGGATAGGAAAAGATCCTGTAAGGATAGAGCGACTATTAGAGCGGGAGCCGTAGAACAAAAAATAACAACGAACAGTTGACGGGACGAAATATGTTTGAATACCTGGATCTTGATCTAACTAAGAAAAAATTCTTCTACGGCGACCTTCCAAAGTGGTGCTAAATGGGTGACAGATCGCGTTTTATACCGCGGTTTCGTTGTTAAAAAAAAAACGACGAGTTAACGGGACAAAATTTATTGCAGGATGTAGATCTTGGTCCAACTAAGAAAAAAATGTTCTACGGCGACCTTGTCAGGTGGTGCTAAATGGGTGACAGATCGCGATAAATGACATACGTTTTAGTATTTTGGCAAGAGTTCAGTTTAGCGACAATGACGCTACAGATTTTTGGTGTATAGGGAGGGATAGAGGGAGGCATCCCCTATCCAAAATGTGTATTTTTAGCCGTCGCTCGCCCCCCTTGCCCCCTCCAGGGGTCCTCAAACTTTGTATGAAACTTTTTTCTGGGGGGTGGTAGGGGGGTGTGTGGTACCTCAAATGAAAGGTAATGAAGAGTACATTCCAAAAATATATAGCATGATGGGATTTCCCCCTCACCCTTCGATTTACCCCACGAAGGGGTATAAAAGGGGTATAAATCGAAGGGTGAGGGGGGATATCCCATCATGCTATATATTTTTGGAATGTACTCTTCATTACCTTTCATTTGAGGTACCACACACCCCCTACCACCCCCCAGAAAAAAGTTTCATACAAAGTTTGAGGACCCCTGGAGGGGGCAAGGGGGGCGAGCGACGGCTAAAAATACACATTTTGGATAGGGGATGCCTCCCTCTATCCCTCCCTATACACCAAAAATCTGTAGCGTCATTGTCGCTAAACTGAACTCTTGCCAAAATACTAAAACGTATGTCATTTATCGCGATCTGTCACCCATTTAGCACCACCTGACAAGGTTGCCGTAGAACATTTTTTTCTTAGTTGGACCAAGATCTAGATGCTGCAACAAATTTTGTCCCGTTAACTCGTCGTTTTTTTTTTAACAACGAAACCGCGGTATAAAACGCGATCTGTCACCCATTTAGCACCACCTGACAAGGTTGCTGTAGAACATTTTTTTCTTAGTTGGACCAAGATCTAGATCATGCAATAAATTTTGTCCCGTTAACTCGTCGTTTTTTTTAACAACGAAACCGCGGTATAAAAGGCGATCTGTCACCCATTTAGCACCACCTGACAAGGTTGCTGTAGAAGAATTTTTTCTTAGTTAGATCAAGATCCAGGTATTCAAACATATTTCGTCCCGTCAACTGTTCGTTGTTATTTTTTGTTCTACGGCTCCCGGGCTATATCATTTTTTCCGAAATTTTTTGGAAAAAAAATCACCTGGGTGTTTTTTGTGGTCGCTGAATCCGATTCTGGCATTAAGAAGCCTGTAAGGATAACGCAAGGTCCTGTAAGGATAACGTGAAAATCTATTTTTTCAAATTTTCCGAAAAATCTCATATGTGGGTTGTTGGGATTGTTGAATCAAATTCTGGTGTTAAAAAGTCCGAAAAAAATATCTCAGAGGCATCAAGGATATATTCGAAGACTAAAAAGTATGAACACGCGTGACGAAAGACAAACATCATTTTGGATTTTTAGTCATTTGATTAGTATAACTAAAAAAAAATACATGACTAAAAATGAAATAAAATCAAAAAAAGATTTTGAATTGAAAAAAGCTTTTATTCAAAAAGTGCACTAAAAGGAAAAACAATTTTTTTAGTACTGTGTATCAGAAACAAAAGCGAGAAAAAAGCATAAAAAAAATAAAATCAATATTTAATTCGCATTGGAAACGATGTCACTACTTGAAAGGTGTAGCATTTATTTTTCACGCTACTCAAGCTAATATTTAATGAGAAAAATTTAAACGTCTTCCTTCAGGCAAAATTACATATCAATATCTTTTTATAAAAAAAACCAGTGGATCACCATCAATAATAACAGTTCGAGTATACTATAATTTATTAATATGGTTGAATAATGTTTAGTTAACAGCTTCGGTTAGATTAGGCATCTATTATTAATATGATGCGTCTAGACACCGAATATCCTTTTCATACAATATCTGATTCTATTCATGAGTAACAAGCCAAGCCTCTGGCGGTCATTCATAACAACGATATTCTTGTAAAAGGAAATGTATGCCATTCTATGGCAAACATACTACTATGCTATACTTAAGGTTTCAACGACCCTTAATTTTAATATGGCCTACTGCTTCTCGTCCCATTTTCGGCCGGTCTGCGCACAAATAGCTACATAGTGACAAGAAAAATTACGAAGTGGTGAGCAAAACGTTAGTCATACTGGATTAAGGCGATAAGCAGTGAAGTATCACTACGTTAATTGAGATGATTTCGTATATCCTGTTATTTTCACTTGAGGGAATCCTAATCTTAATGGTGGTGATTCTTGGTTTTCCGGTGTTTGGAATTTGCACCGGAAAATTCCCACTGCGTGTATGTTGTTGAAGTATTTATGGTTACTACTTGAACTTTAAGGAAGAAGTTTTACAATTTTCAGTTTCTTCTACTATCTAATATTATCATCTGTCACGCGGTTGGCAACAGCCCTTAGTCTTGCTACGTTTTTTTTTTCGTCGAGTCAACCATATTTGTATATCGCAGGTGCAAATTAGAAGAAATATTGTTTAAAAATTCTATACAATTTACAGTATAAAAAAAATTATTCCTATAGGTATAAGATTAGTCATTTCGTTTTAGTACCAGGAAAACCGAGCCATGCTCGGCCACCTCAAAGTCGTCTCACCTCTTTTTAAATTCCCGACCTAGAAAGCTAGAACTAAAACTAACGCGCGATAACAAAATTTCATAGAAATCGGTTGAGTGGTTATTGAGTAATCGCTGTCACCGATTTTTGAACCGTTGTATTGAGACACCAGGTGAGGGTTATCGAGGGGAGGGAAAAATCAGGTTTGTAGTGGAAAAATCGAAAGCCCCCAGCCCCCTTAGTAATACTGTAAAGTTTCATTAAGATCGGACCACCCAATTCGAAGATACCAGGCGAGGGGTATCGAAGGGGAATTTTCTCAAAGGTAAGGCCTATCTAGATCGATTTCTTGTCCCCGAAAATTCCTAACCCCCAAGTTTCGTGAAAATCGTTAGGCGGGTTTTCGAGATCGTTTGTGCAGACAGACAGACAGACAGACAGACATTCCTCGTATTATATTATAGGATTATCGTATAAACAAACGAAAAAATACGTTTTTGTAAGGTTACCTTAACGTTATATGACCAATTTCTGCAACGTTTCTGCTTCTTTATAGTAACCAAATTTGAATTTGACAGAGTTTTGGGTCGACAAATCTACGGGGTTAGCTCGTGCTCGTGCACGGTGCAAGGGCAGAGTTGAAATATGAACAATATTTTTGTCGAATTCCTACGTGTTTCTTTTCCAATTACTTGAAATTTTTTGCCATCCTCTAGAAATCAAAGATTTTAAAACTCTAAGAATTCGGAAAATTAAAATATTTTTTTCCATTTTCTATTTCCGCAGTCACATAAGAATTTCGTTTCCCACGTATTTAATTTTGTTCGTGTTAGAAGTCGACACATTTTCCAATAAAAAGGCAATAAATTTTAAAATGTAATTTAGAAATTGTCAATCAATTTCATACATAAAAACAATAAGGAATTGCGACAGAAGTCATTTGTGTGTATTATATTTACATAAACAAAGGTTAGTATTTTGTTGCTATGAATTTCAAATGAAGAAGAAAAGAAATATTTTTCCAACTGAAAAACTCAATAAAAACCAGTGAAAAATTACTCTACTTTCGCAAAAGAGGCCTATTTCACACCCATTTCTTTTTGTGTGGGATTTTTTCCCTTTTTTTTGGCAATTGAATACATATAAAAACCATTTTTTTTTAAACTAAATGCACTTTATGCGCACCAATTGAATGAAATCGAGCACGTAATGTAACACAAATTGCTCTGGGGTAAACAATTTACATAAATTCCATTAAGAGAGATTAAATTAGCTTTTAGAAATTTGCATTTTGATATGCTTTCTTCGAATGGTTACTCTATTCTATTACAATTCTGAATAACAATAATAGTACCACTATCGTATTTTTTCTATATTTTTTCTCATCTATTTAACATCATTTCCGTTTCCTTTGAATTTAATTTGTTCAAAGATAGAAAATCATTTCCGCCACTTTCCATAAAAGGGTAATCAAGGAATAAGGGGTTCAGAGCTTTTGTTTGTGCAATTTTCTTTTGCATTTCACTTTGAAGTTCTGTTATTTCATAGTTTCTTAGGAATCTCTCGTTTTAAATTAATTCTTACTAAAACTTCGTTTTGCTTGATTTTGTTTTCTGTCTGTCCATCTGTATTGAAAAGTTTATAAAGATGAAATGTGTTTAGAGACAATGCTTTTTATATAACTTCTCTCTACATCAACATTCAGTTGGACCTTTTTTTCTATATTTTTTTATTATCTCGAAAACGGTGAGTCGTATTGAAAAATTTAGACAGCCAAATCAGTTTAGATTATGATTTTACATAACCGTTCTATATATCAAAATCCAATCCGACCACTACTTTCACCCTCTCCTATACAAATGGATTTTTTTTTAACTTTTTGTCTATCATCATGTAAAGTATTTTACGATTGGCCCCTGGCGATTTTAGTTTTTCTTATGTTTTTTTTTATTAAAAACAATCCAATGGGCAATCCCCAAATACCCTGTATGAGTACAGATTGATTTTTAAAGATTTATATGGCAAAACGGGGAAGGACCATTTGCGCGTTTAACCCTTTGTTGCATAGTGTTGTTGTACAACAACACTTTTTCTAATTCAGTTTTTTAATATTATAACATCTATTTCATGCACTTATATTGACTAAATTTATTTCGTAAGTATCCTAGGACATCAATTGTTATGAAAAAAAAGTAATATGCACTTTTTTTTTATAATTACTGCATTTTATAAATAAATAAAGAGCAAAAAAGTAGCTATTTTGCAGATTAAATGTAGCTGTGGCAAATCTATTACAGTTAAAAAATCGGTAATTAGCTTTATAAAGGTTTTTGGGGTCGCTAATTACGAATTACGTACTAGTTTTCAGCGTAATCTAATGAATTTTATCTTTTTTGACCGCCATATTGGATCCGCCATTTTGAATTTTGAAGTTTTGACTTCAGATTCGTAATCTGCGACCCCAAAAATCCTCGGATACAAAAAACCGTGAAAATTAATCCCATAGAAAAATGTATGCATGAAAGAGTTAAGACCTTAGCCTCACGAGAAACTTATATGTGCAAAATTTCAAGTCTCTAACTTAATTCCTTCGAAAGTTATGGTATTCACAGACGAACGAACAAACATCTTCTGTCATTCCAAGCACATTGGTGTAGTTCAGTTTTGTGTCCGATGACTGATTTGACGAGTTGTAAACGGTATACTAAATCTAATATACTACTATATGATTCTCACATACGATTCTCATATCTAACTTTTTAAAAATGGGCGAGTTTAGACCGAGTGTGAAACTAAAAGAGTATTTTGCGTGCATGTACAATTTTGGCAATCTATAGCATGAACAGAGTGCACAGAGGATTAGAAAACTTTAAAGTAGAAATTTAACTTACACGCAAGTTCATTTTGCAATTATATGTCAGCGCCAAGCATCAGCAGTGCCAAAATACCGCAGCTAAGTTGACAGGCATTGCTGAAGTAGAACGCATTTATACCGGTGCTACATTAAAAAAAACTCCCATTTTAGCACCGGTCTAAACGCGCTTTCTGAAAATAGTCTATATTTTGCACCTAATTATTATTTACTGAGAAGAAAGTTTATCGAAAACTTCTGCATAAAGTAGTGTGAAAAGGATTCAATTTGCATCACCAACTTGATTGCTGCAGAATTTCAGAACAAATTTAATTTAAATATTTTGAAAGCTGCTCCAAATTTGAAGGTGGTCCCATAGCATATATGCAAACTTTAAACTGCAAATATCCAATGTTTATTCATGAACATGACGAAATTTCCTTGAACTTTCGTATGGCAAACATATTTTTATACCCGTATGGTGATTTTTTAAATATTATTGTGTAAAAAAATTAAGACAAAACGAAGACTTTCCCTGCTATACGATAATTCTAAACTTTATTGCGGCTAGGAAAACCACATCAAAAAGTTTTCATCCGGGTTCTGTAGAAATGTTGAATTTTTCTGCAAATTATTTTACATGAAATTTTTCCCTTTGAACTGTTGCATTGCGCATGAGTATGGCTTATTGAATATTTCACATTTTTCCATTTAGTGGTATTTTCTACTTTGAAACTTGCACGTCTTTACGTATTTGAGGTTACGAATTACATCTTCTATGCAACAAGGTGTGATTTAAACACTTAACAATGGATGTGAAAAACCAATTTGAATAAAATAAAAAAGCATCATATGTAGGGGAGACTGGGGATTCTGGACCACGGGGAATTGCGGACCAGCGTCATTTTTTCCCCCTAGTAGTGGTTGGTAGCTGCAAATAACTGTAATCAGTTTGCCTCATGTTAAGCTAATTTTCCTAACAGTACTCGACTTGTGTATACGCACTATCACCTCGCTTCGATAGCAAATAGAAAAATGATACTTCGAAATTTTTTTTTTCACTTTGTATTTCGCTTAAATTTAACCACATTTTTGGAGAATCAACTCAAGTAAATATATTGATAATATTCGCGGAGCCTTAAGCATTCGACACTGACAAGAAATTTTGCATGAAGTTTGCATTGGGTTACTAATAGCTGCCATATTGTAAAAAAGAGCATTCGGGGAATTGTGGACCACTTTTGTCGGGGAATTATGGACCACTCAATTCTTGACATTTAACAAGCAAACTTCGTGTATTTGATGCATATAAGTGTTTTTTCATGCAAAAACACAGCATTAGATTTTCGGCAATCATACTAATACATATATACAAATGAGTTGGTGTCTGTCTGTCTGTCTGTTCCTCTTTCACGCAAAAACTGCTGAACCGATTGACTTCAAATTTGGCATGAGTGTCTGTGGTAGTTCTAGATCCAACATAGGCATACGGAAAAGTAGCGCGAGTGGGGGGGGGGAGTAAGGGGAGGGGGTAAAGTGATTTCGAAACTTAGTTTTTGCGCTATGTTACTCTTTCGCGGGGAAACTACTGAACCGATTGGCCTGAAATTTGGCATAGATGTTCGTCGTCGGTCCAGCCCCAACATAGACCCATTAAAAAGTTTTTAAGTTCTTTCCGGTTTTCTTCGTATTCTAAAATTTAGACAAAAAGCTTAACCCGGCAACGACGGGTATACAAGCTAGTTTCTAAATCGGCCGTTTTGACATCGCCAGAGGATGTAAATGACCTTCGTGAGAAGGCTGATATGAAGCGAAAGAGATTGGAGAGAAAAGGTGATAAACCATAATCGAAAAAGCAAAAAGATCGTGTCAAATCGAAGACATCACAGAAGAAACAACCATCTTCAACCTATTGTGAGGTGGAAGAATACATCGATTTCTGCATAATTTGTAAGAAAAATATGCCAAAAAAAATGAACCGCCGAAATACCATCCATTGCAACGTGTGCGATCGAGCTGTTCACTTGGGATGCTCCGGAATGACTGCAAGTTACTGGACTTGCGAACATTGCGTTTCGGACTGATTTTCATTGCAATTTTTCACTTAATTTCACTTTGTCTGTTATATAATAAATAAATGAATCAAAAAAAAAGTTTGTCTATCACATTTTTCCATTTTTAATCGATTTACAAAGTGGTCCACAATACCCCGAGATTTTTCAAAATCGCAAAAACGCCATTTTTGCGCCAACTGATAAAACTTGTATAATTTAATACAATTTGACCGAACTGCTGTGACCCAAAGAGAGGTTATTTATCGTACTACAAATTCAAGCTTTGAAATTTTCAGAAAAAGTTATTTTTTTACGATTTTTTAGCCAAAATGAAAAAGCGGTCCAGAATACCCCACCCTCCCCTAGTTAATACCTAAAACTTAAAAAACGATTTTAAATTTCTTATCAATTCATGTCGAATTAGAATCAAAAAAATTCCGTACTTGAAATTAAATTTAAATCAAATAATTAGGCTTAATTTAAAATAAAAAATACGTAAAAAACAGGAAATAGAAAAAATATTCAAAATATGCTATTTGTCTCAAGTGAGCTCTCAAACGAAAAGTAATAATAATAATACAATAAAAACCAATGAAATTTCTTAAAAAAGAATTTAAATTTACGAAATTGTTAAAAACTACACAAAAACACTGCGCAATCTTTCATAGCTTTTTACTAATTCGTAGTAAAATCGCCTGGGCCAACATTCAAAATACGGACGTTTCACATTATAACAGAACAAAAAAAATGTTTGAAATTCAATCCAAAATAAAGAAAAACTACAATGGCAAATACTCTATATGAGCATACACAAATTTTTATTTAAGAAAATCCATTTGTGTTGGAGAGCGGGAAGTAGTGCTCCGATTGAATTTCAATATATGGAACGGTTATGTAAAATAATATTCCAGACATATTTTGTATTAATAAATTTTTCAATACGATGTACCTTTTTCAAGAAATTGAAAGAAAAAGTATGCGGAAGGGGAGAAGAAGAGGTCTGAAGTGGTCCGATGGAATTTTAATGTATGGAAAAGTTATGCATAATCGTATTCTAAACACATTTTGCTTTCATAAATTTTTCTATGCAAACAACCTTTTTCGAGAAAGTCGCACAAAACTGTTTCGTTTGTATGGTGGAGGGGGTAGGAATGGTCCGATTTTACCCATTCAAGAACTAGTCCGATTTTGCCCAGAATGGTCCGATTTTGCGCATTCAAGAGCCTTTTACGAGAAAGGGAACTATACAAAATTTCAAGTCTCTAGTTCTATCCTTCTGAAAGTTATGGTGTTCACGGACAGACAGACGGATCGGCCAACGGACAGACAGACGGATGGGCAGACAGACATATAGACGGACGGACATGCGAACATTAAAATATTTTGTCATCCCAAATACCCTGGTGTAGATCATTTTTGTTTCCGACGACTTGTCCGATGCGTTACAAACGGTATACTAAATCTAATATACTCCTATATGATATATCATACAGAGTATAAAAAATTACGTAAAAAAGTTTCATTAAAATGTATCTGTCAATAATCTGATGCCATGAATCCATTTATTGTACGATAGGTGCTTTTTATTACAAAATAACTTTTCAATTGAGTGTCAGTCTAATTTATTTGATCAATGGATGTTATTTGAAAAGTTTGTTTTTGTATGCAGTTTCATTAAAATATTTTTACAGCCATCATCGACTACAATTTTCGATGAAAGTGCACAAAAAGCTTTATCCACTATGCACATATTTAACCAGCAAAGAAATCAGATTGACAAAAAAAAATTTGAATAAAAAATGTTGAAAAAAGGGATTTCAAATTGATTTAAAAGATTCATTTGTGTAACCGACGCGACGCGACGTTAGTAAATCTACTTTTTTTCTTTTCCCAAAAAAAAACGTACCAATTCGAATGGATGAATCTGATCTGATTGCTGAATACGAAATATCGATTTTTATCTGCACTAGTAGGAAAATCCGTGTTTAACGTGGGACTTATCTCAAACTCCAAAGACTTGATTTTCCTCTTACCAACTTGTTGATATTTTCTGCTTACGAATTTTTGCACCTGTCACAAACATTCCATTAATCACAATAAGTATAACTAGCACTGTATCTTGATTTTTCTCGCTTTCAGCATTTATTTTAAGTGTTCATAAGCCGTTCAAAGGATCTTAAAAAACTTAATAGTATCTTAAAATAAAATTGGTTTTAAAAAAAAAGTTTTTAATTTATTTTTTCTCAAATTACTTTTGGTATTTTGTTAAAATTCTAATTACACAAATGTGGCCAACATAAAATGTTAACTTGTGGTCAGAATATAAAATCAAACTTGTATTCTTTTCAAATACAGTAAAATTCCTAAAGCAGACACTCACAGGACCAAGCTTTCTGTCCGGTTATTCGAGCTGTCCGCAAAGGATGCTATCACTGTGTTTATTATTTTCATTATCTTACCTTTAATTTTATTGTTTAGATTCTAATAGTCTTCTGTACTTTATTATTTTTATTCATTTGCATAAAAAGTCCTGACTTCATTAAGATTGATTACATTATTTTTATTTTAAAATATGTCCAGTTAATTTTCTTATTTGACGAGTATTTATAATATAAAGTTAATTATTTATACCCCCATTCTTGTTTCTGCCCTCTGCGTTTTCCCCATCTTCCACCTTGTCCACTTCTTCCGCCATAACCTCTCCCACGTCTTCTTTCATGAACCACACCTTCTCTAAAGCCAGCCGCATCTGATGCGCGAGCAACATTATTTCTGTAGGCGTATGCAATGGGACCTGATGGACCTGCAGGACCAGATGGCCCCATAGGTCCTGGAGGTCCTTCAGATTCTGGAGGACTGGCGTGATTGGAGGTCCTTCAGATCTTGGAGGAATGGCGTGGGTTTTTGGGGTCACTGAATCCGATTCTGGAGTTAAAAGGTCAGAAAAAATATGTCAGAGGCATCAAGGATGTAGACGTATAAACAAAAAGTATAAACAAGCGTGGCGAAAGCCAGACGTAATTTTTTAAAAGCTTTTATTTAGCTTGCCTTCGTGTCTGTCTGTTTGTCTGTCTGTCAGATCAAATCTTGCAATCAAATTTTGACCCACTTCCACTCATCCGATTCACTTGAAATTTTGTACACTTATATAAGTCCGATGACAATAGGGGAAACTGGGGTATTCTGGACCACGGGGAATTGCGGACCAGCGTCATTTTGTTTCCCCTAGTAGTGGTTGGTAGCTGCAAATAACTGTAATCAGTTTGCCTCATGTTAAGCTAATTTTCCTAACAGTACTCGACTTGTGTATACGCACTATCACCTCGCTTCGATAGCAAATAGAAAAGTGATACTTCAAAATTTTTTTTTTCACTTTGTGTTTCGCTTAAATTTAACCACATTTTTCGAGAATCAACTCAAGTAAATATATTGATAATATTCACGGAGCCTTAAGCATTCGACACTGACAAAAAATTTTGCATGAAGTTTGCATTGTGTTACTAATAGCTGCCATATTGTAAAAAAGAGCGTTCGGGGAATTGTGGACCACTTTTGTCGGGGAATTATGGACCACTCAATTCTTGACATTTGACAAGCAAACTTCGTGTATTTGATGCATATAAGTGTTTTTTCATGCAAAAACACAACATTAGATTTTCGGCAATCATACTAATATACATATAAAAATGAGTTGGTGTATGTCTGCCTGTCTGCCTGTCTGTCTGTTCCTCTTTCACGCGAAAACGGCTGAACCCATTGACTTGAAATTTGGCATGAGTGTCTGTGGTAGTTCTGGTTCCAACATAGGCATACGGAAAAGTAGCGCGAGGGGTGGGGGGAGTAAGGGGAGGGGGTAAAGTGAATTCGAAACTTAGTTTTCCCTCTATGTTACTCTTTCGCGGGGAAACTACTGAACCGATTGGCCTGAAATTTGGCATAGATGTTCGTCGTGAGTCCAGCCCCAACATAGACCCATTAAAAAGTTTTTAAGTTCTTTCCGGTTTTCTTCGTATTCTAAAATTTAGACAAAAAGCTTAACCCGGCAACGACGGGTATACAAGCTAGTTTCTAAATCGGCCGTTTTGACATCGCCAGAGGATGTAAATGACCTTCGTGAGAAGGCTGATATGAAGCGAAAGAGATTGGAGAGAAAAGGTGATAAACCATAATCGAAAAAGCAAAAAGATCGTGTCAAATCGAAGACATCACAGAAGAAACAACCATCTTCAACCTATTGTGAGGTGGAAGAATACATCGATTTCTGCATAATTTGTAAGAAAAATATGCCAAAAAAAATGAACCGCCGAAATACCATCCATTGCAACGTGTGCGATCGAGCTGTTCACTTGGGATGCTCCGGAATGACTGCAAGTTACTGGACTTGCGAACATTGCGTTTCGGACTGATTTTCATTGCAATTTTTCACTTCATTTCACTTTGTCTGTTATATAATAAATAAATGAATCAAAAAAAAAGTTTGTCTATCACATTTTTCCATTTTTAATCGATTTACAAAGTGGTCCACAATACCCCGAGATTTTTCAAAATCGCAAAAACGCCATTTTTGCGCCAACTGATAAAACTTGTATAATTTAATACAATTTGACCGAACTGCTGTGACCCAAAGAGAGGTTATTTATCGTACTACAAATTCAAGCTTTGAAATTTTCAGAAAAAGTTATTTTTTTACGATTTTTTAGCCAAAATGAAAAAGCGGTCCAGAATACCCCACCCTCCCCTACAATATTTTCTCTACTTCGTCCTTGTAATGATAAGGGAAGGTCTTGTGAGGATAACGTGATTATCCTTTTCTCCGGAAAAAAATCTATTCTGGGGGTTTTTGGGGTCGCTGAATCCGAATCTGTCATTAAAAAGTCTGTAAGGATAACGGAAGGTCCTGTAAGGATAACGTGATTATCCTTTTCTGCAAATTTTCTGGAAAAAAATCTATTCTGGGGGTTTTTGGGGTCGCTGAATCCGAATCTGTCATTAAAAAGTCTGTAAGGATAACGGAAGGTCCTGTAAGGATAACGTGATTATCCTTTTTTCCAAATTTTCCGGAAAAAAATCTATTCTGGGGGTTTTTGGGGTCGCTGTCATTAAAAAATCTATAAGGATAACGGAAGGTCCTGTAAGGATAACGAGTTTTTGGATTCGCTGAATACGATTCTCAAGTTAAAAAGCCTGTAAGGACATCTCAAATGTAAGGATATATATTCGAAGACTAAAAACAACAAAATAAAAAAAATTAAAAAAAAAATTTGAAAAAAGCTTTTATTTAAAAAAATGTACTAAAAAGAAAAAAAATAATCTTCTGGACGCTGTGTATCACAAATATAAAAGCTTTTAAAAAGCGAGATAAAACATAAAACAATAAAATAAAAATTTATCTCGCTTTTTAAAAGCTTTTATATTTGCTATACACAGCGTCCAGAAAATTATTTTTTTCTTCATCGAGCGGGTTTTCTTTCAAATCATCGAGCGGGGTTTCTTTCTCCCTCGAATGCTTGTTATTAAACAGAGATGAACAAATAAAAACGTAAGCAGAAGACGAACGAGAAAAATCTAATGGCGACAATGTAATGGAAACTTTTGTGGAGTGTTATTTTATAATGGACTTTTCTTCCGGTTGCATGTCGTGATTTTAATTGCCATTAAAATTTTTCGACAATATTGGATCTGAAATTTAAACAGATTTTAATGGGCCATCGAATTATTTTGTTTTTAATCAAAAATTTCTTTAATTTTATTTTATCGGTAAAATTTTTTTTTCTTTTGCAATGAAATTTTGATGCCAATAAAATTATGCTGTTTCAAAAATGTCTGCTATCCACTTTTTATGCAATATCCTTCAGTCATTCGCCTGAAATAAGAAATTTAATTCTCGAAACGAAATCGTTTCCATCAAATGTCAGTGAGAAATATGGCGGCTGAAGGCATAAATTTTTTTTGGTGTTTCTCAGACGGGGAGCTTTAATGAAACTTTAGTGGCAGACTATTTCGACCCGAAAACCATCAAATGCTGCTCTATCGCTGCAGGAATTTTCATGAAGCGAATGTTGCCCCAAAGATGAACCGTGGGTCACCAATTTCCCCACTAAAGCAATTGTGGCTTTGCAGACGCATTATTAATCGGTGCGACGCGCTCGTCACTTCTTTCGCTTCTTTTACGCGGATGTGAATTATAGGTGTAAATTTTTAGCCCCGATTGCGTAAATTGCTGCATTTTAAAGCCGCAAAGAACAAATCTCATGTTCCCGTACTTTTCGATGCTATTTGGGAAGGGTAAGAAACTCATGAAAACTGCAAATTGATTAGGCGATCAAGCTGGGTATTCCTTCTGAAAATGTTTATATAAGGCCAGGCTAAACAAAAAAAAAAACATTTTAATAATTTCACATTTTACGATGTCGTAAAATCGCTTGAAGAACTTCCAGCCACTCAGCAAAAGATATCAAAAATAACTTCTTTCAAGTATGAAGACATCGAATCAGGAAAATCAAACCTTTAAGAATGTGTTTGAAAAAGTATTTCCCGTTTAACTAAAAGTGTGTGAACAACAAATCGAAATATTTAAAATTTATAACATTTTCATTGAAATTTTAGTTGATTTGGTTTGATATTGGTAAAACGTGTCACGGTAGGAACACTTACTCCTTCGATTACACCGTTTTATTTGCTAGAGTGGTTTCGATACTTTCAGTCAATAAAAACGAGTACACACTACACTGTGCCAGCTTCGGCAACAAAATAAGGAGGTTGATATTGAGTTTAAATACATAAAGAAGAAAATTATGTATATGTGTAGAAAAACGGATATCCCATGTGTGTTTTTGTGCTCAAGTGACTGGATTATTTTCCAAGAAATCGTTTTTATATTCTTAGTTTTTTTCTCACCTTTGTCTGAATAAAATTAAAGATTATTGAAGAGGTTTACAGTGTATCAATGTTGAAATTCAAGTGGAGTTACACTTTGGTAAGCATTTTTTTTCTGTATCGTTCAAGGTTATGTCGTGTTACTGGGACGCCTCGAATCAGTGAAACGGTGACATTTTGATCCTTTACAAGAAACCAAAAATAATTTTCAATCCGTACGTGATCCGAATTTTGTTACCAAGTTTTTTTTTTACAAATCAATCGGAAGATTATACTTGGATTTTGATTACTATCGAAAGATTTGCTTACGGTACGTGTTGGCTTGAATTTATGGACTTCTAGGTATCTGATATTAGACGTGATGAATAAAAGCCTTGAATATTTTCTGATGAATGAGGCAGTTTCCTGGTGTAACATGATTTCCTATACATTTAAATCAAAATTCTAAATTTCACGAGTTTCCGGCCTACAACTCTCACGTGGCAAATTAAAGGTTTAGAGGAAGGAAATCATAAAGTTGAAAAAATATTGAAGTGTGATAAATGTGAAAACTTTTTTTTCAAAAAAAATGACTCAGAATTTGTTAGAGAATAAATTCATGACACGTGAAAAAGATAATTTGCTGTCCAAAAATTACGTCACACTGTTAGGAACGGTAGGTTACCGCATTTACGCGGTTTTGTTATAAGCGAATTCACTTCAATACGGTTGAAAATTCTTCAAGTTGGAAAGGAAATTGCAATAAAAAGTTTTTTTTTGTTTCAGAGATATTATGTTTCGGTGAAATCACAAAGGTTGGGATAGATTAGACATCTTGACGCCATATGAGGCGTTGACAGCAAGAGTGGCCCAACCCACATGTCGAAATCGTGAATTTTTTTTGTGTTTGAATAACTATTGCGAGTGAGTTTTTAGATAAAAATGTTTGGATGCACAAATTTTACAGTCAATAATAGTACAAAAGTGGAAAAGCTTCAAAAACTCGATTATGTGGGTTAAGCCATTTTTGCTCTGATAGCCTCATATGTCAGCATCAATCCTGACGGCAGTTGGCCTGTGTTAAGAACTAACGAACTCAATCACTATTTAGGTGAATTCTAGTTGATATAACCTCAACCATTGGACGGATTTGCACATTATTTCGATGTAAAAGCGGCACGATAGCATTCAGTTGTTGTGTATCTTTCACAAAATCACAAAAAAACACATTTGCAAGGTGTGCACTGGTTCTAAATACCACTTTGGAAAATTCGATTTCACAATTTGTCCGATTTTTCTATATTTGTTGTGAAGTTGGCTGCAAAACTTTACAGCGCACTTTTTTTGGCAGGAAATGGGACTTTTTTAATAGAAGCTCTAATTGTCAACAAAATTTTTAGGAAATTTTTTCAAATGTTTCATGCTTGTATGCAATAATAAAATTTGCTACTAGTAATAGAATTTAGGATATCAATGTCATGAAAAAAAATTTACTGTCAACAAAATGCTATGGAAAATGGCTGATTTTTTTCTATGGAACCTACAGTAGGATTCTTGGCACTTATAACGATGTAGTTATCTACAACGATGTCGTTATCCATAAATACGAATAAGACCTCTTCATTTGGCTAATCCGGGGAAATTCTAAAACGATTTCGGAGACTTTTCTATTTTGTTTTTCAAAGGAAAAGTGTGCGGAAATCCATCTAGAATTGCATAAAAAACTGCCGGCTGGCCTCCCGACTTGTATAAATACTTTTCACAGCTAAATATTACACTTTTTCGAAAGAAAATTGCTATTGGTTTACTTTTCAAAATATGTCGAATTTAACAAATTTTAAATTTGCCGCTACTGTCAAGATTGTATTTAAATTTTCGCCGCCAGAGGGAAAATTAACCACCTGTACAAAATAATACCCTTAGCGAACTTTCCAGATCGTTATTTATCGAATTTGCCAAGAATCCTACTGCTGATTGAAATTTTATGGTAATGGAGAAAAGTCAATTAACCCCGTAATGCATGCCTCGATTTAAAAGATCCATATACCATTGGATTCCCCTAGCTCTTGCCTATAATATAATAATAGGGCAAAGGACTTTTTGAAAAAAAACCAAAATAGCAGCCGCGTGAGTACCAAAAAATTAAAATTAAAATAATACCAATGGAACCGACAAAAGGTAGGTGGTTGGAATATTATTTGTGTCGTAGTCCGCATTGGCGAATCGCAGAAAGTGTGAATTCTTTTGTATGCTGATGTACGAGAATTGCTGTCAGTTAGACAAATTATCTAAACCAGGGGTGTCAAACCTTTTAGCTTTCCTGGGTCACATTGGGAGAAGACGAGTTATTTTGGGCCACAAATAAAATATACTAACTCTAAAGATCGTTGATTAGTAAAAAACGTAGAATATACACACACTTAGTTAACAATTCTAAGTAATTTAAACTTCATTAATTCATAAAGTTTGTAAATATATCAGTTTTTGTTGGCATTCAAACACGTCCTAGGCCGCGGTTTGGACAAGCCTGATCTAAACTCTTTTGTTTTAATTTTGCAAGGCAGTCACGTGTGATAATTTTCATACAGTCGAATTGTACAACAAAAAATCCGATTTTTTTATTTTTTAGTCGCGCAAGTCGAATCGTCGTCAACAAATGATATGTTCAATCATGTCTAAATGCCTGTCATCTGTCAGCAAAGGATGTGGTTTTTTTATTTTTGCTTAAGTATTGTAAATAAAAACAAGGGGTCCCGCAGCTAGTCCTCCAGAACAAATTTTGTAGTGTTTTTTGGCTAACACTTTATAGTAAATACGAATGACTTCACCTGGAACAGCAGATTAAGGAGTTACGCCTAATGGTAAGGCCTGAAAAGATCGTGTTTTTTTGACGATTTATATACTTTGAATTTCAATTTCCGCATGTCCGTCCGTCTATCTGTCCGTCCGTGAACTACATAACTTTCGAACGGTTTGAGCTAGAGACTTGAAATTTTGTATAGCTACGTTTCTCGTAAATGGCTAGGCTAAGTTCTTGGTCAGGCAAAATTTGACCATTCCATCTCCCCACCCCCATACAAACAAAACAGTTTTTTTTGCAATTTTCTCGGTTAGTCATACTGGAAAATATATAACGGTAAATGTGTTAAAAATATGATTTTACATATGTAAGGGCAAGCGGGACTAACAAAACACATTGAAGTGATCTAAACGAATGTTTATTAACGACTGCCTTTACAATTGACTTTAGTTGATCAGACTTTCGAATATAGCAATTGGAACTCGAAAGGACCATAGTCTCCTACAGTTCGGCCGTCCTGACTTATAATCGACCCGATTATCAAAGATTTTGTTTTTTCAAAAAAAGTCAAATAATTCGAAAGTCTTACCAGTTACAAATCGTTACATTTATAAATTTCATTTCCTGTTACTTAACATAATTAAATTTTGTCCAACAGTAAGGCGTTAAAAACAGTATATCTCTTTTTTTTCTTAAATTCTAACACATATTTAAATTTAGAATATTTTCGTCAAAAGCTAAACAAATTAAATTAGTTTATTGTACGTGATAAAAATTATATGAGAAAATGTAATAAACAATACTTTCAAAAATTAATGATGCCTCAGCAATTTGTTTACATTTAATTTTGGGATAACACATTTTTTCAATACAGCATAGTCACCATGTCGACACGAATCGGGCGGTTTATATTTACAGTCAACATATTGTCCGATTCTTTGACAAGTTAGAATTTTTGGAGAGTAATAAAAACGGTTATATTTAGTTGACAGAAAATTTTTAACTTTGTTATTAAATTTAATTTTACTCAATTTACTTTTAGAGTCCCCAACAATTCGTTTTTTATCGCGTTTATGATCAAACTTTAAACTCATATTAATTTTTGAACTGGATCTAAACTTATTTTTCAACGGATTGACATACGAAATAGATTTTGAAAAGTACTCAAGTTCTTTTTTATTCGTTGCATCGTCGGCTTTCAAAACATCTATTGCTCTGATATTGTCACATAAGTTTTTATCACTATTTTGATCATTGGGATTTAGAAATTTTAAGTTTGCAATATTTAAGAAATCTCTTCCCAAAATAAGAGAATAATTCGTGGACAAGTTCTTTACCACATGTACATTAGACAAATAAAAAGTTTGGTTTTTAAACAAAATTTTACAGGAAACCTTTCCAATAATTTGTAGGCCACTGTCATTTAATCTGCTAAATTTTGGTTTCTTTGTATCGCTGGCTTCAACTAGGAAGAAACTGCTCCTGAATAAAACTCATTGGGCTGCCCGAATCTAACAGCGTTGACAATTCAGTTGAACAATACATCTTCTCATTACCTTCTTTGTAGAACGTACACTTAACACTATGTTCAAAGTTGTTTTCCACCTTCCGTACGAACGACTCCTCTTGACAATTTTGTAGATGATGGATACCGTCAATTTTGTTTTTACACGTACTGCGATTAACCTCTTCGATGAACATAGTTGTCCTCGATGGGCAATTGGTGACGCAATGATTTGTTTTTCCACATCTAAAACAAGATTTTTTCTCACGCCTGACTTTCAAGCAGTTTGCGCTTAAATGGCCCAACTGATTACAATTGAAGCACTTTATATTATGAGGATTTTTATTTTTAAGTTGCCGCATCAGACCAACACGAGAATCAGAAGCGTAGTCTAAACTTTTCTTTATCCTTTCGTATTTTTTTAGTGTAACCTTCAACTGAGCGATATTGTCTGCAGAGTACAAAAGCATTTTATTACTCGGCGAATCTTGTATTCCGTCGATAATATATCGCACAAGGTCACATTCGTCGATTTCACCCAATCTCGATATTTCCTGCATAACCAGGACATATTGCTGGAAATTTTCATCACGCCTTTTTCTTCGAATGCGCAGTTGTTCATGAATCTCTGCTGCTGTAGCTGTTTTGCAGAATTCTTTGTGGAGAGCCACCTTCAGTTCCAGCCAGGATTTCACATTTACTGTTCTTAAAAACAGTTTGGCGGTACCTATCAATAATCGTTTAGAGTAAATAAAACATGTCCGTGGATCCCAATTAAACATTTCGGCACACTCCTCAAATTCTTGAGTCCATCTCTGTATGGAAAAATTGTCATCTCCGCTGAATGTAGATAACGACTCTTCTACATCTTTGAAAGGAAACAATTTCGGCTTCGAGTTGGATTGTTCCTCGTTTGCTGTTAAGTCATTTAACTGTTTTTTCAATACGGCAATTTGCTTCTTTTTTTCTATTCTTTCGCGGAGTCGGGTGATTTGGTCATCCAAAACGATTCCACATTCACCCTCTACTTCACTATCGTCTTCTCCACTGTCATGATCATCGTTTTCTATCAAATTATTTGGCAATTCTAGTTGATCACCAGATAGATGGTTCCAGGCTTCCTGAAGTCGCAATTTTGCCCCTGCATTCGCTCCATTCGTCGGCAGCTGTAGAAGTTCTAGCTTTTCCTTAAGATCACTGAGTTTAAACCTAAAATCCCGAGCCCGTTCTAGAACTTCATCGTGTCCATTCATCGTGAAAAAGCCAATAAACGTTTCGTGCGCGTATGCACTTTTTATAACAACTTTACGTATAAAGTTTCTGAAATTATTTTTAATCGATATTCGGTACTACTATTCACGGTTCATCCCACTTCTGATAACTGTAAGGGCAAGCGGGACTAACAAAACACATTGAAGTGATCTAAACGAATGTTTATTAACGACTGCCTTTACAATTGACTTTAGTTGATCAGACTTTCGAATATAGCAATTGGAACTCGAAAGGACCATAGTCTCCTACACATAACCGTTCCATACATCAAAATCCAATCGAACTACTCGTTTCCCCCTCTCCTATACAAATGGATGTTTTTAAATAAACATTTTGACGATTGGCCCTTGGCAACTTTAGGTTTTCTTATGTTTTGAGACTCAATTTAAGCTCAAAAGGAGAAAAGGCGAAAATTAACGTCACGCAATTTTATGCACAGCCCTTTATGGTACTGATTCAAATATAATCGTGTTTAAAATGGTAAACCCCAGAAGCGAACCTACAATTTTGCCCTCTCTTTCTCAACTAAGAGTTTGAAAAAAAAAAAAGATTTTTAATATTAAAACAGGCTAAAAAAGCGTGTCATTTTGTATTCAAATTGCTTAAGTGACATTGGTTTTCTTACAATTCAAATTAATGTAATCCTGTATTATTACGAAAATAACTTTATGTTTTCAATCGTTCCGGTCAATCCTTGAAACCAATCATTTTACAAATGCCATCCACTTGACCCAATTAACAATTAAATCCCCGGGACAATTGCAATTCACAAAAATTATAGAAATAAATTCTAGAAAAAGTTTATAAATGTAAACAAATTGTCCTTCTTCGCTACAATTGTCTTTGAGAAGTTCCCCTTCAATTCGACTGGAGGACACCAAAGCAATTGTCTTGAAAAAAAAACCATCGAATTTATTCTGCTATTTGATGGAAATTGTTGCGGATGACTCCACCAGTTCTAGTGTGAAGTAACGCGCAGATCTGAATGAGTTTGGTATTAACCCCAATTACAGCGGATCATTGGGCAGCGATAAATATAAAAGAAAATTGTCTTGAGACGTTTTTTTTCAAACAAGGGTTGCGAACTGAAAAAAGTTCACTATCCTCTTATCGCCTTTGATGGGATGGCGAATAATTTGCATATTCGGTTTTATTGCACTATCACGAATTTGTAACAAAAGAAAGATCCCATATAAATCATACTGTCATGAAGGATACCATCGAATTCAGGATGAATGATGCCTTACACCTCTATCACAGCTTTTAAAGGTTTTGATCTTGTTGTGCTCTATTTAAATTGTTGCTGACAAGCGACTGATTTATTGGAAAACTTGGGATCATCGTATATTTATCCTAATTTCAGGCCCACATGGACCCTGTAAGATAACTGAAGGCCCTCCTATACAGATATAGATACTCATTCAAATAGTTTCTAATATTTTTTCATTTGATTTCGATTTCAGCACCTAAAGGAATATTGATTAGACGATAAATGGGTATTTATGTTGTCTTTACTTGGGCAGTTGATGGTTAAATTATTTATGGCACATGTGGTTTCAAATTAAGTTTTCGAGACCTTCTTTTACGGTAGAGAATGAAGATGGCAGATTTCAAGAACAACAACCAACAATCGGTATCGAGTTCCGTTCCGGGTTTTCTGTCTAAACAATTATTTTAAAGGTCAAAATCTTTCATTTTCGGTTTTACTGTTATTGAAGTCCACAAAATTGTAATCCTGCATCTCCCCGGAGTGAGATTTAAATTTCCCAAATTGAGGTTTTGAAACATTTTTTTAAATAATACCTACAGCTTTTCTAGGGTTGGAAATCATTAACAAAAATGCCACATTTGTAGGATGTTCTGAAAAGAAATAAATAACAATTTCAAATTTAATCTTCTGCAAATCAAATATCAATCTGAATTTCCGAAAAATAACAGAATTGTTCATTTAAAAAAAATAACAGAATTGTTCGTTTTAAAAAAATAACAGAATTGGGCAAATACTTTAAAAAAAAATTACAGAATTGTGTAACAAAAAAATAAGCGAAGGTTCCAGAGACTTTTTGATCCGCCTTTATAAAAATCGATAAAAACTTGACGACCTTACAAAAATATATTGGGTAGATTTCCATCAATTGAAAGATAAAAAAATGTTTAAAAATCTACATACATATTTGATTTTAAATCTGTACGTTATGATAATAATTTTGGGGCACACATTTATTCAAAACAATTTCTTAAAGGACTAAATCAAAAAAAAATATTCAGCCGTTCGATCTGAAGTTCACTTTTTTATTTCTCAAGTACGGAAAGGTTTTGGCGTCTAGACATTTCTATTGACAAAAACTTTTTAAAGGGCCCATAGACGGGCAACTTTGTTGCCAACCTGGTCGCCAACATGCAATGTTGGAGTCGATGTTGTACGTCTGTGGCCAAGTTGGCGGTTGGTTTTTCATGTTGTCGACGAGGTTGGTGTAAAATCAAAAAATTTTGAAAACTTAGCATGTTGGCGTTCATGTTGGGGTGTCTGTAGGCAAATTTACAACCTGGTTGCCAATCTCAGTTGCATTGAGTTGTTCATTTTCGCACAACTCGTTTAAAACCAATACCAATAACAAATCCTTACTCATTTTTCACTAGTCAAAATATACCCTATAGTTGTCCTATAAACAATAAAAAAATTAGAGAAATCACCTAAAGTCGACGGGATCTTGTTAAAAATGATGTTGACAACTTGGTTGCCAACATTCTGTCTCTCGTCTGTGGTAAAAACTACCAACCAGGTTGGCGACCAGGTTGGCAATAAAGTTGGCCGTCTATGGGCCCTTTTAGTTGTGATAAAATTTAATACAATTTCACCGGAAATTCTGAAGGTTACATTCGTTCTGGTGTTTGAATCCAGGTATATTTTTGAAATCAAATATCTTAATATTCGAAGTTTTCAAAACACTATCGGGAAATAATCAGCCCTATTCCCGTAACCGGCGGGACGTGTACGCCGCGGGATTTGGCGTTTCCCGCATAAAATTTGCATTCTGCTAAACGCAATTGTCCCGGCGTGTGCCGTGGTGCTGAAAACGTTTTACTTTCGGTATTACACTAAACGCACCCGCGAATGTTTTGACTTTTCCATACATTTATTTCCCGCGAGTAAATCGTTGCGGGACCAATCAATTAAATAGAAAGTTTGAATAAAAATGTGAATTAAAAATATAAATATAAGTTTTGAAGGTCAGGAAAAACTAACTAGACGCAGTACAATCATTTAATTGAACAAATAAAACTTCATGCGTATCAAATCAGCAAAACTGTCAAAATAGTCAGCGCGGGGCTGAATAAAACTGCGTTTCTACGTCTACTAGCATAAGAAAATTTCATTCGATCGAGATAAAACTTGCGTGGCGTATACATGTCCCGCCGGTTACGGGAATAGGGGTGATTTTGTCATGACTTTAAATTTTTGTTGTACTAACAAAATTGTTTCTACTTTAAAACAGACCTGATAATGTTTACGCAGGGCAGTTTTGCAGGGCAAGATTTTCCAAAATCTGAAGCGAACTTACCATGATGAGCTTAATTTTTAAAACGAAGATCTCAGTTGCAAGATAACTACCCGATAGTTTATGAGTAGAGGCACGTGCTCTTTGTTGATCACAAATTTTTCTACTGTGATGTTCCTTTTAAAAAATGAGGCTCATTACAGTTCAAAAAACTATTAATTTTAGAAATAGCAGGGCAAAGGGTTTCTTTTTTTTTTCATCGAAAACCAACGTGTTTTTGATTGACCTGCTAGCAGCATGGCAAAACTTGCCCTGCGTATGAAATGGATGCGACTTGATAGACTTTAAATAAATGTCTAATTTTTAAATTAGTACAATTTTTTAAGTAGGAACCAAACAGAGCTATCAAACTCAATTATCACAAAAGGCCACATTGAGTTTTTTACTCAAAACTGCAGGCCTCATGACAAAAAAAATACGGTAACAGTCCTTTAATGTTAGCACTGAAATTTCAAATGAGAAATTAATACGCCGCAGGAGAAAAATTTTAACTGCCAAGATCAAATACACCCTTAAATTAGTATTTCCATCAGGCCCTCTTTTTTCCCCGTACGCTATCCTGTATTTAATGGCGTCCGGAGGTTTTTTATGTGATTTCGTGGTAACATAATGCAGCTCTAGAAAATCAGCGCCGGGACACATTAAAAAAAATTTCCCCAGACGCCTCAAACAATGTCTGAATAAAAACAGAAAAACAGGTAAACTGCAAAACTAAATGCAGTCGTTGCTGTACATCTGTTGAATCTCTCTTGAATCTTTTTCTACTATTTTTTCGCTTCGCGATGAATTTTACCATTAACTTTACACCTCCCTGTAAAATTTCAGGTCGTTACGTTGTTTCTTTCTATGTATTTTTGCTAAAAATCAAAAAGTAGGGTAATTTCAACGATACAAATTACCTCCTAAATATATAATACTTATCTGAATTAAAGTTTGTAAAATACAGTACGGAGAATTTAACGACTGCCCATTTACAATAGCCGTAGGAAAACCTTATCATCATATCTACCCTAAACTGACGCAAGGGGATCAATATTATGGCTTCAATTAGCTGTCTATTTAAAACGAGTATATATTTATCATACCTACTATGCAGCAGTGTTGGGCATCAATCAATTAAATTTTCAATTGACTAATCAATTGATTGAAAATTTAATTGCAATTAATTTAATTGCAATGAAATTTAATTGCAGATTTTGCAATTAAATTTAATTGCAATTAAATTTAATTGCAGTATTTTGCAATTAAATTAATTGCAATTAAATTTTCAATCAATTAACTTTTTTGCAATTAAATTTACAATTAAAAATTCAAAAACAAGGGCCTGTAAAAAAAATGTACATTGAATGTAAAATTTCCACAAAAAATTGGATGGGGGGGGGGGAGGGGGGATGGGGAGGGTGACGGTGGTGGGTGATGGGGAAGTGGGAGGGGGTAGTGGGAGGGGGGAGGGGGATGGGGAAGTGGGAGGGGGTGGGGGAGGGGGAGGGGGAAGTGGGAGGGGGTGGGGGAGGGGGAGGGGGAAGGGGGAAGGAGACCTACCACTCCCCCTCTCCACCTCCCCCTCCCCTCCGCCACCCCCTCCCCTCCCACTTCCCCATCCCCACCACCCTCCCCCTCCCCCTCCCCATCCCCCACCCCTCCCCCTCCCTTTTCCCCTTCCCACCCCCCACTCCCTTTTCCCCTTCCCACCCCCCCCCCCCTCCCATAACCATCCCTTCGCTTCCCTCCCAATTCCAACCCCTTCCCGATCCCGTCGTTTTTAGACAAATTAAAAGTTCATAAGATTTAATTGTTAATTAGGGGCTGCGCCCCGAACCGCTTCGCGGTTCATCCCCCTTCCGCAGGTCGGCCTTCGGCCTCCCTGCCCCCGTCGGCCTACGGCCTCCACAACTACTCGGCCTTCGGCCTCGCCCCTCGCGCTTGAATTGTTGGAATTTGATGTATGCAGATGTTATGTAAAATTATTTAAATATATTTCAGCTCTCGCCTTCCTCTTTACTCGGCCTTCGGCCTCGAGTCAAATGCATATAGTTAACCCAAAAAGGGAAATTTTTTTAGAGACATTTTTCTTTTTGACCCAACAGTGTATTACAAAATCGTACTGTTTACTTACAATATATTCAATAACGGTAAAAGGTGGTTATCCACACGGCGAAAGACAATATTGTGGGAAATGTCGTTCTTTTTCATTCATGTCATACATTGAAGCACCAAATCCCTTTAGAATTGCAGAAGATAGCAGGTGAGGGCTATACATAACGATGGTATCTATACTGTTTTTCGCAGTATTATATTGTTTTTCAGACTCCAATACTGCATTACTGCTTTTTTCCCCAAAATACTGTATTTAAATACTCAGAAAACTTTAATTCTTTAACGTTTCGGAATTCAAATTTATTAATAGCAATGCAAAACGTCAGTGGCAACACAAAACAGTGGCAACACATGGCAAGTGTAAATACATTCAAACGACGAACAGCGAAGTATTGATGGCAACATGTCATATAGATTCGCTTCTTCCTTTCCCCATCGATTACTGTCTTGTCATTATTCATCCTTCTTCAGAACGCGTTACTTTGATTTTGCTTTCCATTGTTAATTTAAAAGAATAAAAATGTCGAAATTAAGAGCAAAGACACAAATTTTCATTGAATAAAATTTATACTGCGAAAAATACTGTTTTTTCAAATCGATTTACTACTTTTTTAAATTTTTAGGTGAAATATACTGTTTTTTGTCCGAAAAAAGATACCATCGTTAGCTATACATAAAAAGGAGAGGTAGATATTAGTGAGCAAAAATTTTCCCTTCGGGCTGACCTCTCTCATGGTGAAAACCGGATCCGAAACCCTTAAGCGCATAAAGAGGTTTCAAGAGAGGGAAAGGGGTTGCTATTAAACTGGATCCGACACCCTTGAGTAAGAGATATCAGAAGAAACAGGGATTGACATCAAAAAGAATCATATCCTTTATTCTGTCAATAACTGTACCTGTGTGCAAAGTTTGATCAAAATCGGCCGGAATTGATGCCGGAACAAACATTCAGTCAAACAGACAGAAATACCGACCGACATACAGACGGACGGACAAACATAAATTTTAAGCATAACAAAACCTATAATTGCCAGTCTGGCAATTATTAGAAACTCGTATAGTGATATTCCTATCAAAATTCGAACAGTTGTATCAAAATTCCAGTTTGAAGTCAAACTTTCCAAAAAGATTTTTTAAAATTTGTTCCAATAGGATTTTGATGTATGGGAGTTTTATGCAGAACCATATCCTAAATAACTTTTGTTCTTTCACTTTTTTGGTGAGATGCACCGTTTTTGAGATATTCGCAAAAAACGTTATCGTCCGTATGGGGGGTACCCCCTAATGGTTCATTTTTGTTCATTAACGAACTTAGCCTCGCATTTTGCGAAAAACGGATCTGCACAACATTTCAAGTCTCTAGCTCAATCCGTGCGCCCGCAATCCGCGCCACAGACGGACATGCAAAAATCAATTTTGTTTATCATTCTAAACACACTGGTGTAATACATTTTTATGTGTGATGACGGGGTCTTGGCGTTACAAACGGTAAGGCAAAGTTAATATACCCTTTGGTTTCACCATACGGGTATAAAAATGTCATTTTTGCCATCAGTATTATACGACCAAATACATCAATGTATGCCAATATTTTTGAGAAAATCCAAAATTACAAAAATTGTCCCCCTTACAGTTTTTATTATATAGATGGGAAAAAAGTAAAGTGGACACATCTACAGATAGAGAGCTTTCCTTTAAAAAAAGAATAATCAAAATCGATTCTAAGCTGGAGCTGTGTCGAAAGAAATACATACAAAATCGCTTTGCCTTTTAAATATATAGATGAGTCTTCGATCTTAACAACACGGATCGCAGCTGGGCGTTTAATGAAGGGGTAAAATACCCATGCTCGAAGCCAGGGTTGCTGGTGCCAAGGTTTTGTTTTTTTAATTTAACTTTTTTTTTCATTTAGTTAAAACAAATTTTTTTCTTTGTGATTTTTGTGTTTTTTTTTGTATGTGAAAACTGTTTAAAACAAAAATAGAGACACTAATTATAAACCGAAAACGATTTTGATCAGATTTTCACCATTGTCCGTGATGATAATATTTTATGACTGAAGTTAGCTTGCCCATGAGGAGGCTGGAAAAACTAATTGGGTATTAGAGTTTTAAAATTCAAAACCGAAAGTCTTGAAGCGAACACGTTTATTTTCTAAAAGTTATTTCTGGAAGTTTTCTGTGCAAAAAGAACTTTAGCCCGACAACGATGGGTCTGTATCTAGTAAAATATTATTAAAAATTGGTGGAAAAGTAAAATGGACACATCTAAAGATAATTTTCTAAAAGTTATTTCTTGCATTATTTATCCTTACAGGACCTTCCGTTTTGAATTTTGAAAATCTAACACCGGATTCGGGATCAGCGACCCCAAAAACCCCCGAGTGATACTTTTCAGCCTCCTATTGAGCAGGATTCATGGCGAAAATCACGGTTTAAAAATACCCAAACCCCCTTTACCCCCCGTTCACCCCCTTAGCGCTAAAATTTCGAAAAAAATGTGTCCCATATTCTGAAAGTTTCAAGTCTCTATCTTCAGGGGTTTGGGCTGGGCGTCAGGTTAAACGATTTTATATATAGAGCAGATGGTTTTCACTTTTTCCAATAAAGACTCAATTTCAACAAAAAAAAATAAAAATATTCTGCCACCGCTCAGAATTGAACCCGTACCTGGCGCGATGTAGTTTACACTTATTCAGTAGTAAGAATATAAACTTTAAAGATAAATTAAGTAATAAAAAACAGGCAGTCATTGGGGACTGCCAACAGAAGTGAAAACAATATATGTAAGGTAATTTTGTCGTGTATTTATACCTATATATTTTTCAACCTGAAATTTCGAAAATATATGCTAATAAACAGTAAATTTTAAATAAAAGTCAATTATGTATATTAAGGTTTGAATTCCTGAGCAGCACATGATATTCTTATACAAAAAATGGCTAGATATTTAATTTTTTGTTGTATAACAAAGTCACGCGCTGTTCAGAAATTTTCTGTCTCATTTTATTTTGCCGTATGAAATTTTCCAAAAAAATAGATTTTTTGTTGTATAACAAAGTCACGTGCTGTTCAGAAATTTCCTCGCTAATTTTATTTTGCTCTGTACTGTCTACCAAAAAAATCAATTTTTTCTGTATAAAAAAATCAAATGAAAGCGAATCACAGCATTCTTAAGCTGTTAAATAAGCATGTCGGTGACGCGAACTCATGAGATTTTAACCATCCAAAAATCACCCAACGCGCCTAAAGAAGTATAATATAAATAAAATAAGTAATTTAAGGTCAAAAAAAAATTTAAAAAAAACATTTTGTCACCACTCGGAATCGAACCCGCACATTTGGCGCATTGTAGTCTAACACTTATTCAGGAGTAAAAATGTAAACTTAAAGATAAATTAAGTAATAATATATTAATAAAAGTAAAAAAATCAAAAAAAAAAATTTGAAAAGAAAAAAAAAAAGAATTTGTCATCGATAAGAATTGAACCCGGGCCTGGCGCATGGTAGTCCAACTTCTAACTCACTGCACTAATCGAACAGTACGAAATGTCGTTTTAACATTGAAGACTTAGTTAGCGGCATATTTATAATTTTGAAAGGCAAATTACTAATAAAGTATTATTAAAAATGGGGAAAAAAGTAGAACGGACATATCTACAGCTATAGAGCTTTCATTTAAAAAAAAAATCATCAAAATCGGTTCAATAGGAACTCCAGGAGCTCTGTCGAAAGAAATCCATACAAAATCGCTTTGCCTTTTAAATAAAGGGTGGTTAAATTTCAAGGGCCGATGTTGAATGTGAACCACACCTAAACGTCAAGTTTTTTTCTGCATTTCATTTGACATTTCTCAATTTCAGACTAACTCAATTTGAACCATGGAAAGATACACAATCGAGCAACGCGTTAAAGTTATTCAGGCTTATTATGAAAATGGGCGTTCAAATCAAAATGCATATCGTGCACTTCGTGATTTTTTCGGTCAATTTAATCGTCCAAATGTGCGTACAATCGGAAAAATCGTGCAAAAATTTGAGCAAACCGGGTCTGTAGGAGATGTGAAAACACCAGTGCATGCTCGTACTGCAGAAAATATTGCTGCTGTTCGCGATAGTGTGGCTGAAGAGCCGTCCACCTCAACTCGTCGTCGTGCCCAACAATTGCACCTCCCACGCTCGTCGTTGATGAACATTATGCATAAAGACTTGCATTTACACGCTTACAAGGTGCAATTGACTCAAGAACTAAAGCCTCTTGACCATTTCAAGCGTCGTCAATGGTCAGAATGGTGGCAAGAAATGGCAACAGTGGATGATCAATTTTCGAAGAAAATCATCTTCAGTGATGAGGCACATTTTCACCTCAGTGGATTCGTCAATAAGCAGAACAGTCGCATTTGGGCGAATGATAATCCAAGAGTGATTGTCGAAAAACCAATGCACCCACAAAGAGTGACTGTTTGGTGCGGTTTATGGGCTGGCGGCACGAAGTGCACGATATGCATTTTGATTTGAACGCCCATTTTCATAATAAGCCTGAATAACGTTAACGCGTTGCTCGATTGTGTATCTTTCCATGGTTCAAATTGAGTTAGTCTGAAATTGAGAAATGTCAAATGAAATGCAGAAAAAAACTTGACGTTTAGGTGTGGTTCACATTCAACATCGGCCCTTGAAATTTAACCACCCTTTATATAGATTGTACTAGTAATGATTGATCAAACAATTAACAATTAATTAATTGTTAATTGTGAAAAATGCAACAATTAACAATTAATTAATTGTTAATTGTGAAAAATGCAATTAACAATTAATTAATTGTTAATTGTGAAAAATACAATTAACAATTGATTAATTGTTAATTGCAGAAATTTACAATTTCATTTTTTCGTCTTTTCGATTTAGTTTTAAACTTTTTGGTTCAAAAACTAAACATTTTAGAAAATTTTAACTTTTTTGTTTAAAAATTAAATTAAACTTAAAGTATAAAATTTAGCTTTTGAGGTTTAAATTTTAAACTAAATTGGTTTAAAAATGCACATTAAAACTCTAAAAAGTTCAAAAACTCAACCTAGATGTTGAAAAAATTGAAAATTCATTTTTTAAAATACGTCGGTTGAAAATGTTTGAACCAAATAGCTTAGTGAAGTTGAAAAAATCAACCCAAATTTTCCTTTGTGTTTGCTAGAAAAATTTTAAATTTTTTTTGTCGGAGTAGGAGTTTCAACTTTTTTTTTAAAAGAAGCAAAAACTATTAACTTCGAATCCGCGACTCCGACTCCACACTCCTGGGATTTAGCAGCAAAATATTTTTAAAAATATTACCCCAACATTTTCAATGATATTTTGTGCAGGCGCAGCTCTGTGGGGTCATACTTGATGAACTTTTTTTGATCATTTCACAAAAAAGATATACAAAACAAAATATAGCAAAAAAGAGTATATATCGGAAAAATGAGACAATTTTTTTCGATTTTCGTTACTTTTTTCGTTATTGTAACGGAATCAAATTTCCATAACGTTATAAAGTAATTTTGAAGAAAAAGCCGGAAGATTTTTTTCGTAATTTTGTTACGTTACGATAACGTTTCCTATCCCTGCTATTATGTATTAACTGTGCAAATTGTAACTCTTTGATGTTTTCATAAAAGTAACAAAGTCAAATTGCAAGTTTACTTTTCCAATAAATTTCTGTGCAAATTCTCTCATAAAATTTCTCATCCACCAACGTATCCATACAATCATTTATCCGGCCATTGCCTTAAATAACCTGACGATGGAGTACGTGCATAACTTTTTTGTTTACCTTTCAAAAAGGTAAATAAAAATTTTCTTGATTTTTGTTTTGTATTCATAAATTGCCACTTGAAATTTTTGAATGATTACTTTTCTCCAAACTTTGGCAATTCGCATATATAGAGATATGTATGTCTGCGCACAAAGTAGGATGCTTTGGGAATGGTGGAGTTTCCTATAAAAATCAAGTATCGACCTTAAGATTGAAAGGAACCCTTTTCTGCTATTTCGATCGCATTCAAAAAGCACCATACCACACTCACTAAATCTACTTAGGATTCAGGCAACTTTCATTATTTTCTGTACAATCGAGACACTAAAATGGGCAATGGGGGTGGCAAATCACCGTTATAAAACAAACACGGGTTCGATTCTTTACGATTGAGCAAACTTTTCTGGTCGATTAGAGCTCCATTGGCAGCTTCAAGATAATAAGAAAATTTATTATATCCTTAAAAATTTTTTGTATTACTTTGTTTTGCTCTTGTGCTAGCAAAGATTTGTTACGGAATTCAGGTGAGTTGAGTAAATGTATGTGTGTCCCAAAATAAATTTTCAAGATGAAATATTACGTATAAAACATCTTCATTCTCGAAAAAAAAACAATTTATGATATGTTGCTCTAAGCGAAAAGCAGAGGTAATCAAATGAGTTGTATAAATATTGATTGCCGATATTAAAATAAATTTTATATGATATTGAATATGGTTGATAAGGATAGCATATTTTGTATTTATATGACAAATTTAGAAGCTATTTCTACAATCATAAAGGTTCTATTGAGAATTTAATACCAATCCATTTTCATGTTTAGGTAATCTGAGATTTGTGAATAGAGCTATGTATTGAATTAAAACAAGATAATTCTGGGATTTGAATTATTTAAGTTGGGCTTAAGTAGCTAATTTTCATTGGTGCAAACGGACATAAGAGAATATTGAATAAAATGTTTGTAAAATTTAATGTGATGAAGAATAAATAAAATAAAAAAACATAAAAACATGGGTCGCTAGTAAAGAGAATATCAACTGCTAGTTAATCGAAATTGTTTTTTTTAAATCCGTCTAAAATCTCAATTTTTTACTCACGTGCAATCACAAAACAATTCCGAAATTTGATAGAAACCTTATTGTAGGTTACTGCTTCCTGATAGCAAAAATCTCACGCACTTTTTAGCACACAATTTTCCATGAAGTTTTTACAACTGGTTAATATCTCCGAAATGACTGAAGTTGTTTTAAGCCCAATTCAGTCTAGCGATTGCAATTACGATTGCGATTACGATTGCGATCACGATTGCAGCTTCTTGACCAATGAGATCAAAGCTTTCAACGATAGGGACATGAAAGCTTTCATCCCATTGGTCGAGGAAGCTCAATCGTAATCGCTATCATAATCGCTATCATAATCGCTATCGTAATCGCTATCGTAATCGCTATCGTAATCGCTATCGTTAGTCTGAATTGGGCTTTAAACGTGATCGAATGTCATACTCTTCTTCCATATAAAAAATATCAGAATTTAGTTTCAGAAAAAGCATGTAAAAAAATGTTTTTAAATATCTCGTTAAAAGAAAAAATAAAGGAAATTTTATTTCCTTTGAATTTGATTATACGTATTTTTTCTCAAAATTACATAATATCCGAGAAATTTTTAAAAAACTTCTTATAATTTTTTTTCAAATATGTTGAAAACCTAACGGTTAAGATACTTAAAAACCATTAGACCAAAAAACGTGGAAAATTTTATATCCTTTAGATTTTGTTACAAAAACGCATAGTTTTCGAGAAAACTTTTTTTATGGGTAGAGTAGCCATACACATTTGTTATGGGTTTGGTTTTATAAAAAACCGACAGATACCTTCAAAATATTACTACACAGAAAAAAATAATTTTGTATTATTTACAAAATGGGTTTAACAAAAAAAAATTCGTAAATATTACTGAAGTTTTGTATATTCTTCGTAATATTAACAAATATTTTTTCGTGTAGTTACTAAAATTTGTTAATATTACGAAGTAATACAAAACTTCAGTAATATTTACGATTTTTTTTTTGTTAAACCAATTATTTTTTTCTGTGTACGAAGATGTTGCCTCTTGAAGGTCTGTCCGTTCCCTTCTCAGCTAGGCACAAAAATTTGCCGACTCGAGCTCACGGATTGGGTAGGGTTCTTGCTGAGGGGTTACGGAGATCACAACAGAATACAAAACAAAATGTGCCATTAATCTAACCGATGAAATCCAAAACTACACTAATGAAAACGCAAGACTATCAAATTTAGCCACAGAAGCATCCGAAATAAAAATTAAGGTACAGCGCATCGTCCCTATCACTTCAACTTTCGTACATCCCTTCCCCAAACTTAAACGCCTTAGCACATCATTACTACTATTCGATCACAAAAAAAAATTGAATCACAAATAAAGCGAACATATTAACAAGGAAATTTATTGATTGTCTTATTTCTAACATTCCACTGAACCAACATTATCTTAGTTAAGATTTATTCTTTATATAACATTTTAAGATGACAATTCGTAGTAAAAGAAAAATAATATTTAACCTCGCACAGAACAAAAAAATTATATTTACTGTTATGCGGTTCAAATCTACGATTGATTGAAACAATTTACACTGGTGAGATAAATTTAAAAATCAAAATTTTCACAATTTGAATAAATATGTCACACGAATAAATGAAAAATTTGTATTCGACTTTACGTCTAAAGAATTTGGAAATTTCTTTACGTTCGAATCACTCACTATATAAAAATTTTGGCTTATGAATGCTAAACAAAAATTGTACTCACGAGAAGTCCTTCACTTAGATTTGTAGTTACCAAAATGTATTTCTGATGTTTCTTTTTGTAGTTTTCTCCGCTGAAGTTGTGCACAATTCCAACGTGAACTTTGAAGCAAAAATTTTCTAGCTAAAAAAATTATGAAAATTGCCAAAATTAACAAATGTGTTCGAACATGAGCGAATCTAATTGAACGAGACTTCCCTTGGTATTAGGTGAACTTTCCCAAATCCTTACTTTTAAATACCGATCACAACTTAGATCGATTTCATGCAATATAATTTATTCTCAAATCTAACTCCTGTCGAAGCCTCGAGGAACGAGTAGACTTGACTTCGTCTTTGCCGATCTATAGTTTTCGTCTTTTTTTTAGGTGTTGTACTGAATGCCAGCGTCCTTCGTCGCCTTCACTCTCGCTCTCCAAAATTCGCCAAATTGGGTTTAGATAAAAAAAGGAATTCGCCAAAAATAAATTCCAGAAAAGCCGGAACAAAATAATTCTTCCAGCTACGGGATAGCCGTGTAACAAAATAGCGTGCCAAGTACGTGTATGAATTGTTCCAATCACGGATAACAGTTTAAAAAAAATTCTGGTATTCGATTTCAAGGACCATGTGGCGCGATATCGTGGAATCCTCGAAACTTCTCGTCCTTTTTTAATTTGCAATTCCTTACGTGACGCAAAGGTTCCCAATTTTTAAAACAATAGTCCTGAATTTATAAACGAATACCAGAAATACTGTTCAAAATGTTAACTGAAATTCAAGATTTTTGTTTTTTTAATATCGCACTTTTCGAAAATCGTAGGTGTAAGACGTACCTTTCTTCTCTCATTTATTAATTTTTGTATCGCGCCAGAAAGAATTTTTCCACAAAATTTGCCAAATTTAAAAATGTTTCAAATTATCAAAAAATTTGAGTTGGCCAAATGGCCGCAATTAAAATTTTGGTTTCGAGAAAGACTTTCTCGTCCAAGCGTCACGATGCAAAAGAGAGAGTTTGGAGATTCGATGAATTGGTTTTAACTTTTTTTTGGCAAGTTTCTAATTTTTGGTCTTTTACCTATTTTCTGCGCCTACTAGCGGCTATTATTTTAACCATTGGTCTAAAAAAAATCCCTCCTAATTTTTGTAATAAATAAATTGCATGCTAAACATTTAGACAATAAATAATAACGATTAACGAATGTAAATAGAATTGAAAATCTATGCTTCAATCAACTATCTGGCTAATTCCGGGATTAGCAGAAATATTTATAAATTGGTTTAAAGTTAATAGCATCTCTAATAATTACAAATATTTAACAAGGCGTCTAGATTGGTCATTTGATTGACGATAGAGATCCTAGTATGATTCACTTATATGACCACACAACACATTTTATAAAAGTAGAATATAAAACATGGTTTAGATTTAAAGGCAGAAAATCAGCAATGTTCGCCGCAGGCGAAATTTTTTAAGCAAAATTGACGCAGTTATTTAACCAAAGGGATACACCATCCTAAGTAAAAATTAACTTAAATGTTTGCGCTCTGTACGTTTTATAAATAGTTGCAACGGAAAATATGAATAAAAATAGCAATAAAGAGAAATACACCGCAGGCCAGATTTTTTTGAGATTATGCATCTTTTGTGGAAAATGGTTAAAAAATGTCCCGCAGGAAAAGAAATGAGCTTGGGAGTAACCTCCAGTGCATATTCATTTCTTCCTCCCTGCCACATACAAATGAAATAGTTTTTGAGATTTTTTCTAACCAGGGTACAAGCCCGACCCTTTAGTCGGGTGTTTTTCACATTTTTTTCTGAAGAATTTTCAACACTTTTCAAATGTTATTTCAAAATTTTATTATTTTTTTTTAAACCGCCAAGATGAAATAATTTCGAAATGAAAATTTCAATTATGAACATATTCAAGGGAATGAATATGATTATAAAAACCATAATAACAATTAGATATTATCTTGGCAAAATAATACCGTAATAAGTAATTAATACGAAACTAAAAGTCTTATACGCACAGGGAGTAAATACGGCTTACCCAAACGAGTTAAAGTGAACCTTTTTCATATCCAAGTCACGTAACGCTCATATTCCACGAAATTATTGAAGCCGCATATATTTACTTATGTATTGTCGTTGCCTCTCTTTAATTTCCTGAAAAATGAAGAAAAGCGCTCCGATTCAGACATTGGAGGAGTGGTGCGAAAACTCTGCAATTTCCGTTTTTGTTAATGAGCTCATAAATAAGAGATTAATTAAAATCTGTTTGTCCGTTTATCTCGCAACTCGTATCTCATCTTATATTTTTCGTTGTGTGTTATTCAAAGTATTTTGTTTCTTTTTATTATACCTCATTACTATACAGGACTCGTGTCGACATTTTTAAATGGCCCCAGCTAAAAAAAAGGAGCCAACAGGAATATTCTCAACCGGCCATAGATTGGGAAAACACGAACCACCTTAACCACCTACAAGCTCGGTAATACTTTTTGAGAAAGGGTGTGAAGGTTTCAGGATCTCAAAACGGTATTAGACGTTCGGCCTCTCTTATTATGACAACACAACCGACAAGAATTGTCATCATTTGTTAATAAAGTGTACCCCAGGGGCTACTTAGCATGAGTTTAAATATTCATTGTGATGAGGGTTCACACCGGGTGTTGCCTTATGGAAACTGATTTTTAAGTATATGTAATGCGAATAAAATAGGGGTGAAAAAGGTATCCTCGGAACATTTATATAATTCATTTTAATAAGAGAGGCGACTTGACTCTGAATTTACATTTATGCGATAACCATGTATAAAAACATGATATAACACAAATTCTTCTCGTGTAAAGGATTTTTTTGCGCGTGCAATGCATTAATTTACGAGTATTCAGTGGAAAGTAATTAATCCGAAAGCTTTACAAATTGTAATTTTAATAAAATATTAATTTTCTGGTTATAGAAAGGGTATATACATAGAAAGCATATGATGGTGTGTTCCGTTTGTCCAAAGTTTCGTCGAGATATAAATTATATTATGTACTGGTAATGAAGTGATTTCAAATATCATTGTAAATATACTACTATGCCATTAGGTATATTAGTTAATTTGCAAACTTCCCTTCCAATTCATACCGGAAATTTCAATTCCTGTTGCAGCTTAATTGACTTAAAGTTTTTCAAAATTGAATAAATCAAAAGCTTAAAGTTCAATCAAACGCATTTATTTGTAGAAATTTCACGCCTTTATTATGCTACTATATTACCCTTATATTGTATGAATCAGCAGCAGCACAACATAAAGTGATTTTTCATGGTATCAATGCCAGCTGTATATGCAGGTTAATTGATTGGAAAATGACGTCTAATCGACTGGAAATTATCTGCGGAGAGTTATGAGATTGAAAAGGGATACCAAATTGGCAATGAATGATACCATTAAATCAGAAATATATGCTGATTGCCAAAATACTAACCGAACAAACTTTTTTGCAAGTCAGAATGATAGTAGGTAAGTCACAATCTCATCAAATTTTTTTTTTTTCAAATCATGTTTACCTCAAGTTTTTTTTCTGATTTCAAACAGATCGACAAAACCTTTATTTAATTTCGCTATAGAAATAAACTTTTATTTAACTTTTTTTTTTCAAAATGCGATACGTCCCTTATATGTATTTTTGGCTTTTTTGGCTTTTTTCAAATGGAGAAAAAATGCATAGTTAGGCGCCGTTTACACGTGGCACTTTATTCAGCGAATTTTATTCTGTGATACTAAATTCAAATCTCACAACCGTTTACAACACAAAAGTTTCTTTTTCTAAAACAAGGTTCGAGGATAAATCACCGCAATAAAATTCACACCCGTTTACATTAAGAATAGAAATTTTGGGAATGAATTTCAATGCAAAATCTTTTGAATTAAATTCCAGCAAGTCCACATTTTCAAAAGTAGCACTTCTACTTACAAAAAAATATCTGACGTGAACAGCACATGACTTTCTTACACAAAATCTACGTTTCTGCACAATTTAGCCGACAAATAAAATATTTTTAATTTATTATTTCATTTCTGATTCATGGTTTTAACGCGACCTTTCTAGCATTGAATTTTATTGAAATTTCTCGGCTTATAGGACATTAAAATATTATTTTTGTGGCTCTTTTCACATCCGAAATTCCCCCAACAGGTGAGGCATATGAAGGAATTTTTAATTTTCTTTCATATTTTTTAAGCAATTTAGATGGATTAAATTTTTATTAACTCTCAAGCAATAAGCAATATTTCTATATTAAAAGGTTACAATTGTTATTTTTTAGATCTGGGACTGTAAGAACATATTTTGTAAAAAAGCGCCAAAAGCTAATTTCAAATTGACTACTCTCTGATTACTAACTCGCTTTCGCCTAGACGGAAACTGATTCTGTCTACTGAAAACAACAACAAAAATCTGAACTCGCAGGTCGCTCTCAAATATAATAATAAAAATAAAGGGTCTTTCAATAAGGACATAACAGTTTTGTATTTTAATAAATACGCACCCTAAAACTTTTTTTATGATCTGGCAATGCTAAAACGTCAGTCAAGGTTTACATTTTTTTCGTGGTGAAGTTCACGAACGAGCAACGTTTGGAAATTATTAAAACTTACTACTGAAATTCTGAGTCCGATGAAATGATAATGAAAATGATGAAATGAAATGATGACTGAAATGATGGTCCGGTCGAATGGCCACCTCGCTCATGCGATTTAACGCCGTTGGATTTCTTTTTATGGGGTTATGTTAAGTCGTTGGTTTACGCCAACAAGCCAACAACGTTAGAGGAGCTCAGGAACAATATCGAACGCGAAATTGCCAACGTTCCGGCCGATATGTGTGGAAGAGTGGTGCAAAAGTGGCTCCGAAGAATCAATCAGTGCAAACGTGCTCGCGGTGGCTATATGAACGACATCGAATTTCATACTTAAATGTAACATGTCCACTACACCTGGAATAAATTTCAGTCCGATATCTCAATTATTCTGTGTTTTATTTAAATACAAAATTGTTATGTCCTTATTGAAAGACCCGATATAAACGTAAAAATTGAGATACCATTTCATTGTTTTAAAGAGAAAATCGTAATGTTTGCCTCTTTTAAGGATATGCAACAAATTTCATTGTGTATTTACATTTTCCCAAAATCAATTTTAAGTGCAACAAAATTTAAAATTTTTTTAAAAAGCATTTTTAAAATTCTATACCGTGGCTACGCCATCGATTGTAAAGATGATGGCCCAATAGAAGCTTTGCTTGCTACGCTTGCTTTTCTTTGCTGAAGCATTTGAGGCGATTCAAGCAAGCAAAGCTACTCTAGGCTCAATGTACGCTTTGCTATGACCGCTTTGACATCTGGCAATTATATTGAATTTATATAATCTGAGTGAAAAAAAAGTTTGTGCAAACATTTTAACAATAAAAATTAATTTATAAAGTATTTATAATGCATTTTGTATGCTATTTGTGTTTTATTTCGTCGATTGGGTGAAAAACTGAATTGTCAGAACTGTCAAAGCGCATAAAGCAAAGCGTCTAATTGAGAATTGCTCAAATCGAAGTTTTGCTTGCTTCGCTTCGCTTTAAGCGCTTTTGTATTGGGCCAGCTCCCATAAGGAAACACGGAGTTCAATTCAGCTGTCAAAACGAGTAAAGCAAGCGAAGCAAGCAAAGCTTCTATTGGGCCATCACCTTAAGGATTTAAGCCTTAAACGAAAAACAATGTCTGTTAGGCACCTTACACGTTCAATATATTGAATAATATTTTCATTGTATTCAATATGTTGACGGTGTAAGGACTATATTGAAGCGAATCATACGATTTTGAATTCCCTTCAATATATTGAAGCAAAAATATTGACCGTGTAACGCGTAGTGATCAACTTGTTGTTCAAAATCTCACAACTAGAACAAGTGCCATCCACATTTTCATTGGCAATTCTACTAATAAAATTTAAATTTTTAAAACCAAATGTACGCGAAACATTGGAACAAAAAGAATCTCTTTCTATTTGCATTTTGACTTATTCTTTATTTATTTTCAATGCAAAAACCACTCAACCTCTTTCGATGTATGTTGAAAAGATAGTGGTTCCCTTTTGCGGATTTTCCCACTCGACCCAAAACCCATTCGCTGTCTATAACTAAAAACTCTGACCTATAAGTTTTGTTTCCAAAGCAGATCTGTACAACTAAAGGTTTGGGGGTGAACTCCGTATGTGAACCTCCCACATTCGGCTAAAATGGAATAAACACAGATGGTACTTTACTACGCTTTTATGTAAATGGGACTTTCATCAACCAGAAAGTTTCTATAAGTAAATTTTTTGCAGAAATTCGTCTTAAATTTTTTTTTTTTTTGCTTGCATTGTTTGTTGGAGTATAAACATGACACACAAAAATATTTACATACACACCAAAAGAGATACTCAAAAAATATACACAAAATTATAGATAGATACTCAACAATATTTCACTTTGTATATAAATACATTGAAAATTTTAAAGAAGCTTACGCAGCATTTGAAAATACAAGCAAAGAGTTTCGAAGAGATTTCCACTTTATTTGACTTTGATGTGACTTACTTGACATGTTAAAATGTTTCAAATTCTAGATGAATGAATTGCTTTTTAAGTAAAAGATAAAATTTTATGACTTTATTTAAAATGAAGTTAAATTGTCGCACATAGCAATTGAAACGTATCAAAAAGTCATGTCGGATTATTTTATTTCTTTTGTTTATGTTATATCCCAATAAGATTTTATCAAAATTTTCACAGGCCAACAAAAAAGATTCATATAAAAAGACATTTCCAATTTTTTTACTTACTTTATAAAGAATACTCTGAAAAAATGCGGGTTCTTTATCTGATATTAACGACAAAAATTACATGTTACTTACATGAAAAAAGTTCATAGTGGATCTTTTAGAACTGTATCTTTATCTCGTGACTACTGCCGATTTTTATACCCGTATGGTGAAACCAAAGGGTATATTAACTTTGCCTTACCGTTTGTAACGCCAAGATCCCGTCATCGCACAAAAAAATGAATTACACCAGTGTGTTTAGAATGATGAAAAAAGTTGAATTTAGCATGTCCGTCCGTCTGTCTGTCTGTCCGTCCGTCTGTCTGTCTGTCCGTCTGTCTGTCTGTGGCGCGGATTGCGGGCGCACGAATTGAGCTAGAGACTTGAAAGTTTGCACAGATCCGTTTTTCGTAAAATGCGAGGCCAAGTTCGTTAATGGGCAAAAATGGACCATTAGGGGGGGTACCCCCCATACGAACGAAAACGGTTTTTGTGAATATCTCGAAAACGGTGCATCTTATCAAAAAAGTCCAAGAACAAAAGTTATTTAGGATATGATTCTACATAAAACTCCCATACATCAAAATCCGATTGGAATAAATTTTAAAAAATCTTATTGGAAAGTTTGACTTCAAAGTGGAATTTTGGTACAACTGTTCGAATTTTGATACGAATATCACCATACGGGTCTCCAATGATTGCCAGATTGGCAATTATAGCTTTTGTTATGTTTTAGACTGAATATGAGGCGTTAAAAGCTAGAGTGGACCAAGCCACATAATCGAGTTTTTGAAGCTTTTCCACTTTTGTACTATTATTGACTGTAAATTTTTCAAAAAAAATTTCTGTGGACTTTATTACTCAATGTTGAAATGTTCTTTTGTGCATCCATACATTTTTATCTAAAAACTCACTCGCAATAGTGATTCAAACACAAAAAAATTCACGACTTCGACATGTGGATTGGTCCACTCTAGCTTTTAACGCCTCATATAACCTTTTTTATTCCATACCGCTTTTTTAGACTGAATATTAGCCTTTTTTCACATCAAATTCACTATTTTGCCAATCAAATTTAATTTTTAAGAATCATATTTAACTTTATACCAATCATATTCATCAAAAAAAATTTAGCTTTTTTTTCTTTTTGAAACATTTGATTTTCGTGAAGATTTAAAAATATGGTGGCGAAGCCCAATTTGATTTGCAAATTTTGTCACTGTGATACAAAGCGATGCAAGTTGCATCGAAAAAAGAAAATTTGGATTGCATAATAGTCAGTTTGATCTGTAAACGATTGTAATTGGACTAAAAATAAAGCTGTATGGAATTTAAAACGATTTTTCCTCGCACAAATCTAGGATTTAAGAAAACCGCGTACTTTGTACTAAAAACTTTGTACTAAAAACTTGGTACTAAAATGTTCTTAAAGGTTTTGTAAGAAAAAAAACCAAGAAAAATAATTATTTTTTTAAATAAGTTTTTATTAAAATTTACTAAAAGGGCCAAAAGTTTTAGCCGTATAAAAAAAAAGCAATAAAACAGCAATAAATAGTTTTATGGTTCAACCACAGTGAAGGCGGCAAGCGGCGTGCGGCATTTTTTTGCACTAACGTAGCGCAACGAGAGCTGCTAAAATACAGTGGCAACGGCAGCGCACTTTTCCATCGCCGCCGAGTTTGAACCCAAGTCAAACTTGCCGCCGCTGCCCAAAATGTTTTATGAAAACCACCACATTCGGCGCCACATTCTATGCCGATTTTCCTTCGTTGTTTTGTGACAACCACCACATTCGGCGCCATATTCTATGCAGTTTTTTTTGACATTTTGATTTCCCAAGATGCCGACAACGGAGAAAAAATTAATCGAGTTCGTGAAAGGAAAGGATAGACATCAAGGAAAATAAATGGAGCGAAGTAGCAGACGAATTATATAAGTTTTGATGTTTCAATTTTGACAGAAGCATATGCCGACGGTGCCGCTATCATTGTAGCTGGCTTGGCGGTATGTGTGGCGGCGCCATGCCGCCCGCCGTCGCCGCTGCCGCTTGCCACCTTCACTGTGGTTGAACCATAAATGTCTTTTTCGTGATTTCTGACTACCAACCCCCAAAGAGCAATTTTTCCCTTTTAAGCCCAATTCAGACTAACGATTGCGATTGCGATTACGATTACGATTGCGATTAAGATAATGATTGCGATTACGATTGAAGCTTCTCGACCAATGAGATGCAAACTTTCAACGATAGGCACATGAAAGCTTTGATCTCATTGGTCGAAGAAGGTCAGTCGTAATCGCAATCGTTAGTCTCAATTGGGCTTAAACCACGATTGAGATTTTATTTAAGATATTATTGGAAAAAATTAGAAATGAAAAAAGCTTGTACAGTTTTTTATGGCTCTTTACGGCTTTATTTCCCTACCAAAAGAAAGGATTTTTACTGTAATTTTATGTCCAACAGATCTGATCGTGGGCCGAGGTGGGCGAAAAACTGTTGAAAAACAAGGTTTTTTATATCAGCGTAATTTAGTAATCACAGGTATAAGAGAATTCTTTTCCATAAGACTTTACAAATTGGACCTACTTTAATAGAAAAATAGTTTAAGAGTGTCAAGCAAGGTCTTTTATGATTTTTCATAGTCAGAATCAGTAATTATACCCGTATGGTGAAACCAAAGGGTATATTAACTTTGCCTTACCGCTTGTAACGCCAAGATCCCGTCATCACACATAAAAATGAATTACACCAGTGAGTTTAGAATGATAAAAATAATTAATTTTTGGATGTCCGTCCGTCCGTCTGTCTGTCCGTCTGTCCGTCTGTCCGTCTGTCTGTCCGTCTGTCTGTCTGTCTGTGGCGCGGATTGCGGGCGCACGGATTGAGCTAGAGACTTGAAATTTTGCGCAGATTCGTTTTTCGTAAAATGTGAGGCTAAGTTCGTTAATGGGCAAAAATGGACCATTAGGGGGGGTACCCCCCATACGAACGAAAACGGTTTTTGTGAATATCTCAAAAACGGTGCATCTTATCAAAAAAGTGCAAGAACAAAAGTTATTTAGGATATGATTCTACATAAAACTCCCATACATCAAAATCCGATTGGAATAAATTTTAAAAAATCTTATTGGAAAGTTTGACTTCAAAGTGGAATTTTGGTACAACTGTTCGAATTTTGATACGAATATCACCATACGGGTCTCCAATGATTGCCAGATTGGCAATTATAGCTTTTGTTATGTTTTATTTTAAGAAAGATGAATATTTCGAAATCTTTGAAAATTGCTAACTTAGGGGTTTTTATAAAAGGTACTTACAAAAAAAAAATTTTTATGGATTTTTCTAGTTATTTTAGACATTTTTCTTTGGAATTTGGGAACTGTTACAATCTTTTTATAGGAATGACTCCCATATTTGGCCTTATAGCGCTTTTCCCCTAAATATGGTACTGCAGCATGCGATTTTGGGGGAACGGCTACCATATGTTTTTTTTTCGTGTGCGCCCCTTGCTCTTACCAAAAAAGTGATAAAAATGAATTTTTATGTGCTTGGAAATTTTAAACGATCGATCAGAGGGAAAATTTGTTTCAATTTTGTTTGTTCGTATTTCAAGGGACCAGTAAATTCATACGAATTAGCGGGATATACGAATTATCGGGGTACGAATTATCGGGATTTTTTTCAAGGGACCAGCAAATTCATACGAATTAGCGGGATATACAAATTATCGGGGTACGAATTATCGGGATTCTACTGTATCATAATTATCTAAACGAAAAATATAAGGGAATCTGATTTCCTCCAAATTCAATTAAAATTGGCCCCTAATCGAACATTTTTGGGAAGAAATGAGGCGCAGGTAAATTTGTTTGTTGACTATGACAAGCACAGTAGGTCGAAAATTTTCAAAAAACTGTTACACAGGTGAAAAACCACCTCACTTAAAAGCGAAGATTTCATAATACACCTCTCCTGTTATCGCTATCTATTCCTATGAAATTAATTTAATAGTACGTTTGTATGTATCGCAGAAAAATATTGTATTTTGAAACTTCTCTTCATTATTATTATTATATTAAATTCATAAAGTTTCCTATGTCAAGATAAGTAAGTACAAGAATAACTCTTAAGTAATAATTATTCAGTTAAGATGAGTTTTATATTCTTTGGACGTACTCTCGTGTAGTATCTTCATACCTGAATTTTAACAGCAGATACTTGTACTAAGCTTTAAATTAGGAAACTTCATTAAAATTTTCAGGCACGAAATTCATATTCGGTGTTCGATGTATACACGAAGATCGCATTTGGCAAATAATTAAATCTTTTAGTGTACCAAACATTTTCGTATATTTGTAAAATCAATATTTGCCCTATAGCAGGTTAAAATTACATGAAATCATTTTAGAAATTCATTAAACGAACTTGAAAGTAAATTAAATTAGGAAATCGCAATACCAAACAGACACGACTACAAAATCTGTTACACTATTGCTGTTACATATGTGTGTATATACGATTGCATACCCGCACGATGGAAAATGAATTCATATCGTTAAACGTTCTGTTTGGATTTAATTTCGAATCCCAATTCCAGCTGAACTCAAAATTGCATCCTCCAAATTCGTTTATCTGCTAAATATGGTGAATAAGTTTTGTTAAATGAGGGTTGCTGCTAAGGGTAAAATCATAATAACGTTCAATTAATCACAGAACGCAAATAACTCATCCAATTAAGCATACCGTCGGGATCTGGTCGTCCGATAAACCTGACCTCAACTCTATTTAACGGAAAAGAGCGGTGAATTTTCCACATTGTTCCATAGAATCCCTTTTTCCACTTATTTTACCAGGTTTTTTGCTTTGGACATTGCAATCATTTGCGGATATGATCGTAATTGGAAATGCATTTTAGTAATGGTCATACCAAAAATTCAGTTCACACTAATTAATACTTTAATAGATTCATGTGCGCATAAAAGGGGGCGTAAGAATGCGAAGGTTTTTAATTTTGTTTAAAAATTTCTGCACCCAGAGTTAGTGCTGTGACATCGAAAGAAAACATCGATGTTTGCAACATCGATATTTTAAAAATGAAAATATCGATGCCACAAAAACATCGAACCAAAAACATCGATGTTTTTGCAACATCGATGTTTTTTCAATAAATAAAGAACTTTTAAAAGTGGGTTAATAAAAGTAATTTTAAAGAAAAACATAACAAAAGCTATAATTGCCAATCTGGCAATCATTGGAGACCCGTATGGTGATATTCATATCAAAATTCGAACAGTTGTACCAAAATTCCACTTTGAAGTCAAACTTTCCAATAAGATTTTTTAAAATTTATTCCAATCGGATTTTGATGTATGGGAGTTTTATGTAGAATCATATCCTAAATAACTTTTGTTCTTGGACTTTTTTGATAAAATGCACCGTTTTCGAGATATTCACAAAAACCGTTTTCGTTCGTATGGGGGGTACCCCCCCTAATGGTCCGTTTTTGCCCATTAACGAACTTAGCCTCGCATTTTACGAAAAACGAATCTGCGCAAAATTTCAAGTCTCTAGCTCAATCCGTGCGCCCGCAATCCGCGCCACAGACGGACAGACGGACAGACAGACAGACAGACAGACGGACAGACAGACGGACGGACATGCAGAAATTAATTATTTTTATCATTCTAAACACACTGGTGTAATTCATTTTAATGTGTGATGACGGGATCTTGGCGTTACAAACGGTAAGGCAAAGTTAATATACCCTTTGGTTTCACCATACGGGTATAAAAAAAGGCTCTTTATTAAATATGTTAACTATTAGCAAAAAAATAACAAAAGCTATAATTGCCAATCTGGCAATCATTGGAGACCCGTATGGTGATATTCGTATCAAAATTCGAACAGTTATACCAAAATTCCACTTTGAAGTCAGACTTTCTAATAAGATTTTTTAAAATTTGTTCCAATTGGATTTTGATGTATGGGGGTTTTATGTAGAATTATATCCTAAACAACTTTTGTTCTTGAGCTTTTTTGATAAGATGCACCGTTTTCGAGATATTCACAAAAACCGTTTTCGTTCGTATGGGGGGTACCCCCCCTAATGGTCCGTTTTTACCCATTAACGAACTTAGCCTTGCATTTTACGAAAAACGGATCTGTGCAAAATTTCAAGGCTCTCGCTTAATCCGTGCGCCCGCAATCCGCGCCACAGACAGACGGACGGACGGACGGACGGACGGACAGACGGACGGACAGACGGACGGACATGCAAAAATTAAATATTTTTATCATTCTAAACACACTGGTGTAATTTATTTTTTTGTGCGATGACGGGATCTTGGCGTTACAAACGGTAAGGCAAAGTTAATATACCCTTTGGTTTCACCATACGGGTATAAAAATAACTGCCTCAAACTAATCCAATCCCCAATATTTATTATCTACACTGTGTAGAAATAGAAGTTTGTCTATATGGTCCCCTGAAAGGCAACTTCTTTTATTGCTGACAATATTTCCTGTAGCTGAAAAAAGCCTTTCAGATGGGACCGAAGTAGCCATTACCGACAAATATTTTTTTACGATTTTTATTAAAGGACAATTTTTGTTAGCGGATTTGCACCAAGCATTTAATGAAGATTCGTTTAGTCTGGCAACAGGACTCTTCAAATATAATGATAACACCGATGGCATTGTCATGTCACTCTCGTCCAACAAGTAATCAATACCCCTGACGCGTTTTTTTGACTTCCAGGTCTCTTCTACCATTTTGTGGTGGTCATCCCATAAACTGAAGGACTGTGCGTGTGCATCTGGAAAGTCCAAACAAAATTATTACACATACAAACCGTGGTATGCAATTGCAGCGAGTATTTCTATCCCTTTCAGACCCAAAATTTTTTTTCTTCCGATTGCTACAAAAATTGCTATACTATTATATTTCAATACCAGAATAACAAAAAAAATTTAAAAAAAAATTTTTTGGGTGTGAAAGGGATAGAAGCTCTCGACAAAAAGTAACACGATCACTGCTTTTGGGATTTTGAGCGAAATTTTGAGTCTGAGCCGAAATATAAACGTATTACGTCACCTAACACAATCGTATACAGTGGGTCTGAAAGGGCTATACATCGAACACAAAACATCGGACACAAAACATCGATGTTATAAAAACATCGGAAAGAAAACATCGATGGTAAAAACATCGATGTTTTGGAGAAAACATCGATGTTTTGGAGAAAACATCGATGTTTTCAAAACATCGATGTCGATGTCACAGCACTACCCAGAGTAGATTGTTCAAAAAATTTCATCTGCGGCGCATTATTCTCTTTTATGTTTTGATGTGTGGAAATTTTTATACCCTATTTGATATACAGTATAATCCCAATAATTCGTACCCCGATAATTCGTATATCCCGCTAATTCGTATGAATTTGCTGGTCCCTTGAAATACGAATTATCGGGATTCTACTGTATTAGTATGATTAGTATAATATGTAAAACCGACAGACATACAGGAAAATCGTAAAGTGACTTTTGGAAAAGTGACGTTAGCTATAATATAACGGGTACCTCTCATACCATTTTTTTTTAAATACAGTTTTTTGAAAATTCCTCGAAAACTATGCGCGTTTTGGAAAAAATCCTATGACCAAATTCAAAGAAAATAAAATTGCCTGCATTTTTTCTTTTAACGGTTTTCACGTATTTTTAACGCTTCTCGAAATATTTAAAAATTAATATTTTTCACATATTTTTATCGAAACTAATTATTGCAGAGGAAAGTTTTGTATTGATTACAGCTGATATTTTTTAATAATTATAGTTATTTCCATGAGGCTGTTATTAATTTTAAAAGATGTTCGATATCTGAAACTTTTCTAAAAAATATATCTGATGTGAACAGCACATGACTTTCTTATACAAAATCTACGTTTCTGCACAATTTGCCTACGTTTCTGCAAAAAGCAAAAATGTAGAAAATTTTAGTTCTGCCTTTAATAACTGTTTTTTTTTTCAAAAAATCGTTTCCTTTAATAACTGTTTTCTCGAAAAATCGTTAATTTGCAAGCAATTCGCAAAAGTATTATTTTTTAATTTTTAATAATATCTCGATAACGGTAAAAGATATCGGATAACAATGAAAGACAAAATTATGGCAAACATTATTCTCTTCAATTCATTTCATACATTAAAATAACCAAAAACCATCAGGTATTTTTCAAGATAATCGCAAAAAAATTTTTTTTAAATAACGGTATATCTCAATAACGGCTTGAGATACCGAGTTCTAGTAAAAGATGTAGAAAATTTTATTGTCTCCAACTTTTGTTATACATAAGTCTACTGAAAAACTCGTAGTTTCGGAGTAAATAACAAAAAACGAAATTGCAATTTTTAAAAATTCATGAAATTGCGATTTTTAAAAATTACATCCGGATAACAGATTTCCACCAAAAGTAGATAGGATCGTCCCATTCCAGGATCACACATGCCTTTCTTCTCTCTAGCTCAATTTTTTTTTGAGAAATCTTGTTCACAGACTGACACACTAAGGCTGACAGACAGAAAGGCATTTTTGTAATAGCGCTCCAATCGACTAAGGACTGCTCGGGAAATGTTTTTTTTAGCAAAATTAAGAGTCCGAAATTTTTCATCAATACAATACTTTACTTATACTACTTATAAGAAAGTTAAAATATTAATAAAACTATTGTTCATTGGCGTTACTCGCTCGATGAAATTTTAAAACTTTTAGCATTAAAACTTCAAAGTGTTCAATGTTTCGAATGGTTATAGTAATTGTTTTTATAGTCGATAACTTTAAGGATATTGCGTTTAATGAACCATTCAATATCTAACATGCGGCAGACTGAATCAAGTTTTACTTGGATACAATTTATAAGTATTGAAGTCAAAGTCAACTAAAGTTCTTGCGTCTATTTCATACGCAGGGTAAATTGGCGGGCATTTCATATTCCAGCATGACACAGAATAATTTGATTTTACAGCCCAATATAGCTATTTTCACTGCCGTGTTATGCCAATCAATCACTGATAGATTTTTTTTAAAAAAAAGTCTGAAGCGGACTTACTATGACGAGCCTCAATTTTTAAAAAGAAAATCTCATTTGAAAAATAACTATGAAATGCAGGGCAAATAAGCATATGCTGTTTTACGATATTTCAAAAACTATTAATTTTAAAAACAGGGAGGCAACGAGTTTCTTATTTTTTCATCTAAACCCACTGTTTTTGATTGACCTGGAAGCAGCATGGCAAAACTTGCCCTGCGTATGAAATAGATGTAAAGTTCTTCCTTAACTTCAGTTATCCCATTACCTTGGCTATAGAAGCTAATGGAAAATAGTTTCTTATCTTTTTCAATAAAAATCGTTAAGTTTCAGCTAAGAAATGTAAGTTTTAGTAAAAAAAAAATTTACGCTAAATAATAGAAGCTTTTTCGATATCGTAAAACTCATTTCGCAACGTACATACATTTTTTGGACTTTTTTCATATACTTTTTTTTTTACTATGCCGATGAAGTTGATTTTTATGTGAATACAATTTTTACTTTCTTCTACGGAGTATAATAAAGTATTGTATTCATGAAAAATTTCGACCTCTTAATTTTGCCTAAAAAACATTTCCCGATCACTCCTGAGTCGATTGGAGTCATATTTAAAAAATGTCTTTCTGTCTGTCAGTTTGTCAGTCTGTCAGTCTGTCAGTCTGTCAGTCTGTCAGTCTGTCAGTCTGTCTGTCTGTCTGTCAGTCTATCAGTCTGTCAGTCTGTCAGTCTGTCAGTCTGTCAGTCTGTCAGTCTGTCAGTCTGTCAGTCTGTCAGTCTGTCAGTCTGTCAGTCTGTCAGTCTGTCAGTCTGTCAGTCTGTCAGTCTGTCAGTCTGTCAGTCTGTCAGTCTGTCAGTCTGTCAGTCTGTCAGTCTGTCAGTCTGTCAGTCTGTCAGTCTGTCAGTCTGTCAGTCTGTCAGTCTGTCAGTCTGTCAGTCTGTCAGTCTGTCAGTCTGTCAGTCTGTCAGTCTGTCAGTCTGTCAGTCTGTCAGTCTGTCAGTCTGTCAGTCTGTCAGTCTGTCAGTCTGTCAGTCTGTCAGTCTGTCAGTCTGTCAGTCTGTCAGTCTGTCAGTCTGTCAGTCTGTCAGTCTGTCAGTCTGTCAGTCTGTCAGTCTGTCAGTCTGTCAGTCTGTCAGTCTGTCAGTCTGTCAGTCTGTCAGTCTGTCAGTCTGTCAGTCTGTCAGTCTGTCAGTCTGTCAGTCTGTCAGTCAGTCTGTCAGTCTGTCAGTCTGTCAGTCTGTCAGTCTGTCAGTCTGTCAGTCTGTCAGTCTGTCAGTCTGTCAGTCTGTCAGTCTGTCAGTCTGTCAGTCTGTCAGTCTGTCAGTCTGTGTACAAGATTTCTCAAAAACTAATAGAGCTAGCGCCATGAAATTTTATAGGCATGTTGGGTCCTGAAATGGGACGATCCTATCAACTTTTGGTGGAAATCCGTTAACCGGAATTATCCAAAATGGCGGTTTTTCAAAAATCGCAATTTCGTTTTTTTCGATTTACTCCCAAACTACGCGTTTTTTAGTGGCCTTAAGTATGACAAAACTTGGAGACAATAAAATTTCCCACACTTTTGTCTTTAGCTATAACTCGATATCTCCACCTGTTATCGAGATAAACCGTTATTTCCAAAAAAACAGTTTTTTGCGATTATCTCGAAAACTAACGGGTTTTTGCTGACTGAATGTATGAAGTGAATTAATGAGAATGGAATTCTGCACAATTTTGTTTCTTACCGTTATCCGTTATCTTTTACCGTTATTGAGATATTTTCATTAATATGTAAAAAATCATATTTTTGCGAATAATTTGCAAACTAACGGTTTTTCGACAAATCAGTTAAAAGAATAATTAAAGATGTTAACATTTTCTACATTTTTGCCATTTACCGTAAATTGATATCTTTTACCGTTCTCAAGTTATCTCAAATTTTGTACGTTTTTGATATTTTTGGATGAACCAACAATTTATTGGGAGGCCGTCTTAGGTTGACAACGCGACAGGGCTCTAGCGTAAATTGCACAGGGTCGTAGATTTTGTAGAAGAAAGTTTTGTGTTGACCACAACTGATATTTTTTTCAAAGTTTAGCGAGAAAAAAATTACAATTAAATCTATTGAGTTACATTTTAGAGCAAATTCGTACACTACCATTATATATTTTTATACATTTATATACATTTATATATAGTTTTCTATACCAAGATATTTGGGTTAATTTTTTGTACCGTGTAATCAATTAATTTCATCCGGTAATGAAGCAAAACATCGTTTCAAGGCAGAAAAAATTCGATTTTCGATTTTTTCTGTTGTTACCCTAATAGAATAAATCGTTTTATGACCTTTAATCCCTGTTACTTGTCTATCATTGAGTGCAAGTAGTAACAATCCGCTTGTTCCGGTACAACTAAATGGAGGATATTAGGTCGCGTCAACCTTTTTGCACTGACTCGGCAAAGACAAAAACGGAAAGAGGACGAGCCTTCCGTTGAAAAAGGACGAATTCTCGTCTCAATAAATCAATGGGCTGTCAGCCGCAATTCTTTGTGTGTTCCGGAACAACCTCCATTGAAAATCATTCGGAGATTATATGTGTAACATGTTCAGTGTGACAGAATGATTTATAGTCCTGATCAGCCTCCAAGCGAGTTGCTCTTCCAAAGAGGAAATGGAAGCTAGCTCCTGGAGGGTATCGCTTATCCTTAATACCTATATCTTTTCATGCGTATAGATTGGGTGAGTTTCACAGTATATACCACATCCAAGATAACCCCAACCAGTTTGTGGAATAGATTTCTCGTAGTTTCTCACACGTGGGCTTTGTGTGAGGCTTCTATTGGATTGAATCTGGTTGGTTTGGGTTCTATTTAATAGCTTCTGACATGATAATGGTTACACAAGCAGATATCTATTACTCGGATTCCTTGTGGTTTTGTTTCACTGTGTCAAAGAAATTTGTTTACAAAGAAGACGACATTTCATTCGCACACGCATTGTTACATTGACTTTTTCTCATAAATTTCAGAATGTATAGACATTTCGGTTGTGCCTTGACAAACATTTATTAAAGCGCAATTGGTTTCTCGATTATATCGAAGGAAATCTTTTTATTGTCAACAAACCCACATTAAATTGTTTCACTTTCTAAGGTTGTTTCCAGCGAAATTTCTTTTATTTAAATTTATTGTTGATTGATTTAATATAAAAGTATTACATGTTGGATAGAAGATGCCGATTAAACTTTTTACAGAATTTTTCTCTTTAGGTTTTTAAATTTTTCCTTACAAATCACTACTAGTTCATGTAAGTATCACCGAATATGCCTTTTTCGCATCCTGCTCTGGTATTCTTGGCAAATTCGATAAATAACGAACTGGAAAATTCGCTATGGGTAATAGTAATGGGTTGCGTAAATTTTCCATCTGGTGGGGAGTATTAAAATAAATTGCCAAGGTTGACCGTAAACGTTATTGGCGTTTTTATATTGAATATTTTGACAACTAAACAAATAGTATTTGGAGTACAAATAAAAAACCGCCGTTTTTTCAAAATTGGAGTACAAATAGAAAACAGCCGTTTTTTCAAAAGGCCTTTTCGTGAAAAAATGATTACAGATTTATTCTTCAAAATATTGGCCATATTGTCCATCACTAGCCAAAACTTTTTCCATCTTTCTGGCAGCATACGGATTCCGCATCGAAAAAACTGCTCGTCTCTTGGGGCGATCCACAAATCGACCCGATTAAGAACGGAAGTGCTGCTCAGCCAGGCAATGCGTCATCGATCGGGACAGGTGTTAGTTGGAAGGAGCGATGTCTGGAGAATACGGCGGGTGGTGTAGGACGTTACAATTCAGTGTTTCCAAGTAGGTTTTAACGACATTAGCAACATGTGGCCGAGCGTAGTCGTGCTGCAAAATCACTTTGTCAAAGAAAATATGGCGCCGATAAAAATTCACAAATTTAATGATAAGCAATTGTTGCCAGATGCCTAGCTTGATCATTTGACGTTTCTGATCTGACTGCTAGTGTCATCTATTGGAAAACGGCTGTTGTCCATTTGGGCTCCCAATAATTTTCGACTGTAAAGCGCGATGATAATCGAAGAAAAAAAATTGGCTTGAATTACCATATTCACTGAATCCTGTTTGCATAAGAATGTTTTGTAGGTTTGAGTCCTACATGATATTAGAGTCACTTCTAAAAACAATGGGAACGATTCCATTCCATAATATAGCATTGTTTCCCCATCAGTATAGGAATGTCTCCAGTAAAAACTAGGAACGGGCGCTACTTTTGTTGGAATATGTCCATTCTTCTCTCAGCTCTATATACATAGTAATGATTTCGCGAAAACTAAGACTAGTTCCAATATTTATGGAAGCCTTTGCTACAAAATGGTGTAACGAGTCCTATAATTGTTTTCCCATATTTTATAGGAACGTTTCCTATGCGGATTTTTTTTTTGTGTTATGTGTGACAAGAATCGCGATGCTGAGCTCAACTCTGTAAGAACCTTAAAAGTTCTCAGCCGAACTCAATAACCAGAACCACAGTTCTAAAATATCTCAGAAGAGCAGTTTGAAAATTTCAGAGAAATATTACATGATTTTTATTAACTTCGTTACTTTAAGCTTTTTTTTAAACATTGCCTATTTTAAACTTTTAAATAACATGAAAAAAATGGGTTACATTAAAAAAAATCAAATTGCTGAAAAATTCTAAAATGTAGCTATCAAAGTTTTTAAATCGTTATGCGGAAGTAATTTTAGATATCGTAATTTTTATTAAAATTACTTCCGCGTTAGACGAAGATTTTAATTTTAAATTCTTGACATTAACGTTTAATCTGTTCTGTTTGAAAAGATTAAAAAATCCATTACAATAGCAAATACGGAACTTTACCTGACATTTATTTTGCCTGTGTGCTCCCATTAATTTTTTTTAACCCAAGGATCTAAAAATACCCTCTTCGATTATTTTTAAGGCCGCCTTGTTTCCTTTTTTCAGCTTTTTTCCGGTATGGGGTAAAAAATGTTTACGGTAACTTCTATTGATATGACAATTCGCGGACCAGCACTTCTACTTGTTTAGTAATATATTTAGTCAATTTGCATGTCCTTTGTTTTTAACTTATTTACGTCACTTAACTTGAAATAGAGTTTCTATAAAAAATCAAATTGGCCCACTGTGTGAAAGAAGTTTGCAATCAGTCGATATTCCAGGTACTTAAAGACTGCCCATCCTTTATCAAACCGCACATCATCTTATATCCTGTGCTCCTTAGAGGACATAATCAAATAACGTAGTACAACGTGACACTAATTGCTCACGTATTTCCGTTCATTTACATCCGCATCGTATAAATTTTAGGGCAAGAGTATAGCGAAAATAAAATGAATGTCAATAAAATTAAATTCCGTGACCAAAATAACATTTCTGTTAAATACGGTTTACGTATGTATTTTCTGACGATATTCGTCGAAGTATAATTCCAGATTTACACGCAATGAGGAATTTGTGAATGTAAAAAGTCAGTGGTGAATTTCCGCCTAGGCGCTAAGGGCGCGCGCTTGGGACATCCCATTTTGAGGGTCCAAAAATACAAAAAAAAAAATACGAATTTTTACCAAGTAAGAAAAAGGTGGAAATCACCATTTTAATAGGGAGGTTCTATTGAGGTCGCCATCGGGCTGTTGAGGCGCCCATTTGGACGTTGGGCTTCGAAATCCAAGAATTTAATCAATAAATTTAATCAATAAAAAATAATCCTTTTCCAAATAAAATAAAAATCAAGTAGTAAGTATTATAATTTTAATATTTAAATGTGCCGCCCAGCGCCTAACGCCACAACGTTCATTGATACATAGTTCAGAATTGGCTCACTACAAGGTTTTGTGTCGCTTATTAGTAGAGATTCGGTTAAGGCGAATCTCATCCTTTTTGCTCCAGACTTCAACGCAACAAGACAGCCATCTTCGTATTTCATTATATTAAATAATTTTGCAAAAAGGCCATCTAAAGTTTTATTTAATAGTAACATTAGTATTAAAAAATAGTCATAAATATATAAGAGAGTAAACTGTGACGACACAAATTGGACCTTCGACTTTTGGAACCTCAAATTTATGAAAATAATTGACCCCTGGAGCACAATGAAAGCAACCAAGCCGCAACTAAGGACTCTTCGAACTGTCACCCAACGCAGTTCAGGAGCGTTTGAGCACAATAGAAGCGTCGTCTGTTGCGTTGTGAGACAAACACAGAAAAATTAAAAGTGAACTAAAGTAGAAAAATATATAAAAAAGATTTTGAAGCGACAATTTGTTTTATTTGTTTGTATATTTGCTATTTGCATGTGATGCGAATAAATAAAAAGAAAAAAAAGACAATATTGGGTGCGGCCAGTGAATTTAACATGGGACATTGATGGATATTTTGAAGTTTGCTTCAATAAAATAAAAACTTCCGACCCGGAAGACTTTTTCAAGCACACAAGAATGACTCCTAACTCCTAAAAAACAACCTAACAAAGTCATCAATCAGAACACCACTTTCTCCAGAAAAAATCGTGTTTTTCCGCACTTCTTCAATTAATTTCTCCTCGAACGACATTTTGATTGGCACCGTACAGAACTGTCGACGCAGAATTGCTGCGGCAAAGTTTAAAGTTTGGCAACTTTTGCGTCGATGGTTGCGTTCAATGCGTTCACTGTGCTCACTCAAAAGCATTTCTGTGAAATAAACTCGCAAGTGACATTTGGATGCGTGATGGTTGCGGCTTGGTTGCGTTCATTGTGCTCCAAGGGTAATACTATTATAAAAAAGGTGATATATAATTTTTTTTTAAATCTATGCAAAGCTCTTGAATTAGGAGATTCATGACTGCGTAACCCAAAAATTACCATTACTTTTCTTCAAATTAGTCATTGGTCAAAACCAGAAATTTACAAAAATTGTTAAAATCCTAAAGAAATTAATATGAAAAACCTCATCATGTTAGTATAGGAATTTTTGTAGATTAATGTTCAAATGTTAGAAGGATTTTTGAATAAATTCGCAATTTTATTTTGCTAAACTCGCTTACCGTAGACAGCTTGCATTAGAAATAATCATAATTATTCAGGTATTTGGAAGCCTTAAATTTCACTACCTCATTTCCGTACGGCTTGTTTTCGCGTATGTTTGTGTGTGTATTATGATAGAAGGGCGGCAAATAACCTTTTCGTATTTATTTCTCGTTGGTTGGTCCCGAAACGGATCGATCCATCTAGCCGTGTTTTATAAGTCATAGTAAACAAACGTTTTAACCGAAATATAGCATATTTCCATGCTTTCGACTATTTGTTAATAATTCATTTTCCGACAGCACAATTCATATAATGGGAATAAATGTTTTTGTTTGAGATACACGAGAGTAGACGTATTTATTTCATAAACAAGTGTATTTGTAAATATTTGCAATATCAAGGACTCTAGATTCCTTTATTTTTGTTTATATGTATGTAGGTGTCGTCACCGTCATCTGTGGTATTGTCCGTTTGTTTTCTTGTCTTAGAAATACGCAATTCCTTGAATATCACCGATTGTTACGTGAAGGCCGCCGCCCGCCAAGGGAAGTTTTTCACCAGCATTTATCACGAATAGGGGAAGAAGTCGGTAAGGAAACAATGGAAAGTAAAATGTACATATTCACCGTAAAAGGGATTCAGAGCGCTCAAAAGTACCAATTTAGATATTATACTTATCTTAATGGGCACTTTCGATGGTCCTCGCCAAATTTATATTGGGTATTTGCCTTAATAGCATTATTACCGCATAAGACTTGAAATGGCTTCTCGCACATAGTTCATACCATTCGCAAACAGTTTTGTGGCAAATTGTTGAGTTTATTGAATTTTTATGAAAATTTTCTTTATTGTCAATGAAATTGACAGTAGCACTTTGTAATAGAACCCACTGATGTTGCTTAAGGTCAATGGACCTAAAAAAGAAGGTTTCTTTAATATCGTAGGATTGACTTAGCAATTTATGAAAGTAATGTAAATTTGTGGAAAATATTATTAATACTTAAAATAAATAACAAGATTTACATTACAATTTTTTTTGCGGTGTAAAAAATTACAGAAATTTTATGTTATTTTAGTCGAAGTGTTCTCAAATTAGCTAAGTTTGTTTGAACAAATTAAACAAAAAAAAAATTGAACCTTCTTCTAAATAAAGTTTTCCAATTTGAGATATTTTCCAAGTACAATATAATAAAAGCCACTTGAACGCTCATTATAGCTGTGGCCTAAACTTAATTGAAAGGCTAAAAAGATGCATAAAAATTTATTTTAAGATCTTCTTGGAATTATTTATACCGGCCATCTATAATAACTGTTATACTAATTATTATTCAAAACCATACAAAAAATTTCTAACAATATTGGTTAGACGATTGTCTTTCAGTAATTAATTCTAAGTAGAATCCGTTTTTAGTCTACTTTTATAAAGTAAATTTCTAAATAAAATGTAGGTATATTAACTTTGCCTTACCGTTTGTAACGCCAAGATCCCGTCATCACACACAAAAATAAATTACGCCAGTGTGTTTAGAATGATAAAAAAAGTTGAATTTAGCATGTTTGTCTGTCCGTCCGTCTGTCTTTCCGTCCGTCTGTGGAGCGGATTGTGGGCGCACGGATTGAGCTACAGACTTGAAATTTTGCGCAGATCCGTTTTTCGTAAAATGCGAGGCTAAGTTCGTTCATGAACAAAAATGGACCATTAGAACGAAAATATTTTTTGTGCACTCAGAAAAAAGTCCAGGTCAACTTTTTGTCAGGTTAACTCTGACCGCTAGCTGGCTTACAGAGGTTTCCATTACATGACATTACATCCTCAAAATGCCTATCTAAGGTCAACTCGTGCAGCTCCCAATGCCCTACTTCACCTGCTGGTGGCTTAATTTCAGAATTTCTCCGACCACAGGTCAACACAGTTTTACTTTCCCTCATGCAGGCGAACGCGCGCCTGCGAGGCCAATTACGCCGTATGTAGGTCGTCGAGTTAGCCTCCATTTTTCTGAGTGTGAATATCTCAAAATCGGTGCATCTTATCAAAAAAGTGCAAGAACAAAAGTTATTTAGGATATGATTCTACATAAAACTCCCATACATCAGAATACGATTGGAATACATTTAAAAAAATCTTATTGAAAAGTTTGACTTCAAAGTGTAATTTTGATACAACTTCTCGCCGTTCACTTAAATCATCATACGGGTTTTCAATAAATGCCAGATTGGCAATTATAGCTTTTGTTATGTTTTGCGCTCCCTTCTATTTTTCTTTAAAAAAAACCCTCCAAGTCGAAATTCCTTTAAGTCGAAATTCCTCTAACTCGAATCGATTTTGAAGCTCCTTGGGGTATTTTAATTCCTCTAAGTGGAAAAATTGCTTCAAAAAGGCTGGTTTCAAAGCGGTTGAAGACTGGGACTATGAAGATAACTTGCCACTTGCTTCATTGCTATGCACATCAATTGAAAATGTTGGGGAAGATGAAATTGAGCAAACTTGGCAACGCTTATTGCTTATACAAATTGGAGAGATTATGTCCAAATTGATGACGACATCTTAATTATGGACACTCCTGATTCAAACAGAATTTTGGAAGCAGTAATTGGCGATTCTGATAGTGATCATGATAATGATGTCCAAATGTTCTGTGTTTCCAAGCCCGAAAAATGTGAAATAGAACAGGCCATTGAAACGTGGCAATCTGCAATTGAGATGACTTCTAATGTTCCCGATGAGATACAATACAGTTTGTTCAAAATTGAAAAATTTTGGAAGTGCGAAAATGTTACCACGAAATCTCAATTTAAAAAAACGGACTTCTATACACAATCAATTCATCCCTACCTTAAAACCGCTAGAAGCTGGTATTTAATTTTTTATTTTGTGATAATTTATTTTGTTTTTTGTTATTTTTAGTTTGTTTCAAAAACTTCTAAAAACGAATAAATACATGTATTTAAAAAAAAATGTTTCAATTTCTCTAACTCGAAATTCATCTAACTCGAAACGATTTTGATGGCAGCAGACAATTCGAGTTAGAGGACTTTGACTGTATATTGTTTTGTTTTTGTCATTTAGGGGTTCCTTCATTCCGCGAACAACAAGACTTTGGAACGATTTACCATCCCATGTTTTCCCCCCGGACTATAATTCGCAGAAGTTCAAGGAGAACATAAACCGGGATCTCATTTTGTCCTTCCGACCATCCTGAGCTGTGCTTCGGCGTTAAAGGGTCTTCCCCTAAGCTCTGGCTAGAACTATAAAAAAAAATGTATATATATTGTTTTTTTTGCAATATTTAAAAATGAAACCATAAACAGTTTTTCTGCATGTCACGATTTGTAGACCTCGGTCTCAAGGGTTAAGAATCAATATTAATTTATACAACATAGGGCCTGACAAATGCCATTTTGATTTTTTAAGTGGTTGTATACACATATCCCCGGAATTACGAATGGAGCATGTAATTTTGGTGGAATGGTTCCTGTATGTTTTTCCCGTGTAGTATGATTTTAATCTATATGTTAAATTATAATGGCATAGTTTGATGCCTTACAAGAAGTAAATGTAGACAATTTTGTATGGGAGTGGGGGAAAAGACTAGTCCAACTGGATTTAGATGTATAGATATGTTCTGTATAATCATATTCTAAAAACACTTTTTCTCTGTAAATGTTTCAATGCGACTCACCGTTTTCGAGAAATTGTAAAAAACTGTTTCGTTTGTATGAAGGAAGGGGAAAGAAGTAGTTGCCCGTTCAAGACCTTAGCCTTACCATTTACAAGAAACGCAACTATATAAAATTTCAAGTATCTAGCTCAATCCTTTCGAAAGTTATGATGTTCACAGACAGACAGACGGACGGACCTTACTATTTTATTTTCAAATCTGAGATTTCTTGGCTTAAATCAATGTCTGCGGTTTTAGAAATCGTAATAATTTTTCATTTCGTAAAATGCAAAATTGTTTTTAGGGAATTTTTACCAAGGCAATTTTTTACATACAGATAGAAGTTTAACATGCATTCATATTAGAAATCTAACATTCATAGTTATATCTATACACATATATTTGTCATACTTTTCAGTATATCCATCTATTTAAGCTGCTGTATCGCAGATATTCGTTTATATGCTCATTCGTATATTACGAAACCCCAAATCCAAATTGTTATCACAAAATACAAAGAGAACAGTGAAACAAGAAAGCCATAGCAATGTGCGGATTATGTGAGCCATGAAGGATTTATGTTGATGATATCAAAGCCTTCATCTTGACTTAACTCTTACTCGTACATCTTTCTATGCTTTTATAGATAAAAACGTGAACATATACGACTAAATAAATTGTTGCGAATCCTATATATATATATAGCTTTAGTATATGAGAGCTCGTCCATCATCGGATCAAATGAGCGTACGAGAGCTATAAACTCGCGTTGTAATTTTTCGCTATTTACTGAGTACTATTTGTATTGCCGCCCGTTTCATTTGCCTCGGTTTATCCTAGCAGAATATCAAAATACTTTCTAAAAACTTCCTCAACAAATATATGTACAAAAAATACCCACAGCATATTTGGCGTGGTGAAAATTTATTAGGTTTTTGAATTGACGCCATCCACATTCATTTCTGTAGATTTTTTTTTCGGCTGTTTGAGAATAAAATTTTTTTTAAGCCATAAAAATTTCTTACTGTTTGAAACCGCATTTATATAGAATATCTATCTATGAACATTTTCTCCCGACCTTTTTATACACACAGATAATCGCTACGAAAAAATGAAACCACAATAATTTTGTTAATCAAGTTTTTAATGGACATTTAAGTGAAAACAATTCCATTTGGTTTTAACATTTTATCGATGTTGTTAAAATAAAATTGTTATGGGCACTTTCACATTTATGATATCGATAGCAAATTTTTAGTGTTATTTAATCGTATGTTGCCGTAGGAACATTGAATAAAATGTATATTTCGGAAGCGAACAAACGACATTTACATAATTTTACGGTGATTTTATTTATCAATGTATTATCATCCAGTTTTATTTGTTTTTCTTGTTAAGAAAGTGATAAATACACAACATAAAATCAGTTTATCAGTGTTTTCATTTGTAAGTTTTTGAGCATTCTAATAAAAATAAAAACATTACAAAAGCTATAATTGCCAATCTGGCAATTATTGAAAACCCGTATGGTGATATTTGTAACAAAATGCGAACAGTTGTACCAAAATTCCACTTTGAAGTCAAACTTTCCAAAAAGATTTTTTAAAATATATTCCAATCGGATTTTGATGTATGTGAGTTTTATGTAGAATCATATCCTAAATCACTTTTGTTCTTGCACTTTTTTGATAAGATGCACCGTTTTCGAGATATTTGCAAAAAACGTTTTCGTTCGTATGGGGGGTACCCCCCCTAATGCTCAATTTTTGCCGGTTAACGAACTTAGCCTCGCATTTCACGAAAAACGGATCTGCGCAAAATTTCAAATCTGTAGCTCGATCCGTGCACCCGCAATCCGTGCTACAGACAGACGGACAGACAGACGGACAGACAGACAGACGGACAGACAGACAGACGGACAGACAGACGGACAGACAGACGGACAGACAGACGGACAGACAGACGGACAGACAGACGGACAGACAGACGGACAGACGGACGGACGGACATGCAAAATTCCACTTTTTTTATCATTGTAAACACACTGGTGTAATTCATTTTTGTGTGTGATGACGGGATCTTGACGTTACAAACGGTAAGGCAAAGTTAATATACCCTTTGGTTTCACCATACGGGTATAAAAAAATAAAAATGATTCAGTATATTTAATTTTTAAGCAATTAAACTGATGCTGGAACACCCAATAATATGTTTTTTTTAAAAGGGAGGGGCAGATCAAGTATGACGTCAATGTAAACTTATATCACAAGTGTACACCAAAAAAACGCTGTGAGTGTGAATTCCTTGGTCCAAAATTAAATATTTATACTTCGATAGCACAGTTTGTAACTGAATCATAAACGAGCACAAGAGAAACAACGAAAAACAGCAACTTTCCGACTAGTCACAGAGTAACCGATATGCAACGGTTCTTTTACTACCGGTCACAAAGTAACCGATTTGCAAAGGGGATATTTATGACCGGTTACAAAGTAACCAATTTGAAACCGATTTTTTGCAACCGGTCAAATGGCAAGCGCCACTTGCGGCCAGAGTCGTATTATAGCCTGAGTTATAAAATTTTGCTTGGGTAAGCCAGGTAAATTTTTTTTTCACGAAATTTGAGGAAATTGATTATCCCGTTATCCTTACAGGACCTTTCGTTATCTCTACCGACTTCTCAACGTCAAAATCGGATTTAGCGACCCCAAAAATACCCTGATAACATTTTTTTCCTGGAAAATTTGAGGAAAAGGATAATCACGTTATTCTTACAGGAAATTTCGTTATTCTTACAAGTGAAAATATTGTATTATCATCGGCGTTACAAATTTGTGCAAAATTTCAAATCAATCGGATGAGTGGAAGTGAGTCAAAATTAGATTACAAGATCTGACCCTGCCAAACAGTCAAAAAAACCCGCAAACTCATACGAAAGCAAGCTAAAAAAAAGGCTTTTAAAAACTTGACTCACCTTTAACTTTAAAGACTACTTAAAAGTCGTAAAAACAGGAAAGCAATTTGATAAAAAGGAACACATACAATTAAAAAACCATTCCATTGGTTGCTAAACTCAAACAAAAACTAATTCTAGGAAATTAAAGAAATTTTCTTTTTTCTTTACAGTTGCCCTTTTGCTTACTTTTGTGTTCGTTGGAGAAAAAAAAACACTGATCCTAATCATGAGCATTAAGTAATCGCATCTAATGTCCATTTAATCGGCTGCCTTTACCTTCAAGCAATTGTTTTTTTTTTATTTAAAAAAAGGTTGCAATGACAAATGGGCATTCAGCTAACCCCACATTCTTGTTTCGAGAAAATTATATTCTACCAACAATCAGATGTAGTGTAAATGGGGATGAAATAACACCACGTAAAAGGAAAGTCCATTTGGATTGCGGAAATTCCGAAAAAGGTGGAAAAATCCTGTAAGAAGAATTTTTTTTGCTCTTTCAATTGATTTAATTGCCTGCCACGTCAGATCCCTAGTCCTGGATGGTTGTATTTGGGATGGATTAAAGTCGAAGTAAATAATTTAGGGGTCACGAGGTCAACGGGCGTAAAGAAAAATTACTTAGCCCTAGCTAAGTAAAAGTAAATGGCGACCACCATAAACCTTATTTTCAAATCGAAGGTAGTGATGCCTTGGTCAAAGTTTTACGTTGTAGAAGTTTTTTTTTTGGTTTGGAAAGCGGGACGAACAGTCTGTTGGAACCTAATGAAGACTCAGTATTTTCTTGTGATCCATTAAACTAAGTAGTCCCCAATGGAGTCTGCCATGGGGGGTTTCTAGATTTGTTAAGTGGAGCACCTACTCTGATTCAGTCAACAGTAAAAGTATATTGTGAAGGGTAGTTATACAGAAAATAAAATAGACCTGAAGACTTTTCCTGTTTTTGTTTACGTTTACTTCTTGATTTTGGTAACTTTTTATACGGTTCCAAAAAAAAAGTTTTTGTTTTACATTGACAAAAATTTGATCCCGCATATTTCGTATTCTGTGAATTGAAAGGACATGCGGTAGAATGCAATTTTTTATTTTGGGAAAATGCGTGGGGTCCTTCAAATATTTCTCCCTTGTGAGAAGACGAAAAATCACTATAAAAAGAAAATCTGGCTCCGGTTTGCTTAAAATTTTCAAGGTAAGGTACCTAAACAGTTGTTTAAATATGTTTTGAAGCTTTCGCGACCGTTTTCAATTCTCATTTTAGTTTATTTTCGATTTAAATTGCGTTCAAAAAATAATAAAGTTACTTACTTTTTAATTACGAAACGTTTCGGTCCATGGACGCTCGAAGACTGAAGTTCAGGCATCAAAATATTGAATTGTTCCGTAAATTGTACTAGTGTCACGGTTCTCTGGATCTATTTGACGGTATCTTCAATACTGTTTCTGGTAGAACTCGGTCGTTTGATTAATCTTAGGATTAATTCCAAGTTTAATTTGAGCTTGAAAGAAAAAAAAAACGATAATTTGAGCTTGAAAAAAAAGAACGGTTTCAAAAATAAGTACCTGCAGAAAAAGTTTTTTTTAGCATTATCAGTTAAGATAAACATCATAAAAAAGTATTGTAATTTTTATAAAATCTAAACACATAACTTTGTAAGAACATTCCTGCAAAATTTTAAAGTTACAAGGCCTGATATGTTATTCTTGAATATTTACATGTGAACTGGAAAATTCAAGAGCTTGTTTCTAGTAATTGCAATTTAAAAAAACATAACATAAGCTACAATTGCTAGAGGCCAATCGTCAAATACTCTATATGATGACAGACGAAATGTTTATTTTAAAAAATCAATTTGTATGGGATAGGGAAAAAAGGAGTGGTTCGATTGGATTTTGATGTATGAGGAATGAGGGAAAGAGTAGGTCGATTTTGCCCGTTCAATAACTTAGCCTTACCATTTACGAGAAACGCAACTATATAAAATTTCAAGTCTCTAGCTCAATCCTTTCGAAAGTTATGATGTTCACGAACAGACAGACAGACGGGACTGACAGACGGACGTGTGGAAATCAAAACCTTTTGTCATTTCTAACACCCCGGTGTTGTTCATTTTTATATCCAACGCACAGAACTATATAACATAGAACAACTGTCACCATACAAAGCTCTGCTGAAAAATTGTCCAAAAGTATTTCCTTCTTTATCTTACTTGAACGCATCCACTGAACTGTATAAGGTCGCGAAATTCAAATTTAATTTGCCGCGAAATTCAAATTTCACAACTTTGAGACTAACTTTAGGCGCAAACAAATAACTTTAGGCACCAACACCATTCCGAAAGTCTATTTTCCTTTGACAGCTCACGGTTTAAACGAGAGGACTATAGTTATTTTCATACGGTTATCTTGCTCTTACTTGACTCGTTTTGATTCACTGAACTGTATTGAAATGGGACCATTTGAGACAGCAAATCGAGCGATCTAGTATATCTATGATCCAACGATAAACGGTATACTAAATCTAATGTACTCCTACATGATATACCATATAGAGCAGGGGTTGGCAATAGGCGGCCCTCGGTCCGAATCGGGACCGCGGAGAGGAAATAAATGGACCGCCAAAAATATTTTTCTTTAATGCTATACTTGAATATAAAAATAACTCCAACGTCGACTGCAGTGTGTTTTTAAGTTTTTTGACATACCTTGGTGAAGAATTTGGTAAGAGATTCAAAGACTTGGCAGAGATTGGAAAACTGTCGCACTTAAAAAAAAATCCTTATGAAGTTTCTCCAACGGGAGAATGGATTGACGTAACTACGAAGTTGTTCAGACTTCCAAAATCTTCACTTCAAATGGAAATTATCGACTTGCAAGAAGATATTTCTACTGAAGATTTACATCTACTGAAGATTTTTGGGCAAAGCATGTTTTGGATAAGTATATGAACTGTAAAACACTGGCCATAAAATTAGCTACCATGTTTGGCTCCACATACATATGTGAAACTTCGTTCTCAAAATTGACCTTTTTTGAAGAATAAATATCGCTCAAGATTAACTGATCTTCATCTTGATAACACCAAATTTTAAAAAACTGGCTCAGGACAAGAACTGGTATTTCTCTCATATGAGCCGCTCACTGCACACATCGATTAACTCCACTTTTGAAACACCTTAAAATTAAGTGTAAAGCACTTCGTATAGTCATAACTTTTTATATTTATAATAATTTTGCTGAATAATAAGGATTCCTGAATAATAAGCGACAAAATTTTTATATTATAAAGAGAATTTTAGAAAACAATGCACATTATTTCATCGCATTTCTCAACTTTTTGTTTTATGGCAGTTAGTCGGAGTGTGCAGTGAGCGGCTCATAACAGTAATCCCTCCAACTGCGCGGTTTTTAACTGCGCGGTTTCGCAACTGCGCGGTTTCGCAACTGCGCGGTTAAGTTTTTAATACCAAAATTTCGAACTGCGCAATAAAAATTTCGCAGCTGCGCGGATTTTTTTTTAAATATTCGTTTGAAGAAACATGTTCCTAACCCCAAAATTTCTGTCAAAGTAAGGTTCACGGTTTCGGTTTGCGCACTCTTTTTGTGGAACGTTCTACCGCGCAGTTGGAGGGATTACTGTATTAATATTATTATGAAGCTTTATGATTTATATTATATTCTATTAAATAATTTACCTTAAACGGCTTAAACTGTGTTTATACCCGTATGGTGAAACCAAAGGGTATATTAACTTTGCCTTACCGTTTGTAACGCCAAGATCCCGTCATCGCACAAAAAAATGAATTACACCAGTGTGTTTAGAATGATAAAAAAAATGAATTTTGCATGTCCGTCCGTCTGTCTGTCCGTCTGCCTGTCCGTCTGTCCGTCTGTCCGTCTGTCCGTCTGTCCGTCTGTCTGTCTGTCCGTCTGTCTGTGGCGCGGATTGCGGTCGCATGGATTGAGCTAGAGACTTGAAATTTTGCCCAGATCCGTTTTTCGTAAAATGCGAGGCTAAGTTCGTTAATGGGCAAAAATGGATAGGAATGAAAACGTGCCCAGATCCGTTTTTCGTAAAATGCGAGGCTAAGTTCGTTAATGGGCAAAAATGGATAGGAATGAAAAAAAAGTGCAAGAACAAAAGTTATTTAGAATATGATTCTACATAAAACTTCCATACATCAAAATCCGATTGGAACAAGTTTTAAAAAAATCTTATTGGAAAATTGGAATTCAAATGAAATTTTGATACGCCGTTCAATTAAATCACCATACGGGTTGTTATGTTTTTAATACCAAAATAGATACATTTATTAACTAATGTTTAAGTTTTTTTTGAACCTTGAAATTTTTTTTTTCAAATTATCCGGACCTCTATCGAAACTAATTGCCGACCCCTGGTATAGAGTATAAATATCAAGTAATTTTAAAATATTGCATTAACATCCAAAAAATCTAATTATATTATCAACATCACGGTTACTACAAGCCCAGGTTATTAATATCAAAATTTCATATTCATAAATTATCTACAATTGCTCTATGATTTGCTTTTCGTAAAATGTAGGCATCCTGAATTTCAAGGATAAATTGTTGGCAATTGAAAATCCGAAGAATGGGTTATCACAGTTATAGATCGACATCAAATTGTCATTTGGTCCATAAAATTTCAACGAACTGACATCAATCTCAATGTTGTCGGCTTCTGTCGTCCATTCTCAAATGTCCTCATGATGAAACAGAGAAAAAGGACATTTTTTTGGCTTGACGAATGGAATATTTCCTGCTGCGAAAACAATGTTTCGATTCCGGAAACGAACATCCATCACATCATCGTGTGTTGTTCAATATCATTCCTGACGAATTTTCAGACGATGCTAAAAGGAGGCGAAGAAGGCAGTCAGCCGGATTTCGGAATTTCATCATTTCCCTGGGTCGCTGAACTGAAATTGATAGATTTGAGGTCCAGAAAGGACGAATGTCCCTTCGATTCGAAACATCCTGCTCTGCATTAAGACCTGTTTGATTCAGAAAACTAGCAACCTTCTCCAGTTCTGTTTCATCCCCATCTAAAAGTAAAGGATACACCGGCTGCTCAGCGAAGGTTTCTAATTTTTACGTCCGTACAATTTTGTTACCGATTGGGATTGGGATTGGGATTGTCGATTTTGCTGTCAGCGATTATCCTCCCTATGGATGAGCGAATTTTTCTACTCAATTGGATTTCAGTTATCGACTTAAGATAATTCGGTAGTTTCTCTTCCTTTCGATTTTTTTTACATCCAGTCAGACTTCTCGTGTGTGGAGTAAACTTTTATCTCGATTGAAATATTTATGTTGGGTCAGCTTGAGGTTCAGTTTCAGCCTCAAATTTGACTTTGAGCCATCAGGTCGTGCTTGAATAGCCTTGGCCCTATAGCCTATGGTCCTGGCCCCGTAACCTTTATCCCTTGGTCGGGATCCTTATTTTATCATTTATTTTATAGGAAGGACTCCTCGTGTACAAAGGCCAACAAAACGCTACACACCCCAAAGGGTTTGCAAAATAATAGCATATTTTTCGATATGGACGTGGTTTGATTTAGAATTTTCTGGACGATATGGAATAATACGACCGACACACAAACGAACACACACACACACAACAGATATTCAATTGAAAGGATTGCAAATGGTCAAGGATTTCTATAGGTGGTGGGGTGAGTGATAGTTTACCATTTTGGTAGACCATTATATTTTCGGAATTCTTTTATTTCCATTCTGACCTTTTTCTAGTCACTAAAATCATTTAGAGAATATAAATTCTGTGGCATTCAAGTGTATTTTGTTTAAAAATAAACTGAGTTAATTCATCGGAAAAACAATACTAGCTAACTTTTCTAATACACTTTTCCAGTTGCGAATTTTTTGCTCACTTTCAAGATAAAGAAAAACACTTGGGAAAGAAGACAATTGTGTAAAATTAAGTCACGTTCGGAAACCTTTAAAGTATTTGTTGAACGAATCCGGATATCCTTGAGAAGTCATATGATGGTAGTATTATTTGCAAAACACCTTATTTGCAAATATCGGCATTTTGTGAACAATTTTTTTATTATTCAAAATCGCTATTGACAGCAATAAAATGGAAATATCCACATGAACTCAAAAACGTGAAATTGAAGTAATTTGAAATTTGGTGCGTGAATATCGTACAGGAATAAAATGTATAATACTTATACATTATGATATGATCAAAATTCAAGAGCTTTTGATGACTATATCCGAAGCTTGAAACTCTAAATTTAAATTTACATGTGAATAGTGCCATTACACTTGATTCTCTAATGTTAGGGTTAAATTCGTTTCAATTTTGCTATTGCTAATGTAATAAATCACATCAAATTGATATTGAAATGTAACTCATATTGCGTTAAAATCAATTTTTTGCATTAACTTTTGGCAACGAAACAAATGTGCTTGCATTTTATCCAATTTTTGGTTCATTATTGTGATTTGAAATGTTTTGTAACTTTTTATTGTGGTTCTTTATAATGTTCCATCCGTAAAGTTTTTATTTGACGTACACTCAGAAAAATGTCAGGTCAACTTTTTGTCAGGTTAACTCTGACCTCTAGCTGGCTGACAGAGGTTTCCACTACATGACATTACATCCTCGAAATGCCTATCTAAGGTCAACTCGTGCAGCTCCCAATGCCCTACTTCACCTGCTCGTGGCTTAATTTCAGAAATTCTCCAGCCATAGGTCAACACAAGTTTTACTTTCCCTCATGCAGGCGAACGCGCGCCTCGCATAGGCTAAATTTTCCTGCCCGACGCCAATTACGCCGTATGTAGGTCGTCGAGTTAGCCTCCATTTTTCTGAGTGTAAATGAGAATAAAACTTCCATTTTAAGAAAGTCATCACGAAGTCATCGATAAACTCCTTATGACTCCAATGCTGACCATTTCAGTAACAAAAGAATAGGGCATGTCACCCAAAATCATTTATTTACCTTAATTTATATAAGGAGTTCTCTATTAGTCTTAGTGCAAATCGAGGAGCCTCTTTTCAAAGATGACTTTTCTTTTGACTTTCCATGACCATTCTAATGAACCTATCTCATCATAAAAATGCTCTACAAAAAAGTGGCTCTACTGAAAAGCAAAAAAAAAAATCGGCTGTGCCGTATGTTTTATTATTATTTTAAAGGACATTTTTCTCGAAACCCTAAAATGTTAGTGGGAAAACTTGCTTAGTAGGGGAACCCGGGGCTAGTATTAACAGGGGCAAGTATTAACAAGCCTATTCCCGCCGAAATATACGAGCCACAATCTCGAAATTTGATTTTTGGTCAACCACTCGATACGGTCGACCATATCATGATTCATCAGTCATAACCTGTTCATTGCCAGTGAGGTTTAAGCACAGAGACCGAATTTTAGCTGGTAAACGAACTTTTTATGGTTTGCAATAATTTTGATTTCTGTCTTAGTTTTGTATATTATTGAATATAACTTTGTGACCGGGGTTAGTTTTTAAGTCTTTTTACAGGACCTTCCGTTGTCTTTAGAGAATTTTTAATGTCAGCAGAGAAAAATGCGTTGAGTCTATTTTCACTTCTACATTCACAAAATAACTAGCAAAAAAAAGTGAATTTAGTGACTTTAGTGAATTTAGTGAATTTACCTCTGAAACGCGGTAGAAAAACTCACACGTGAGATTTCTCGCCCGATCATTTCCACTTCACCTTTGAACAACTCGGTTTTGTGAGTGAAATCTGGTAAATAATTAATACAAATCTATTACAGAATATGACAAATTTAAATCTCAAAGTTGTTTTTGGTTGCTGTTTTGCAAATTTTAACTGAATTCAAGCAAGGTAGTTACATTTTTTTGTATTATAACTAATATAAGGGGTTTTCTAGATCTAAATGTGGTGTTTCAACATTTTTTTGCACTATTGATTACATATAAAATTTAATACAGGGTGCGCCATCTGTTCCTCCGGTATGAGAATGTTGAATAACTTTTTAAAGAAACAATAGATTGCAAAAAATGGTGTTTTTTTATTTAGTTCAATCCTTTACAATTTATGTGGACTACTTTTTGAAAACAACATCGATCAAATGACCACCTTTATTGGCCACCGCAAACTGTGCTCTTTTTCGGGCATTTTCCATCACTTCTTCGAGCATCTCCGTCGGTATGGCAGCTATTTCGGCACGAATATTGGTCTTGAGCTCGTCAATGGTCTTCGGGTTGCTGGCGTAAACTTTACTCTTCAAATAACCCCACAAAAAGAAGTCTGGGGGGGTTAAATCAGGGGATCTTGGTGGCCAGTCAATATCGCCTCTTTTCGATATCACACGTCTAGGGAATTTTTGTTGCAAAAACCGTATTGTTTGGTCCGCTGTGTCCTGTGTGCCATGGCGCCCCGTCTTGCTGAAACCATAAGTCAGTCAGACCTTTTTCACGCATTTTCGGACACACAAAATGTGCCAACATCCACCGATATCGATTACCATTAACTGTTTCACCTTCATTGAAGAAAAATGGCCCAATGATGGTTTTTGCGCACACGCCGGCCCAAACAGTCACTTTTCGATCATGCAATGGTATTTCATGAATCTCGTGAGGATTTTCTGTCGCCCAAATGCGGCAATTTTGTTTATTAACACCGCCAGAGGGAGTGAAATGTGCCTCGTCGGTCATTAAAACTTGCATCCAAAATTGAACGACTATTTTCAATGTACATCGTCACTATTTCGGCGCGTTCTTTCGGTGTGAAGCGGTTCATGGTTAAAATTGTACTGGTTTGACGTTTCCAAAACGTGTCTAGGAAAGCAAATCGGTTGACAAATGGCGAAGTTATTCAATGTTTACATACCGGAGGAACAGATGGCGCACCCTGTACATAAAATTTACAACAGCTTCTCTATGTCTGTCAGTTACTTTCTTCTAGCAATATATCTGTGGCAACAAGTCATAAGGCCCTAAGTCTGTTTTTAGGCTAAGCCAAATTGCTCTGTCTATTAAAGTAAATACAGATCTTTTTATCTTGATCTGAAAATCGACTTAGGCTATTATGACTTGTTGCCACAGATATGTGTAGAATGCAATTTTAATTGGTCTCGAATAAAAAAAAATAACATTAAAACTAACCGCTTTGGCTTTAATGTTTTTCACCCAAATAAACTCACTTTTCGTTTCCACGTCCGTTTCAAAAAATGGCGGAGTTTTTGCCATTTTGAGGTGAAAAATTTCACAATGAAATTCTCATGTTTTGTGATCCGAATACGAAAAAAATGAGAAAACTCACTTATTAGGTTTTCTCACGCAACTATTTTTCTCACTTGGCAATCAAAATACCGTTGCTGGTCTTTGATAATGTGTTGCTGTGCGATTGAAAAGTGAGTTTCAGATCGACTTCCAGAATACCAATTGAGTGGCAAATCGAATCGACTTACGCTTCGAGCGCAATGAATGCAACCAAGCCGCAACCATCACGCATCCAAATGTCACTTATGAGTTTATTTCACAGAAATGGTTTTGAGTGAGCACAGTGAACGCATTGAACGCAATCATCGACGCAAAAGTTGCCAAACTTTGAACTTTAACGCAACAAGTCTGCGTTGACAGTTGTGTGCAGTGCCAATCAAAACGTCGTCCGAGGAGAAATTAATTGAAGAAATGCGGAAAAACACGATTTTTTCTGGAGAAAGTGGTGTTCTGATTGATGACTTTGTTAGGTTGTTTTTTAGGAGTTAGGAGTCATTCTTGTGTGCTTGAAAAAGTCTTGCGGGTCGGAAGTTTTTATTTTATTGAAGCAAACTTCAAAATATCTATCAATGTCCCATGTTAAATTCACTGGCCGCACCCAATATTGTCTTTTTTTCTTTTTATTTATTCGCATCACATGCAAATAGCAAATATACAAACAAATAAAGCAAATTGTCGCTTCAAAATCTCCCATTTTTTATATATTTTTCTACTTTAGTTCACTTTTAATTTTTCTGTGTTTGGCTCACAACGCAACAGACGACGCTTCTATTGTGCTCAACCGCTCCTGAACCGCGTTGCGTGACAGTTCGAAGCGTCCTTAGTTGCGGCTTGGTTGCGTTCATTGTGTTCAAAGGGTAAGTTTCATTTTACATTTTATCTTCGGATTCCAGAACTAGGGTGATATTAACACCTACTCGCCAAGCAATGTTTCTCGGGCAATTTTCCAAATTTCGATCTGAAATTTTGCAAGAATGTTCAGGAGTTATATAGCAAGATTCAGTAGGAAAAAAATTAACCGGAAGTAAACTAATACCCCCCAATACCCCCTATTTTTTGAAAAGTCTCTCTATTTGTCCTACGTAAGTAAATAAAATATTTTTCTAAATTTTGTGTTACCTTTAATCTCAATGCCTTCAGTTGAGTTATTGATTAACATATTTATGCCGAAATCGTGACGTATAAAGGAAAACCCAATGAAGTGGAATGCTTTTAATAAATTCCAGTTTACGCGCTTTTTAGAAATTCATACTCCCACAGAGAAATGCGCCAGTCCACACGCAAAGCTTTGAACTACCTTAATTACTGTCGATTTTCTTGGTTAAATAACTGGTATACAAACTTAAAAAAAATACTACAGAAATTTGTTAATGAGTTTTGTACTTACCGACTTAAATGTCGAAGCTCAAAAGCAGAAGGACTATGAATATACACACAAGCCCAACGTATATTGGCAGAATATTTAACATTATTCGATCCAAGAACTTCCATTCACCAAAAGCCATCAGCCACCCCTACCTGACTACAGGAAGTCCAGATGGTAGATTCGATCGGAGGAAACCATGAAATGACACAATTTTGTAACCCAATTAAGAGAAAATGTCCTGTGATCAACAATGGGTCCGGCAACGGCCAACAATGTCAAGAGTCAAAGTATATCGAAGGGTCTTATCTTAGACATGTACTAAGGGAGCACGCAGCCCCTAGAAAATAACCTCGGCCGACAATAATGATAAATGACCAAAATGGTACGAGAAATCATGGACGAAATCTAATTTCAAAGTCTTGCTCAACGCCAAACGGTATGTGATAACGTAATGAGATAATTTGCTCCAATGACAAATCAATGTGTCAATCAGAGGGTTGAAAAGAAATCGACTTGTGTACAACATTAGCAATCTGTATGTTTACCAGCATAGAAACTTTAATTGAACGTTGTGGCGATCCAATCGCGTTGGCCAGTTGCAATGGATAACATCATTAAAGGATGTTAAAGGTACAAAAATGTTATACAAAAGCGACTTCGACTATTTCAAAGCGTATCCTGTGAAAAGCTATTCCCTTCAAAGATTACGATCAGTTAATCAACAACGTGAAATACGGCATATTGCAGAGGAATCCGCACCGTCATTCTGGGAGGGTTACTGTCTACAATCGTCGGTTCATGGGATTAAGTATGTCGCTGAGAAGGACCTGCAAATGTTCGAAAGGTACGTAAAAAGGCTCATGGGCTTGAGAAATAAAGTTAAAAAATTCCTAAAATGTGATTTAAAATTGGTACAGAGTGATTTGGGCAATTTTGGTGGCTCTTGCGTTTGTCGGTACGGTCTGGGTGTGTATCCTGCTGTCGCAACGTTTCAACAGCGCCCCACTGGCCACTGTTGTGGAAAGCACGATTTATCCCGTCTCCGAGATTCCATACCCTGGAATAACGATTTGCAATAACAATCGCATAAACTGGCTAAGGATTGAGGACGCTAAAAAGAAGTTCATCCCGAACGCGACCGCACAAACTATTGATATTTTCGAGAGATTCGTTCAACGATTCGAAATTTTCGAATGGGGCTCCTTCGATGAATTCGAGGAATTTGAGAATGTCTCTTTAACAGTACTGGATCATATCAACCTTGAGGAATTGCTAGAATTCATGATGCACAGATGCGAAGAAATCTTCGAGGGGCAATGCTGGTGGCGTAACAGATATGTTTCATGTTGCAAGAATATCGTGAAGCAGAAAAGTGAATTCGGAATATGCTTGGCTTTTAATTCTGCCGTGAATCCAATTGGCGAGGAACGAGAAGTACTTGATTCAATTATGATAATTGTTTCCTAAATAACTGAACTAATTATTTTCACATGCTATGCCTAATTATCGTTTAATTAGAAAACGGAATCAAATTGGCCATGGAGAACGTCTAGTTTCGGGGATTGGAGTGGATTGCGGGCGCATATTTATTTAAATCCGGCTTCTAGACCTCCAGCAAGTGAAGAGGCTGCAGGACTTTTAGTATAATCATTGCATTAACAATCCTAATGGTTTCATTGTTATCCTTTTTGTTTTGAAATTACAATTCTCAGGTCATTACTCATAACCCAAAAGAGTGGCCCAATAATGCCCAGCTGATACCAGCTGGCACTTCTGCCTCCGTTCTGATCCAGCCGAAATTATCTTATGCTAAGCCGACTACGAGGAGATTGGCACCAGAAGTCAGGGAATGTCTTTTCGCTGTAAGTATCCATAGCGATTCTAGAAATTTGCGTTTTATTGTAATAGCGAGAATGTTTCCACTATTGTTATTTTCTTTTGGAAAGTAATTAAAGTTACCACCACCATCATACAAATGGGATTTTTTTTATAAAAAAAATTGTCTGTCCTCATATAGAGTATTTGACGATAGCCCTCTGGCAATTTAAGCTTACTTTTATGTTTCTTTTTAGGATGAGGCGGATAGTCCGCAGTACAGATCATTAACCTTACCTGGATTACTGTATCTGCAAAACAATTGCAGGGGTCGATGTCGACAATCGTATATGATGAGTCTATGTAATTGCACCGTTGATTTCCTATATCCGACAGGTAATTGATTTACTCAAAATTCTGTATTCAATAAACAATAAATGAATTTTACATGTTTTATTTCACTTGCAGGAAATTACACGATTTGCAAAGCATCAGATTTTAAATGTTTGCTGCGATACGACAGTAAGTTTCCAATTCTAAATTTTTTTGCAATTATAACACTGGGAAAACAAATTAATAATTTTTATCTTGTCATGGTTTCAAAATATATTCTTTTAGTTAATTCACGGATGCTGAAAGTAAAAAAAAATCTAACAGATTAAAATTCTTTTCAATATCCGATACACCGGTTTTATTTATTTATTGAAAATAATAAAATATTGTCGTCGTCCTTGCTTTTTTATATTTTTTTTCGATGTTCGTCAATCAGATCGCCTTTAGGGCACTTCCACATGCAAACATATTATTTTTTGTCCAAAAATGATGCATTTTATCGTCCACTTTTTTCAAGTTTACAAATCTATGGTTTAATCGGATTTTGATGTATGGAAGTTTTATGTAGAATCATATCCTAAATAACTTTTGTTCTGGCACTTTTTTGATAAGATGTACCGTTTTCGAGATATTCGCAAAAATCGTTTTCGTTCGTATGGGGGGTACCTAGGGATGCCAACGATACCTCGATGTTTGCAAAACATCGAGGTATCGTTGAAAAATATCGAATTTTAACCTCGATGTTGAACAGGCCGATATAACGAGGTATCGAAGTTGTTATCCACGATGTTAGAACATTACTCTTCATAAAATTAGTAAAGAAACTAATTTTAGGACTGGAGGGACTAGTTTTTAGATAGATTTAATATAGCTACTCTACTTATATGATTCACAAATTTGAACTCTCCTCCCTATTCGCATTAGACATGGGTAACGCAGTAAAATTTCGTGCGCTGATACAGTAGCGCAAGCGTAGTACACTGTATCAGCGCAGTGCGGTAACGCAATTGCGCCATATGGCGCACCGGTTGGAACCATCGTCATTATGGCTGCGCTTTTTTGCCGCGCTGTCAATTCGTTGTGTGAAACAGTCAAGAGGAGGAACAAACAAAATAATTTTTCTTGGCAAACCACAATCCAAGTAAATAGTGTTTTTGTTATTTACGTATCAGCCCCCTAGCGCAGTATCAGCAAAATAACTCAATACTGCGCTGTGTATCATATGTATTTACAATAGACATGAGATACAGTGCTGAGTTGAGTTACTGCGCTAACAAGACTAGGGATGCCAACGATACCTCGATGTTTGCAAAACATCGAGGTATCGTTGAAAAATATCGAGTTTTAACCTCGATGTTGAACAGGCCGATATATCGAGGTATCGATGTTGTTATCCACGATGTTAGAACATTACTCTTCATAAAATTAATAGAAAAACTAATTTTAGGACTAGAGGGAAGTTTTGAGATAGATTTAATATAGCCACTCTACTTAAAAATTTTCTTTGGTATCAATTTTCAGTTTCATCTTTCTACAAGATTTCGCAAAAAATACCAGAGCTAGCCATGAAATTTTACAGAGAAGTTTGGTCCTGATGTGGAAATCCGTTAACCGGAAGTAACTAAAACGGCGGCTTTTTAAATTCTATGCGGTTTTTTGTGGTTTATTCCGAAACTAACCATTTTCCAGTAGTCTTATGTATTACAAAATATGGAGACAATAAAATTTGCTACATTTATGTGTTTATACCCGTATGGTGAAACCAAAGGGTATACTAACTTTGCCTTGCCGTTTGTAACGCCAAGATCCCGTCATCACACACAAAAATGAATTACACCAGTGTGTTTAGAATGATAAAAATAATTAAATTTTGCATGTCCGTCCGTCCGTCTGTCCGTCCGTCTGTCCGTCCGTCCGTCTGTCTGTGGCGCGGATTGCGGGCGCACGGATTGAGCTACAGACTTGAAATTTTGCACAGATCCATTTTTCATAAAATGCGAGGCTAAGTTCGTTAATAGGCCCCCATACGAACGAAAACCTTCCATACGAACGAAAACGTTTTTTGTAAATATCTCGAAAACGGAGCATCTTATCAAAAAAGTCCAAGAACAAAAGTTATTCAGGATATTATTCTACATAAAACTCCCATACATCAAAATCCGATTGGAACAAATTTAAAAAAATCTTATTGGAAAGTTTGACTTCATAGTGGAATTTTGATAAAACTGTTCGCCATTCACTTAAATCACCATACGGGTTTTCAATAATTGCCAGATTGGCAATTATAGCTTTTGTTATGTTTTACATATCTCAAGCCGATATGAAGATATGCTGGTATTTCAAAAAAATTAGTTTTTTGCGAATATCTGGGTGCACTCCACTTACAGTAGAGCATCCGCCAGGTGGCTAAATGATTTGTTAAATTTAACTTTTTCAAAACATCGGAAAAACATCGAGGTATCGATGTTTTCAGGACGATGTTTTTTTGACATCGATGTCGCCTTAAAAAAACATCGATTTTTGATATGTCGAGGTTTTATGAACGATGTTGCATCCCTAGGGGTACCCCCCCCTAATGGCCCATTTTTGTCCATTAACGAACTTAGCCTTGCATTTTTCGAAAAACGAATCTGTGTAAAATTTCAAGTCTCTAGCTCAATTCGTGCGCCCGGAATCCGCGCCACAGACGGACAGACGGACGGACATGCTAAATTCAACTTTTTTTATCATTCTAAACCTAAACACACTGGTGTAATTCATTTTTTTGTGTGATGACGGGATCTTGGCGTTACAAACGGTAAGGCAAATCTAATATACCCTTTGGTTTCACCATCCGGGTATAAAAATACATAGGAGTCGAATTGAGCCCCTTTTCCTTTTTGGAAGTCGATTAAAAAATACTTGGCACGCACAGGGAAGAATGGGAGATAACGAAATGCAAAACCGCGATATTCAAATGTGCCAAGGGTTAGAAATTACAGGCAATACGACTTATCAAACACACTGTACGAATTATGAAAACAGATTTATGCTGCTCGTATAAACTCAGAAATTATGGCTTTGGAATCGTTTCAAAGTTAGTAAAAAAAAAATTCTAATAAAATTTTCCTATTAATGCTTCTAGGTATATTCAATTATGAAAAACCGCAATATCCAAATCAATATTTCAGCAATAAAGATGATGGAATGTATTGCACCTGCCTATTAGAATGCCATTCGATTGACTATAAAATGCAAATTACTTCAATTCGACTAGCGTAAATTATATACGTTTTTTAAATCTTTAATTTACATCATTTATTCATTTTAGGGAAGAAAATTTAACGAATAAAATTATGCTTGATGTGCATTTTCAGCATGGAACGATTATAAAATACCGAACGGATGTTGTTTACGGGTGGTTGGATCTTATGGGTAAATTATATTTAAATCTAATTTATTCAGTTGCTTAATGGTTGTCTAAAGAATACGTCAGACTTTTAGGGTGAAGGGTCTAAACTTCACACAAAAAAATCGAGCCAGGGGTGGGGTGACGTATTTTATCGATAGTCCCTTAAAGTTTTCTTCTACATTTTCGAAACAAACGTTAAAGAAGACCTTTTTAATAAAAAAAATATTTCTTTTTTTCAGTTGCATTTGGTGGAACTGCTGGGCTATTTATGGGCAGTTCAATTATAAGTATAGTCGAAATTACTTACTACCTTACAATTGGTTTCGGAGTGTACCTTGAAAAAAGATTTAAAAAGAAAGAAAACTCAGTGACAAAAAGTGAAAATTTAGACGCAAAAGGCACCATAAAACCTGCGAAAACAAAAAAGATCAACGTTGTGAAACTAAATGAAATCTCTTTCATTCACAACAGCCTGGCACCGATTAAGGAAAAGAACTACTTTTAAATAAAACACAAAAAGACGACACTAAAATTGTTTCTAAGCGCTGAACAAAAGAAATTAAATTACCTTAAATGAATGCACCATAAACCATGCACCAACACTAAAAGTTGCAGCACAAAAAAAATCAATTTTTCGAGATAGGGAGATTTTCCTGATGAGTCCTTTATCCTGCTTGAAACATTTTTTGTCAACATAAAACCAACCGGTCTCGTGTCGGTCGCCCCAGGACCACTTTTTACTCCTTAAACGAGGATACGCTTTTCAAGATTACATGAAATTGAAAACTTTCCACCGGAAGGAGGGAAAACTTTTTTCAATAGTCCGCGCTCTTTCGGTTCACAGGATTTCCCTTTAAATATCCTAGTAACAGTAACAACCCAGGATCCTTTTGCTTCTGGAATCTCAACCACAGGCAATACGGGACAAAATGGATTTTTTCCAGATGTTTTTTGAGAGCGAAATGTTTCTTGTTATATGAAAACTTTGCGCACATGTTCCAGTATAAGTGGATAGCTTTTTCTCAAACTATGGCACTCAGCATATTGTTCATTTCATGTTAAATTATGGTTTAAACTAAGGATAAGAGACAGGAGAATTAAGGAGACACAAGAAAAAGTTTTACTTTCCTCAAAAAAGTTTTAATGTTTGATTGTACTCGCAATGTTTGTAAAATTAAATAAAACTATTGTTTAACTTTCCTGTAAAATACATAACGAGAGAGTAACATAATTTGTTAAAAAAATGTTCCATCACACAAAATTTTAAGTCTTTAATTTTTTACTATAGTTTCATTAAAGAGGGACTTGTAAACTTTAAAAATTCTCCTTGAATTCGAGGTTCGCCTGCTAAAAACTTGAAAATTTGTTTTAAATATTTTTGCACTGCTTAAAATAAATAAAAGGAGCAATCAAAAAAGAGTAACTTTAATTTTTAATAAAAATATTTACAACTTTAAAAAATATAAAGGGTCTTTCATCAAGGACATAACAATTTTGTATTTTAATAAAAACGCACCCTAAAACTTTTTTTATGATCTGGCAATGCTAAAACGTCAGTCAAGGTTTACATTTTTATCGTGGTGAAGTTCACGAACGAGCAACGTTTGGAAATTATTAAAACTTACTACCGAAATTCTAAGTCCGATGAAATGATAATGAAAATGATAATGAAAATGATAATGAAAATGATGAAATGAAATGATGAATGAGATGATGGTCCGGTCGAATGGCCACCTCGCTCAGGCGATTTAAATCCGTTGGATTTATTTTTATGTGGTTATGTTAGGTAGTTGGTTTATGCCAACAAGCCAACAACGTTAGAGGACCTCAGGAACAATATCGAACGCGAAATTGCCAACGTTTCGGCCGATATGTGTGGAAGAGTAGTGGAAAATTGGCTCCAAAGAATCAATCTGCAAACGTGCTCGCGGTGGCCATATGAACGACATCGAATTTCATACTTAAATGTAACATGTCCACTACACCTGGAATAAATTTCAGCCCGATATCTCAATTATTCTGTTTTATTTAAATACAAAATTGTTATGTCCTTGTTGAAAGACCCGATATATATAAAAACTGCTGTAAACTATTTGCATAAAAACGTGATCAACTCTTAAACTTACAATGGGTTTTCCATAAATTTTCACTCGTTCATACTCTTGTCAGATTTCAATATTAGTGACTGAAATCATACCTAAATTAAACTTTTATAGTTTTCTTACACCGATTTCCCAATATATTTGGCAACAAAAACTCCACAATCAATCTTTTCTAAGTACTTACTTAAATTTAGACTTACAGTGAGTCAAAGTGAAACTCATACACCATTACGAAGACTTTTAATGAAAGAAAAATCAGTGTTCTAATGCAACTTTAGTTAAAGCAACCCATATAATTTATTCATAAATTAACAAAACACAAAAATTGAATTCAAAATGTTTAAATTTGTTGGAAAATTTAAAAAAAGGAATTTCAGATAACAAAAATGAAGCCAAAATGAAACTCATACAAAGTTCAAATGTTGAATAAAACAATATCAAAATTGAAATATTATTAAAAAGTCAATATTTTGTTGGGTAGCCCTTGGATGTTCGAATATGTTTTAAACGTGTAGGCAGAGATTTAACCAGTTTTTCGCAATAGGATTCAGTAATTTTTTTCCATTCATTTTCTATTGCATTTTTCAGATCACTGACGTTGGACATTGTAAAATTCCGAATTCCAATTTAAATTCGGCGATTGTGGTGGTGTCTCGATATCACTTTTGGGCAGTCAAAAAGTAAATACATGCGCACTTTCCAAGTTTTATGCTTGGGATCATTATCTTGATAGTATTTAAAATGTTGTTGGATCCCAAGGTTTTCAGCATAACCTTCAAATTTTGTCTTAAAATATTCAAGTTCATTATTCCATCGACAAAAACTAATTTACCAACTCCAGCAGCCAACATACAACACCATACAGTAACACTGCCACCATGCTTCACCGTCTGCGTCGGACGTAAATTGCCAGGTTTTAACTCTTCATTGGGCTTTCTCTAAACCGTTACCTTCCCATCGGATCTTAACAAGTTAAATTTTCTTTCATCAGCAAAAATAACGGTCCTCCAGAAGTCAAAATCGCGTGCAGCGCATTGTTTCACAAAGGCTAATCTTTTCTTTCTATTTTTCTTGTTAACCCGTTCGGTACATGTTTTTTTCTATGGGGGTTAAAAGTACTCTATATACAAATTAATGATGTTTAAGCTATTAGTCACCTCTATTCTTGAAAACGGCGTTAGGAGCAAAATCGTAACGCGTTCGATTCGATTCGCTACGCAATTGGTATTCTGGAAAACGCCGGGAGCTTCGCGTTTGGTACATAAAGTATCGCAATGCAGCGCGCTGTCAAACATCAGCTGATTCGGTTGTTTGTTCTTAATTTTGAATAAAAATGAAGTGTTTGAAGTGATTTGCTTCAGTAGCCATGGATTCTACGCTGATGTATCATTTATTGAGGCAAGAGGAGTTAAATTCGTTACGCAAGCAAAGAAATTTTCTAAGACACTCTTCAGATTTGATGAGCTTAACCGGTGAAGCGTAAGTGCATACAAATACTAGGAATCTCATAGATTTTTATTTGCAATTTTGTAGATTCAAAAAAGATTTCCGGTTCCGGTCGAATATATTGAATTTCCTCACTTCAAGTATTCATTTAAAGCAAAAAAAAAAAATTAAAAATTTTAATTTTTTACAAATACGTCCACTGTAGTCCAGCTTTTTACTCAAAAAATCAAAATTGGGTCACAGATGCACTTAAAAGTGCACTGAATGAGAATAGAGTGTTGAAAATAAATAAATAATCACCTCTATTCTTGAATACGGCGTTACGTTTATTTGCTCGATTAGTGTTCGATCGTGAGCAATCGGTATTCTTGAATACGCAGTATCTATCAACGTTCGATTTGGAATAACGCATTGCAACGCATTCGATTTTTGTTATTCTTGAATACGCCGGGAACACTTTTTTGAGGTGAAATCACTCACTTCAAATTTCTCGCGGTTCATTCACGTTTGAATTCGGTGTTTGCAAAAATGTAAAGTAAGATTTTAACAGTGTTTGCAAAAATGTAAAGTAAGATTTTAAAGATTTTAACAGTGATTTTTAAAATAGGAGTGCAAAGAAAAACACTACAAATAATGACCAGTTCGCATTTTTAATTTCAAAAATGAAAAACAATCCGGACATTGCCAAGGGATATACGAGGAAGTCGCCGATAGAGATGAATTTATTGTTGGAGGAAATTCAATATATTCGACCGGAACCAGAAATCTTTTTTGAATCTACAAAATTGCAAATAAAAATCTTTGAGTTTCCCAGTATTTGTATGCACTTACGCTTCATCGACAATTCAAATTTTTTAGCATGATGCCATATGCCATCAAAATACCGAATGGCTTAATAGTGTTTATATCTGGCTACTCTTCCATTTATATTGTTTTTTCTGAGAACTATGCGGATAGTTTCTGGATTGGCTTTCTTCCCTAGAAATTTTTCTGCTGCAGATGCAAGTTTTGGTGTACTTAATTTAGGATTTTTTTGAACTTCTCGCACTACCCATCGCTCAGCTTTCAAATTAAATATTTTTCTGTTGCTGATTTGTTCTTTATTCAAAACACCTTGTCCATTTTTCTAACGATTTATAACACACTGTAGCGAAGAATGACTTCTATTTACCATTATACCGATTTATCGGAGAGTTTTTTGTATAATGATGAATTATTAATTCCCTTTCTACTTTCGAAGATTGTCCTCTTTGTCGACCCATTATCGGAAAAACTGTATTTAAATTCATCAAAAACTAAAATTATTTTAAAACACTTTCCAAAAAGCGTCTTGCACTTACGATTAAGGTTACAAGCGTAATAGCGGCAGTGTATGAGTTTCATTTTGAGGGTATTCCCCCATCTTTAAAAAAAAGTGACGTCGTTTTAGTCATTTACATGCCAAAGCTTCGCTAACGTTTGTTGGTGGCGTAACAGTCGATAAGTAGGGCATTTCATTAAACCAATAAAAGAATCATCAAATTAAAAAAAGAGTATTTCTTTATTAAAGTTAGTTTACATTGCGGTGTATGAATTTCACTTTGACTAAGATTTTTAAATCTTTCATAAATTCAATATGAGCCTTCCAAATAAATTTACTTTGTTTCTATTTCTAACGAAAAAAAAAATCTGTAGCCTCTAAAATATATATAATAATATATTATATGGTAATGAACTTTTAATGAACTTTGGCTGCCATTAAACGCAACACCTACGCAAGATTTTTGTTTTCTTTTGGTGTAGGTTTGATTGAGGATTGATTTATAAAAGGCGAATAAACTCCTTGTGGAGGCTAAACTCATTATTCTCAGTTTAACGATCGCTGTGTCTATTTTAAATTGGAGAGTGCAACAGATTTTTGTGCGAATTAATTCATTACAAACGGCTGTGAGTGGAAAATTTTAATTTATTTCACCAAGAAAAGTGACCCTATACGTCGTGGAATTCCGCCCATCTTATCTGTATAGATAGCAATTTCGCTGTAATTACATTCTTTCAATTATAGAGTCAAGAATAATCGGGCTTAGTATTAGAAAGAAAACATACCTCTACAGCCAACAGAATAAAAGATATAATGTAGAAGGTCTTACCAGGGAACAACCATTATATAGAATGGAAAGCTCTAACAAATTTTTTTGTGTTGGGAGCGTACATCCGAGGATTTCTATAGCTGTTACATGACAGTGTACATGAACACTGAGCGATTTGGTGGTGTGTGGCAATATGGATTCCCATCTGTCACTTGAAATGAAAACAAATCAAAACAAAATCGGATAATGGAAATGTTTTATAGAGAATTTGATATTTCCATTAAATTAGTAATGTTCTTATGTGTTGAAAGGTGTTAAATTTAATTTAGTTTTAGTTTTCAATTGTTTTAAGGCCCGTTCATGTGCAATTCTGTCGATCTTTCGTTATGCTTTACCTTTCTGTTGTTGATGGGACTCGGAAAAACTTTCTATTTGGGTTTTTAATTGAATTGGCGGAACATTCCTTCACTAAACAGTGGTGAATTTGTGCTTTATTCATTTTGATGTGAAATTATGAAATGTTAGCACGCTAAAATGTGCATTATCCAACAAAACACACCAAAATCAATCGGTGCAATGAAATGTCATGCAAAATGTAAACAAAAGTGCCAGCACTTTTGTGTATGTATTGTAACAGGTTTTTCTATTTGATTTTTTTTTGTCGAGTGTATGACAGCAGAAAGGGGAAGTGAGATAAAAAAAACCCGATTTCTATAGTGTAGTGCTTACTCTAGTGGAAGTTAATGAGGAAAGGCCTTACTTTCCATTCTATATAATGGTTGTTCCCTGGTCTTACGGAAATATGGGCGTTGGAGGGAGGGAATGAGTTGGCACTCCCAAACAAAAATTCATTTATGCGAAAACTTGTTAAGGTCTGATTTTCAACATCCAGAACCTTTAAAATATATAGAATTAATAATGATGGTTGAAGGATGTCTACTTCGTGGTAAATAGTTGAAATCGGTCGTGTCATTTAAAATAACGAAAATGAGTAAAACCAAAAATTAGATTAACTAAGATAAGAAACCTAGAACAAATTTTGGGGTCACAATCCGTCAGCGGATATTGAATCTTTAGCATGACCTGCAAAAAAATTATTTTCCCTTATATTTTGATGCTTAATTGACAAAAAATCAAAAAAAAACTTTAATTCCGTTACTTGATTGATATTTATAACTCTACAGTTTTAAATGTTTTATCAGAACTTCTATTGTTGCTTAACTTTAGTTACGTAATCTTCAGTAAAACTAAATTAATTGAAAGGCAAAATAAAAAAATCAAAAAAAAATGTCAAGCTAATTTAAAAAAAAACGCACTAAAAAGGAAAAAATATTTTTTTGGGCATTGTGTACAGAAATAAAAGCGAGATAAGGGCAAAAAAAAACAAAATAAAGTAAATATTTATCGCGAGATAAGGGCATAAAAAACAAAATACAGGTATCCCTCGAGTTTGGCGGTACTTGAGTTACGCGGTTTTGGAGCAATTTTTATTTAAAAAGAAAATATTGTAATTATAGATGAATGTTTTTATATAAAAAAGATAATAAGTATGTATTGTAGTTGGCACTAGTCCTGAGTCTCCACTTACGCGGTTTCAACTTACGCGGAACCAATTAACCGCGTAACTCGAGGGATATCTGTATAATAAATCTTTATCTCGCTTTTATTTCTTGAAGAACGTAGTCCTTACAGGATAAATTTGAGGAAAAGGATAATCACGTTATCCTTAAGGACATTCCGTTATCGTTACGGAATTTTTGACTCCAGAATCAGACTCAGCGACCCCAAAAACTTCCAGGTGAGATTTTTTCCTTGAAAATTTGAAGAAATTGATAACTATGGTGTGTTCAACGGGCTAATCGGTCCAAATTTAGCTTTACACGGTGTTAAATAAAAGCATCAATTTATTCATTCTTTTGTTGTTTTTTTATTTCAACACTGCTCAACGTTTCGGTCACGATGGTGACCATCTTCAGGAGCCTTATATCTAAATACAATAAAATTATCAAAATGTGAAATATAATGTCTGTTTGTTACTTTGATCTAATGGTACTTACAAATTATTTATTTGGACCGATTAGCCCGTTGAACACACCATAAATACATAAAATACGGTCGATCTACATAAAAATTGATAACTATGTTTATGGGATCAAAATTTACGGGAAACACCCTATAGAAGCCCATCGCTTGAGTATCGTTTTGACGTACACGCCATGTATTACAGAAGAGGTATTCGTGTATAAAGTTGGAATGGCATTTATGACCAAACTGGCCGATAAATTTCTTTTTAAACCGCTTAACACTAGGGTTTTTTTTTATAAAAAATAGATCAAACAAATTTTCTAGGTCAAAAAAAGAAATATCACGTCTGAAGCGCACTGCGCGTAATCAAACGCACTGAATTCTAAATTCTCGCTCGAGATAAATACAGAACACATTATTGGCGTCGGTTACTCGGCATAGCGCATAACAGAACACATAAGTCTCATTCGATATGCTTAAACGGTTAATTTGCTCGAAAACTAGTTTTTTGAATAGACTTTTAGTAAGCCAGAAAGAACGATGCACGAAAATGCCCGTTGACTATTGAGTTTCACATTCGTGGTACTTGCGTTGGAAAGGTAATTTGCTTAAGTTCGTGGACAAAAGCCCTTTTTTCGCGGGGAATTGCAGGGGATGGTCAGCTGCCATCTTAGTCGCAAAACTGCATGAAAAAATCATTGCGTCCAAGATGGCAGCTTACCATCCCCCTGCAATTCCCCGCCAAAAAGAGCTTATGTCCATGAAACTAGAGCAAATTACCTTTCCAATGGATGTACTACGAAAGTGAAACCCCAACTGGTTCAAAAGTTAGCCCGGGTGCATAAAAAAGATCGACTGCTGCATGGCTCTTTAGGCCAGAATTAGTCCTATAATTTTTTCATGTTTTTTTTTAAATGGTAAATAGCGAACTCACAAACATTGCCACAATGCCTGGGTTTTGTTTTGCTTTATGACCTTTTTTTCGTTTTTGGACCCTTAAAGTTCCTTTTTGAGATATTTTTCTGTAACTAAAATAGACACAAATCAAATGATTGCATATTTTCGAGCAACATCTCTAACAGGAAACAATTTTTATATTGGTGTGGATTTTTTTTCTAATATCACAATAAATTGAAAAATCTATTAGAAAATTTGTAGAAATCATATAGAAAATATTGCAATGTGAAACCTTTTTGACAAAAACATCAAGATAAATGACTTTCTTACCAAAAAAATATTAAATTCGAGCACATACGGTAAAACAATACTCACAAATTGATTTGATTTTTTCCCGCAGCGGGCAGCTGCGTGAGAGGGTATAGGGAAAATATACCGTGGATCCGTGGAGGATGTGTGTGCAATCTCAGTATATACGGGAAAAAAGGACAGATATCTTAGCTACAAATACATATTTATAGAAACGGATTCCATCAATCGATAGAGCACATCAAAAAACATATGCAACGTCAAAAGTTTTAGAATTAGAAACGTTTTCAAAAAATACTGGAAGTTCTGAAAATGCAGTAAAACATTCTGTACTCGGGAGACATTCTGTACTCGGGATAACCACCGGATATCTACTAATTCCGTGCCAATTTCATGTCTAACAAACATCCTTACAGAAACATGCTCTTTGATTTTTAAATAACAAAATCTATCGTTGTTCATTTCTACTCTAAACGAGCCTTTGGTCAAGCTGTGAAATCAAATTCTGAAAATAGTTGTAAACCGCATAAACGCAGAACGATAAATTTTGAGGTGCGTCTTTTCGACGAGTCAGCAATAATTTTTGGTATAGGGATCGGATTAAATTTACAACTATTGCGGTTGTTTTTTGCCTTTATATTGAAATATTCGCAACAAAAAAAAAAAAATTAAACATTAAATTCGCTTTATTATATAAGATATCTACAACTATTATCATTATTTATTTTCTATTTTGGCTTTATTTCCTGTTCATTAACATATCGAACGTATATGGTTGGCTCGTGAACGTTATCTGGTGGATTGTCCATTTCATCCAAATAAGAGCAGGCAATCGCTAATGTGCTACCGTCATTACTGAATGCTAAAGCAGCAATCGACGTATCATAATGATGGAATTGGCAAAGTCGTTTCTTGTTGAAACCATCCCAAATATTCACGAAGCCATCAGATCCTCCCGTTGCGAACGTATTGTAGACATTATGGAAACTAATTGCGTTTACAGGATAAATCAGTTCCAGATTGTTCTCTTTGTTGCGGTGGCATTTGAAGGCGAATTTCTTCTTCTGGATCTCGGGATCTGGATCAAAATATTCAACCGCAACTCGTCCTTCAATCGAACTCATTACGTAGCCTTCTTTGTTGGGGAATATCCTAATGGCCCTCGTTTGGTACTTGAGAGAAGATTCGCGTTTCATAATGTAATTGGACAGCTTCCTAAGATCCCAAATCAGCACTTTTCGGTCAGATGTTGCCACCACAACCTTGTCGTCATTTACACTTAGGGAGTACACTTTCCCATTGCTCTGTTCGTAAGTGCCGACGCATTGTCTGTCGCGAGTGTCCCATAACTTCATGGTTTTATCCCAACTTCCGGACACTATCGCATTTAACTTGGATGAGTATTCCACACATTTCACTGCATTATCGTGAGACCCCAGATTTGTCTCTGAATGAGTATTCAAGTCGAAGAGTTTCAGTGTGCAATCTAGGCCTCCGCTGACGGTGTGAACTGGGTCCTGCAAAGCGCAAATATAACCTCAAATACGGAACAACCCAAACAAAAGCATATTTGAAGAGAAATGTTTACCTGGAAAACGATGTCCAAAACTGGAGCATTATGGATAAATTTCTGGCGAACTGAATTATTCACAACATCGTAAAGGCGGACAATGCAATCCCAGGACGCCGCCAACAAAAATTGATTTGAATTCGGACCAAATTTTACAGACGAAATCACATCTGACGGGGGATTTTGCAGCTGAACTTCGGTTTTTCGATCCATAACTACAAAAGCAATATATTTTCACAGTATTCAATCCAATAAACTTCAGAAGAAAGTAGAAATCAACAAAATCCCGCGGGAGAAAATTTTCGTTTATTTCAAATTGAAGTGAGCTACGTGATTGTAGCATATATAGAGACGTCAAAAATTACCCCTTTTCCAAGACACGAACCATCGGTTTGCAAAACACAAGTATTTTCGATTTAAATTCCCAAAACCTATAAAATGTTTTTGGAAAATGTTTTCAAGGATATCAAATATAGGATGAGTTCTTTTATTGGCTCAGAGAGATCTAGAGAGACTTTATAAGTTTCTTTAACGCTCATCTTGTATTTGGGTCATTTATGACCCAATTTTAAAAAAATCTGTTGTAAAACATTCAGTTCAGCTTTGATTGAAAAAAAAAATCTTTAATTCTTCTAAAATGGCCAAATACGTATTCTTAAGAAAAAACTTTAATCATAGGGCATTCTATTAGTCCTGAGAAAAAAAATCACAAATGACCCAAATACAATATGTGTGAGTTATTCTAAATACAAGATTAGGGTTAACCAACTTTATGACTTTAACGGCCAATTTATTCACTAGGAGTTAAATCGCCTTAACTCCCTTAACTCACCTTTTACATGGAAAATAACACTAGCTAACTCCCTTAACTCACTAACTCGGCTTAACTCCTAGTGAATAAATTAGGGGTAAGTTACTTTAAGCAACTTTATGACTTTAAATTACTTTATGAATTTAAGTTACTTGCAAAAAATGAAATGTATATTCAATCAAAGGTAGAGTGAGAGATTCCGTTGACAATAAACCTAAAGGGACTTTCAATATGGACATAACAATTTTGTATTTGAATAAAAACGCACCCTAAAACTTTTTTTTATGATCTGGCAATGCTAAAACGTCAGTCAAGGTTTACATTTTTTATTTTTAAGGTTTTTTTTAGGTTTACATGCCACACAGCTGGTCAAACAATTGATCTATTGAAGGAGAAGTTCGGTAATCGTGTAATCTCGAGAAATGGTCCGGTCGAATGGCCACCTCGCTCATGCGATTTAACGCCGTTGGATTTCTTTTTATGGGGTTATGTTAAGTCGTTGGTTTATGCCAACAAGCCAACAACGTTAGAGGAGCTCAGGAACTATATCGAACGCGAAATTGCCAACGTTCCGGCCGATATGTGTGGAAGAGTGGTGGGAAATTGGCTCCAAAGAATCAATCAGCAAACGTGCTCGCGGTGACCATATGAACGACATCGAATTTCATACTTAAATGTAACATGTCCACTACACCTGGAATAAATTTCAGCCCAATATCTCAATTATTCTGTGTTTTATTTAAATACAAAATTGTTATGTCCTTGTTGAAAGACCCGATATTTCACAGTTTCGGTTGGTCGTGTGCATTAAGCTTGACATCGTGTTCATTAACCCTTTCAGTCACCACGTACACTATAGTGTACACACTTTTCAGAAGCCATAACTCACAACTTGACTTGGTAGAAAGTGTGTACACTATAGTGTACGTGGTGACTGAAAGGGTTAAATGCATTTGTGACCCAATTTTGATTTTTTGAGTAAAAAGCTGGACTACAGTGGACATAATTTAAGAAAAATTAAAATTTTTGATTTTTTTTTTGTTCTAAATGAATACTAATAGCTTAAACATCATTAATTTGTATAGAGAGTATTTTTAACCCCCATAGAAAAAAAAATTGTACTGAAAGGGTTAAAGAAAATAAGTAATTTTAAACAACTTTATATATTTTTTTAACATTTATACACACTTGATGAAAAAATCCAACTAAGTAAAAGACAACATGGAAGTACTATGAATTTCATTATAATTACTTTGGCTTATTAAAGTATTTAGTTATCAGTCTATTTAATTTTCTTAGTCTTTCGAACATCTTTGACGGACCCAGATGTCCTCTGAGCAAGAATACTAAGTGTAATTGCGAATTGGGCAGCATAATACGTAATCATTACATAAATCTGTAAAAAAAACCCTTGCATTTAAAAAAAATACTATAATTTAGTGATTTTTGTAATCAATTACCCATGCATTAGGAATAGGTGTCATGAACCGATTTACAGCTATGCAACCATCAGAAATAACAAATAGAAGACTTCCAATGCCGGTTATTTTTTTCGCCAAATTCGATTTACTATCATGTCCTGTGCCAATAAGAGCCAATGCGCGCCAGGACATTGTCGACAGCAAAAATGCATAAATCGGAAGACCAACTAATAGAATCTCATCCAGCTTGTTTATAACTAGTGCCACAACTGTAAATATCAGAAATTATTTATATATTTTAGGATATTTTTTTTTAACTCGCAGCTCACATAAAATTGCAAATAAATATAGGCCAATTCCGATCCTCATCCGCAATGGCTTAAATCCAAATGCTGATATGTATGTCGCTTGTGCAACTGCAAATGCCGCCATGCCATGGGGAAATAAATCAAGGTTGAGGTAAACGTCGCCAATTAAGGAGAATATAAGCCCCAAAAATATCCTTCGGGGATAAGTGTGTCTATAATTTATCAAGATTTTTATTAATTTACCCATATTTAAATTAATACCGAAAGCAATTACTCTTCTTTGAAACTAACGCCGCATAAAAATATAAAAAGCATCAATGAAAGTATTGGAGCACATTTCAAAGTTGTGGTCCATAATGCTCCATCCTTTTCAGGTGTGACTAAAACAAAATAAAGTACTGCAGTCTTTAAGAAAAGAAGCATCTTCGGACCAGCCGTTTTTGCCTGGAAAAGATAATTAAAAATTATTCACTGTATTTATGTATCTTGTTAAAAAAATTAAAAAAAAACTTTTTTTTAAAAGCTCTAAAAAGGAAAAAAAAAAATTTTGGACACTATGTAATAAAAGCGAGAGAAATATTTATTTTATTTTTTATGCCTTTATCTTGCTATTATTTCTGATATAAGGGGGGCCAAAAAAATATTTTTTTCTTTTTTAGTGCATCTTTTTTAAAAAAAATTTATTTTATCTTTTTTAGTAATTTTGCGACTGATTAGTATGACTAAAAATTCAAAATGGAACGTGGTGATAACCCCCCCTCCTCTCGTTCATAAGAAATCGGCATTAATACGTGAAAAAATCTACTTTGTGCAATTTTCTTACAAGGTAGTGGTTTCTGGGAATAAAAAAATCTAAATAAAAAATCAAAGACAGTACAATTCTCTATCTTTTTGCCTTTTACGGTAAATCAATATGTTTTTCCGCTCTCAAGATATTCCACAGTTAGTATATTTTGTTGTCTTTTTTCAGAAAATATGAAAATATGGCCACTTTCACCATCTCAAAATATTGCTGCTACAAAAACCTGTTTCGGGATTAATAGTTTTACAACTTAAGCTAGTATCAGACTGGTCTAGTTTTATATGATGAAAGCTTCTCTACCTGCATGCTGCAATGCAGCCAAGGAAACTGCGCAACGTTTGGAACAGCCGCAGTATTTTAAAATGCTGCATAATCTAAAAAGCAGGTACGTCTGAACACTAAAATTGAAAAGTAGCCGCTGTCAAAAAAAAGGTTCATCTGGTTGAAACTTTTGCAGCCCTTTTTTGTTAAAACCTTTTTTGTAGATACCAGTAGAAATTGACGTATTTGTGCAAAATATTCAAATTCCAGATATGAGTGGAAGTGGGTCAAAATTAGACTACAAGATAACAAACTAACTAACAAACAAACAAGTGAAACTTATTAAAAGCTCGTAAAAATAACATGAATTAACTATCAAAATAAATGTAATATGCTAAAAATTAATATGCTACAAGTAAATTTATGGTACTTAAAACCTACTACTTTAATGTTAATCTATATATTTGCAAACACTGACATATTTATCTATCATAAATGGAATTTATTATTTGATCAACCGACCATTAACTTCTTTAGTAAACATATTTTTGGCAATAAAAATTAAATAATCAAATAAGATAAGAAACTAAATTTGGACAAGATGCCAAATTACAAAAAAAGCATTTGAGTTTTTGTTTCAACGTGACGTATTTTTTTCATTTTTTGTTAAAAAATTCTGAATTACTTGATAACGATTACTTTCAGATATATTACAAAATGCCAAATATTTTCCACAATCCAAGGTCAACCTGTTGCCAAATTTTGAATTGATTATTTTTATTCAAAAAAAAGTCAAAACAATTAAAAACAAATTTGCAAAAGCACGAAGTAGTTTGAAAATATCTGAAAATTTCCACAATTTTTAAAAGTTTTTATTTAGTTTGTTTATTTGTTTGTATGTCTGTTTGTCTCTCTGACAGGGTCAAATTCTGTAATCTAATTTTAACTCACTTCCACTCATCCGATTGACTTGAAATTTAGCACACATTCGCAATTTCGTTTATGCATGTACGAGAAAAAACTAATTGACAAATGAAAAGCCCATCGTGTGGGGTCTCAAATGAAAGAGCTTCGAAACAAAATTATCACCCTGTATTGAAAACTTAAGAAAAACAACATGGCAGTGGCAGGTGACAGACGCCATTTTGTTAAAATCGAACAAATGAAGCGCCTTAAATGAAAGAGCTTGGAAAAATAATCAGAAAGCCGTGTTTCAATCTCGAGAAAAAGCAAAATGGCTGACGTAATTTTTTTACGATTAACTTGAAAAGTGTGCGCTGTATAGAAAAAATTATTCAGGCAAAAAGTTTTTACAAATATGAGTTTTCCTAACTTTAATACACATCAAAATTCAATCAGACTTCTATGCGATTTTTTCAAAGATGGTACATTTCTGCAGTTCTTTCCTTTGCGAATTATATTCATTATGATTAATATCATAATTATATTTTGATGCCATATGGCAACGCAGTTAAAAATCTGAATTTACTTATTACTTATTTATTTTCAACACTCTATTCTCATTCAGTGCACCATTAAGTGCATTTGGGACCCAATTTTGATTTTTTGAGTAAAAAGCTGGACCACAGTGGACGTATTTGAAAAAAATTAAAATTTTTAATTTTTTTTTGAATTTTTTTTTGTTTTAAATGAATACTAATAGCTTAAACATCATTAATTTGTATATAGAGTATTTTTAACCCCCATAGAAAAAAACATGTACCGAACGGATTAATTAATGAACCAAAGGGCCAAATATTTTAAAATTTAATTTTTTCAAAAATCTGGTATGATGGAAATATTTTATAATTTTTCTAATAATGTCATCGTCACTATAAGTTTCAGAAAAACGATATATTAACCGGCTCACCGAATTAACGTATAGTAAATTAACGTATAATAAATTAACGTATAGTGAATTAACGTAGGTATAGAAAAAAATGAATTAACATTAGATACGCTAATTCCGTTTTTTTCTCTATACGTTAATTCATTTTAAAACTGAATTAACGTATAGACAGAAAACTGAATTCATATTAGATACCATAAGTCGGCAGCCTCCCCTCACATCCCCTCATAACCACCTACATCTCTTCCCGTATCCCCTCTCCCATACAAATGGAATACTTTTTTCCTGTTTTCTCGAAAACTGTCCATCGTATCGAAAAATTTATAAAGGTAAAATGTGTTTTAAATGGGATTTTATATAACTTATCTATACATCAAAATCTAGGTAGACAATTCTTTCTCCCTCACAAATTGATACAAATTGAATACATTTTTCTCTGTTTTCTCGAAAACGGCTAGTCGTATTGAAAAATCTATAAAGGAAAAATCTGTTTAGAATATAATCTTACATAACCGTTCCATAAATCAAAATCCAATCAGACCACTCCTTCCCCCCTCTCCTATACCAATAGATTTTTGTGAATAACCATTTTGTTTGTCATGATATAGAACAGGCCTGCCCAACCTTTTTGTACTAAAGTTCGACTTTTTTTAATCCAACTACATCGAGATCTACCCATATACGTCTGGTTACACTGCCAGAGCAAAAGATACTCCACGTACGGTGCCGCAGTAATTCTGAAAATAAACCATTTCACGTTTGCGATAACACGTAGCGTCTCGCATCGCCTAATGTGAACAGGCTCGTGAATTGTAAATCGAAACTAAACTATTCAAACAAATTTTAAACATGAGTCAAATTCAAATAAACCGCGAGAATCTAGTAAGTTTCAAGTTTTCAATGCCTACTTAAAATAGGCAAGTAAAATAAAATTTAAAATAAAAATAAACCACTTGCTTTAATAGCAAAAAAAAAAAAAAAACAAAAAAACGGAGAAGTAGATAGTGTGATTACTTAATTTTCACTTTCCCTTTTTTTTAATATTTATGTTTACAAAAAATTTTTTTTTTACATTTTCAGTCTATAGTAGAAGATCGACCCAAATTCTTATCGAGATCGACTGGTAGATCGCGATCGCCTGGTTGGGCAGCACTGATATAGAGTATTTGACGATTGGCCCCTAACAATTGAAGCTTTCCTTATGTTTTTGTGATAAAAGTATGAATTAACATAGGGTAAAGTCGGGTGAAATGGAACAGAGGGTGAAATGGAACACCCCCACTATTTCGCACTTGTCAAACATAATTGCTATTGCTGTCGGCAACAGTTTGTTTAGTATATCAGAAAACCTCGATGCGTTAAGGTATCGTCACGCTGCATACGTTTGTTTATTTTTTATAAGCAAAAAACCAAAAAAAAAATATCGTTTTTGTCGTAAAACTTTTTTTGTGGATTTTTTAGATTTAATTTTTTTGGTAAGTATTTGGCGGAGTGATTGTGTGGGTACATCAAAATGCACAGTTAGATTCACACTACGTAAATTTATTGATAAAAGCAGCAAGTCGAGACATGTTAGTTTCTGATTTACAGTAATGTCAAATGCAACCAAAAGGGTGAGATGGAACAGCCAAACGGAGGTGTATTGGAACATATAAATATTGGAGCCTATAAAACAAGAAAAAAAAATCTAAAAAATCTTAACCGCGGAAGACAGCTTCCCAAAAATATGCTTCCCAAAAATATGAAGACTCGGAAGAAGAAAGGGACGAAATAATTTATATAAGCGAGTCTGATGGACCTGAAGATTTCGGAAAAACAATTATGTATGTAGGATGTGGGGAGGAGTACATGAAAATGCAAAAAAAAGACGACTGCCTTCAATGTGTCATCTGTAATTTGTGGTCGCACGAGTCCTGCGCGTCATTTGCAATGACTTGCAATAAATGCGGCAATAAAAATTTGAATAAAAAGTAGTGTTCCATTTCACCTTATGGTAAGTTCCATTTCACCCGACCATGGAGGACAAATGGAACTTTTGATCTTTTTTTTAACATTAAAAAAAAATATTGAATTAACCTTTTTTTTATGCCAGAGTTCTGATTTTATTTTTACGTTTGCAATAAAGAATGATTTTATTTTTGTTTCGTTTAAAAAGCTCTTTTATTTCCCGAGATATTTCAAAAATAAAAAAGGTGTTCCATTTTACCCGACTTTACCCTATAGCTAGTTTTCCATACAAAAATCCTATATGTTAATTCGGACCCCCTGGTTAAACTATGGCAAACGCCTCTGTTGTTTAGTTGTATCCAATTGTATGTCCTAATACTATTCTTCTAACTCCAACTATGTCTGAATAATAGTTATGCGTAATAAATAAGCTATATGGAATAACCGGGACACACCCGGATTTAGACATTTTATCTCGGCGTTCCGGGAAATAAACCTTTGTCCCGGAATTATGCAATCTAATATTGTAACTTCTTAATCACTAAAAAAAACTTAACTCGAAAGCCAAAAATGTTCCCAGAAATGCCTGCTTCTAGCAAATTTCACCTGCGGCGATTGTTATTGAAAAGATTTCAATATTATTGTGATGTTTGTTGCTAAAATTTTAGCTTGAAACGCATTTTTTGTTGTATTTTGAAAACAAAAAACTGTGGAATCAGGTGAGGAAATCTTTAATTTCAAAGCGTTAAAAATTTCCTTACATTCGTCCCCCTCCCCCCTCCCTCCTTTCCACCTGTAATTCTTTCTCGGATTCAAACAAAAAACATAACAAAAGCTATAATTGCCAATCTGGCAATTATTGAAAACCCGTATGGTGATTTAATTGAACGGCGAACAGTTGTATCAAAATTCCACTTTGAAGTCAAATTTTCCAACAAGATTTATTAAAATTTATTCCAATCGGATTTTGATGTATGGGAGTAGAATCATTAACTTTTGTTCTTGCACTTTTTTGATAAGATGCACCATTTTGTGATATTCGAAAAAATCGGTCCATTTTTGCCCATTAACGAACTTAGCCTCGCATTTTACGAAAAACGAATCTGCGCAAAATTTCAAGTCTCTAGCTCAATCCATGCGCCCGCAATCCGCGCCACAGACAGACAGACGGACAGACGGACGGACGGACGGACAGACGGACGGACATGGAAAATTCAATTTTTTTTATCATTCTAAACACACTGGTGTAATTTATTTTTGTGTGTGATGATGGCATCTTGGCGTTACAAACGGTAAGGCAAAGTTAATATACCCTTTGGTTTCACCATACGGGTATAACAATATGGTCACCCTAGTAATATTAGAAAACATTCTTCCAAAACCAACCGGGTTTTGTTATTAATTCTTGTATTAAAAGCAGCCACAAATTCAGGCATCCCTAAAATAAGTCAAGTTTTAACTATTTAAGACGTCTCGATATAAGACGTTTCGATATACGACGATTTGATATACGGCGAAAAATTACGAAATTCCACGCGCTCAGAAATTTCTGATGACTGTATGTACGTAGTAAAAGTATACTGAACTCACTGTGGTTTAAGAAATATTTGAAGACAAATGACAAAAAAATCGGGCCATGGCCTTCTAAAATTGAGGTTTTAAAATTTCGGTCTGTTTTAAATGCTATATGTCATACATTGCACGTTGTTTTTGTTCTAAAGAGTTTATACGTGACGAACTTATAGGACAAACGTGCAAAAAAAAATGATAAACCCATTAATGACTGTAGTTGAACAAAATTGATACCGAATAGAAATTTTCAAAGGTGTAGAAAATGCTAAAACATGAAAAATCTTTTAAAATAAAACGATGAACAAATAAGTGGATGCTTCGCAACCCATCGTTTCAAGTTGACAACCAGATAATGTTGTGCTTGCAAAAGGTCAGGGTCATGCAATTGACCTAAAGAATGTACCCAAAATGAATTTTTGATATTAAAATGTTTGATAATAAAACATAAAAACTCTCATGGCACTCATTGAAATGTTAATCGTTAGTCAAAGTATTAAAAGCGCAACAGAATTATGCAAACGTTTTACTCACCAAATACACGAAATCCTCCATTGTCGATATGGAAAATATGCAGTAACGAATTTAAATCAATTTAAATGAAGTGGAATTAAAACTCGTTATTGGTTTTTTTTTTGCAAGGAAAAAAAATATGTAAATAAAATTAAAATGAAAAAAATTCACTTCAGAAGCACCAAGAAAAGCGCGCAACAGAAAATTTCGTTCATTGTATGCTCGCTATGGAAGCGGTTGGCGGACTGATTACAGGCAATCTTGGGGCCAATGGTGGTGGATACATTGCGAATAACAGCAGCTTCTGAAAACTAGGAGACAAGAACACACTCAGCTGGGCTGCACGACACTGGAGATTCTCCCAAATCACCTACACTGGAACCGTTGATTGCGACTCCTATATTGCCTTCGGCTATAGCTTCAATTTGTGCTGCTACTACTTTGGCTTCACGCGATTATATCTTGTTGATTCTCAAAAGTCGTTTCACTTCCAGATATTGTAGAGATATCAAAATATTGACTTGAAAACATGCAGAAATCCAAAAAAAAAAAAATTAAATTCCAAATGTTTGTCCAGATCTACACATGAGGTCTTATGCTCCGAGCATAAGTGATTACATTTAAGTATAAATGTGGAGAAAAATTCTCATTTCAGGGTGATTAAAAGCTTTTAGATCTCCTCTAGCCTGTACTGGAATCTGAGGCAACTGGTTTTTTGTTCAAGTCAGCAACTTGTTGTTTTCCGACATACTTCAGAGATTCCGAAGTCCCACATTATTATTGTAAATCTTTATCACGTTATCACCACCGGTCCATATATCATTCATACGTGGCCACAATTACGCCAAACACCAAAAACCACTATGATATGATTTCGTCTTATCACATATCGCTTTACCGTACGATGCCAGTTTTTTTTAGTACAGGTGTCGAATGTTCACTAATAAAGCTAATAGGACCGACTAGATACCACTATCAGGTTATCACTTATCAAATATAAAATGTAAACGGCAAATACCTTAACATATCAGTCGATAAACGCAGGCGAATTATGCCAACTCATTACTTTTAATTCGCATGTGGTGCCAAGAGTTGATTCGGATTTTATAGTAAAAAACCACGAAATCTATTTTTATCGAGAAAAAAAAACCGGTATGGAATCGCGAATTTTTCCGACTGGTAGACGAAAGTTCTCGGGAAAGTGTACTCACTTTATTTCTTGTCTTATGACCGGCTACAACATCTCAGAGGGGCGCTTTGTTTTCACATCTTCGAATAATTGTTACTCATATGAGGTTCCATCTTTGTTTGTAAACAAACTAATGCAACTATCGTCAACGAAACTGAATAAAAGATGTTCACACACATCCGTCAACCCATAAAAAATCCGGTCATTCATTTTCCCCCAAGCGTTTTAACGACTGCCGCGCTTTGGAAACGACTAATTTTTCCCAAGCCAGTGATTGATTGAATACTCATTTATCACTTAGCGTGTGCTCTTAAGATTCGTTGTGCTAAATTAGTACAATTAATTTTAACTATTAGCAGTCATAATTTGGTCCAATTTGAAGCGGGCTAAGTGATAAAAAATGTCTCCAGTTGATATACACCTTGCAGACTAATGTTTTGATTTTCTCATTCGTGGGTGGTTAATGTGGCTTAGATGAGCAGAATCAGTGCTTTGTTATGCAAATAATCCCCTACTATTAGAATTCGGTCGGTCATGCGCGAAAGCTTTCTATGAATTATTATTATTTTGTTCTTTTTAGATCTTGACAATATGAGTGTACTTCGAAAAGCAGTGGCGGTCGAAAAGCTTTTGATATTCGATAACTACAATTAAAAAAATTACATAAATACTTATATTTTGCTCTAGGAAGATTTCTACAAACGAGTATGTCGTTTCCACATACCAACGAGAAAATCAAAAACTTAAAATTTTGTTATATTTTGGAGAATCTCTTTCTTATCGATCATTAAATCGAGAGGTAAGTCCCGGTTTCGTAACAATTTTACTCTCCGCTACCAGAACTAGAGTTCTACGATGATAAATTGCGAGATTTGCGAAATTTTGCTGTGACCTATCAACATCTGAGGTCAGAATAGTGGTCTAGACTGATCGTTTTGTTAGTACCAAGCAGTAGCTATAATTTCTCCCTCCCAGGAAGCAAGTTAATCCTTCATTGGTGTGGTTGGGTATGACATACCCCAACACAGAAACGAAGGATTAAAAAGCCGCCATTTTGGATACTTTTGGTCAACGGAATTGAACAGGGCAAAAAGTGAACAGAATTGACCCATTGAATGGTCAAACATGTGTATGAAAATTCATTACTGTAGCTTAAGTATTTTTTTTAGAAATTTAACCCTTCGTTACTGTGATGGATTATGCCATATTCCTCCACACCAGCGAAGAGTTAAAGAGATTTGAACTAATAACTTTACACGACAGTGGGCGCGTTTATACCGGTGCTAAGGTGGCAGTTTTTTCAATGTAGCGCCCCGGTATAAACGCATTCTATTGTAGCAATGCCTGCCAGTTGAGCAGTGGGTTTTTGGCATTGCTAATTTTTAGCGCTGCTATTTTCAGACGGTATGAACGGAATTCTATTCTGGCAGTACTGTTTTAACCTCAAAATTGTGACATTTTGTATTTTGCACAGCTTAAATTTTTACTTTGAGCTTACCTTTTGGTCCTGTTGGTTTTATTTATCCTTTTTCTAATTCTTTCCGCCCTTTTCATGCTATATATTGCAAAGATTTTTTTTTCCTCCATCGTACCTGGGTGAAATAGTCACATAACCACATAAAATTGACAGTTCACGCAATATACACTTCCAGTTTGGCATTGCCAGATTGGCAGTGCCATCTTAGCACCGGAATAAACGCGCCCAGTAACTTCTATTTTATGACTTCTTCTTTATAACACTGTTTTAATTGAGCTCGAATTAAACATAAGAAAAGCTACAATTGCCAGGGGCCAATCATCAAATACTTTATATGAAGACAGACAATAATTTCTTATTGGATTGTGATGTATGGAGCGGTCATGTAAAATCATATTCTAAACACATTTTTTCTTTATAAATTTTTCGATAGGATGCACCCCTTCTGAGGAAATAGGAAAAAGTATTCCACTTTTGAGGAAATAGGAAAAAGTATTCCATTTGTATCGGAAAGGAGGGAAGTAGTCGTCCAACTGGATTTTGATTTATGGACGAGTTATGTAAAATCTAATTCCAAACACATTTTACCTTAATAAATTTTTCAATACGATTCACCTTTTTCGAGGAAATGGCAAAAAACTGTTTCGTTTGCATTGGGAAGCTGGGAAGGATTGTTCTAATTTTGCCTGTTCATAAACTTACCCTTGCTATTTACAAGAAATGTAACTGTAAAAAATTTCAAGTCTGTAGCTCAATCCTTTCGAAAGTTATGGTGTTGACGAACAGACGGATGGTCGGAAGGAACGGTCAGACAGAGAGACGACTAGACGGACAGATGGACAGACGGACAGACCGACAAACAGACAGATGGACAAACGGACAGATGGATAGACGGACAGAAGGACAGAGTTACAAGGTTTTACAAGGTTTTAGCTGAGAGCTTTAATTTAATTCGAATGTTGTAAGATAAGTTACAACACTTATGCCTGGTGCCCAATGAACGCAACGTGAACGCAGAAACTGTCACTTACAAGTTTGTTCAATAGAAATCATTTGAAGTGAGCACAGTGAACGCAGTGAACGCAACTACAAAGCAAAAGTTTGCAAACTTCTAACTTTGCCGCAGCAATTCTGCGTTGACAGTTCATAAAGTGAGGTTGGGGAAATGTTGTTCGAGGAAAAATTGATAGCCTTAGTGCAATAACATACAAATAACAAAGATAAAGACCAACAAAGCAAATTATCGCTTCAAAATTATCCATTTTTTCTAATTTTGCCAACTTTATACCACTTTATATTATGTCACTTGTACTACTTCACGAGATGCCATTGGGCTTTGCCGCTGCAATGTTGCGCTGCGTGACAGTTTGTGCGTTTTAGTTGCGTTCGCGTTGCGTTCATTGGGCTCCAGAGGTTAAAAAACAAAGAAATAACATAAAAACTTTTGAAAAAAAAAATCGGTATACCTTCCGGACATTCCGTTCCCAATTTTGAAACTCTAACACCAGATTAGTGTTCAGCGGGCCCAAAAAGTTCCTAATGCCAGTTTTTCTAAAGAAAATTGGGAAAAGAGATATTTTCGTTATCCATACACGACCTTCTCTTTCGAATTATGAAACTGTAACACCAGATATTCGTGGCAAGCGACCCCGAAACCAATTTTTCCTAATTAAATTTGAATTTGAAATTTAAAAAAAACAACTTACAAATTACTAAAGGCAATTTTTCCGACAGAAAAATGGAAAAAGGATATTTGTGGTATCCTTATAAGACCTTCCATTTCGAATTTTGTAAAACCGTTTCTTAGCGATGAATTATAAAGTAAGACGAATCTGTGTGCAATCGGTTTAGTTCTTCGGGAGATAATACGATGAGTGAGTGGTATTTGGCTTTATATAAATATATGAGAATCTTATAGGAACGGGCAATATCGGATCATTCTTTCCCCCATTCCCCACACAAATTAACACCTTTTTTTACAATTTTCTCGAAAACGGTGAGTCGTTTTGAAAAATTGTAAAGGTGAATATACAAAGCTTAGAATATGATTTTACATAAATTATCTATACATCAAAATCCAGTTGGACCACTCCTCCCACTCCATCAAATAAATTGAAAGGTTTTTTTCTATTTTCTAAAAATCGGTGCGTAGTATCGAAAAATTTATTAAGATAAAATGGGTTTAAAATATAATTTTAAATAACCTTTCCATACATCAAAATCCAATCAAACCAATCCTTCTCCCTCTACAATACAAATGGATTTTTTTTCAAAAAAAATATTTTGTCTGCCCTCATATAGAGTATTTGGCGATTGCCCACTATATAAAAAAAATCCTCCCCCCATAATTTTCCTATTAATCTATTCAACTATCGAAACTATTGAATTACAGTCATGAAATTTAGGCTACTAAGCACTTTTTCTGTTTCCCCATTTCTACCCTGACCTAGTGCAGCAAAAAACTTATTTGCCTTTGTTATAAGCAAACTCCACAGGAAAAGCACTCTTAATTGTTGATATGTGAAAGCTTTCGCTGCGAATTCAACCCCCAAACAATCTTACATATGTGTTCAAAGTGAATCGAAATTACATGAACTGCGCAACTGCTGTAACAAGTGTCCCAATTATACATTTTGCTACCCTTAACACAAAAACAAACAACATCACTACGTCGGCGTCAAATCATGAAAATTTTATAATTCTTTTCATTTCATCGTCATTGTTTCAGGGCGCTCTGATTACATTTGAAGTAATTTTAATTTGAAAATAGTTAAAAAATTACTGCAAGAAGTTATTTTACTCAAGATAGCATAAAGGCGAGGGAATTTTCCGCCCATTTAAGGTTGGTTCAATTCGCTTGGAGTTTTCTTCCTACAAAACCAGATTGTCTAGTGAAAAAGTTTTTTTTTCCGTGCAAAAGAATTTTAAATAAATATCATAAAGGGGATAAAGTTCGTCTAAGCAGTGTAGTTTTTTTAAGAAAAGATGAAATCTGGTGTTGCAGTTTCATAATTCGAAACAGAAATTTGTGTCAAGTTTTTTACAATACGATGATAAAGTGGTACTTGAAATTGAATTTAAAAATCAATTTTTATAAAAGACTTTTAGATTAGACACGCCTGATGTACCTACATCTTGGAAAAAAAATCTATGAAAAGATGAAATATAAATTTTTAATCAATTTCTTTATTTTCATCTTTTCCTTCTCATGTCTGGACTCGTTTGCCCAGCACAGCCCCAGTCAACCCAGTTTGTAAAGGCCTCAAAAGGATTTTGAACGAAAAATGGCCTGTCCCTTTGTGAAGCGTGCTGACTCCCTCACCCGACAACCCTCCGTTGCAGAAAACGTCGTCTGGAATTTGGAAGATGATCCTACTGAGTTGCCAGACGACGCATTGACATTGAAACACTTACAAATGGCTATACAGCTGTTGACAGCCCCATCTGTAAGTATGCGAATCAATTTTCCTTATAAAAGGATTTCCACTGAAAGGAAAAATTAAAAGTGAACATTTCATATGTTTTATACATGTACACACTATGAAGTTTGGTATGCATGCCAGTCACATACTGATGACCCCACTTTAAGTACTTTCTATTTCTAATGAGGAAATTCTTGTATTTTTTGCAGTTTTTGTTTGCCTTATTATTTTTTCTTTCCACATATTGAAATCGGAATTTTTCCTTTAGATTTTCTTTTTAATTTGTAGCATTTTTCTTTTAGAACGATGACATCAGTACAGCCGTGGTTTCGCTAATAAGCAAATACAGCGATCGATGGCCACGCATCAGTAATCTGTGAGTTTTTTAAAGTTTGAAATTCTAGTTTAAAGTTTTTATTGCATTTTTCTGAAATTTTACAGAAAAGTTGGATCGGAAACATTGAAAATCTATCCAAACTATGATTATCTGGCGGACATTCAGGATATTCTACTTGATATGGATGAGGCAAGCGCCAGTGAAATACTGATACTGCTTGGTGAAGAGTTGATTACATCCTGCTGCACGGGAATTATTGAAAGGGCCTTCCGGTGTTTGGGAACTGATTTACAAGAGTTTCTGGGATCTCTAGATGGTGTCTACGATGTACTTAAACTACAAGAGGTATGATATTACTTTTATTTTAAAAATTTCAACCATGAATGTATATTAGATCAGATCCAAAATAGAGGTGTGCCTTTCGTGCGTATGCACAGGTCCCAAAGACCCATGCCGTTAGATAAAATGCACAGAAAAAATTAATAAAAATCACACTTTATACTAATATTTAAAAATGAATTGGTGTCTTTATGTCTGTCTGTTCCTCTTTCACGTTAAAACGGCTGAACCGATTGACCTGAAATTTAGCATGGTTACCTGGTTCTGACATAGGCCTATTGCAAAGTAACTCGATCGCTGGGGGAATAAGGGGAGGGGGTAAAGTGAATCCGAAACTTTGTTTTTCTTCTATGTTACTCTTCGCGGAAAAACTACCAGCCGATTGACCTGAAATTCGACGTAGATGCTCGCCATAGGTCCAGCTATAACAGAGATCCATTGAAAAGTAGTCTGATAAGTCGGGGAAGTAAGGGTTGCCCCTTCGCGGGAAAACGACCGAGCCGATCGGCCTGAAATTTGATACAGATGTTCGTCGCAGGTCCAGCTCTAGCACAGATCCATTGTAAAGTAACCCAGAAGATGGTGAAGTAAAGGCAGAGAGTAAAGTTAATTAAAAGTTTAGTTTTTCCTTTATTATATGACTTATAAATGGTGATATTAACCCTTAATTTATGAGGTGAAAATATGCGTAAATGATGAGGTGGGGTCCACGTTCACTACGTTCTAATCACATACCAAATCCGTGCTTTTAACTCGGCATGCAACACCATACTGTATGAAAGTACGGAAGATTTCAGAGTCACTGTGCTGAAAACATGAGAGATAGAAACGAGAGAAAAGTCAATGTGGACCCACCTCATCAATTAAAGGTTAAAAAAAATATCTTATGTTAACAGACTTTCTTAGACAAAATCTACGTTCCTGCGCAATTTACACCATAACCCGACAGACAAAATATTAGCTTATATAAAAATATGACATTTTTCACAAAATCCAAAATATCTTGATAACGGTAAAAATATCGTTCTACAGTAAAAGGCAAATTTATAAAGAATTTTAATGTCTTTCTCTCCCAATAAATATTTTTTTCATGGAACCATTAGTTTGCGTGCAATTCGCAAAAA